>KL198046.1:0-166060 GCA_000697705.1 Botryobasidium botryosum FD-172 SS1 | reverse complement strand
CCTGGCCACCTTACAACGCGTCCTGCCAAATGACTGCCTCCGTGTTCAGCCGAAATTGACCAATGTCTCAATGTTTTCCAGCACAAAACATTGCGTGTCCCGCTCGTTATTTTGCTGAGGAGGATTTATTAGACTATATAGAACATAGTTACAGATAGATATTTGAGCTACGGGAGGGTGCGTGAGCTGGGATACCAAATTCAGCGTCAAACTCGGTGTATAATTTCTGACCAGCCAACAATGAGACGCCTGGTTCTGGATCACATCTCAAGGAAAATTAAGCGGGAATTTGGAGGACATAACCAATACATAGGAGAATGAGTCCACAAAAACTTGATCACATTTGCAAAGAGGGATGTCGAGATATTTACAGAAAACTGACGAGCTGACCCAAGTGGGTATCCTGACCCAAATCCCCTTACATGACTGTATGTAACGCACCAACTCCGCGTTACTGCTGTTTGCAGTTGTTTGGCCGATCGGCATTTTGTGTCCGTTTTACATGCATTTCCCTCCGCCAAACTCGCGCGAGCGATATCTCGCTCATTTCTTGTCTGTTCCCCACGGTATTTTGCACGCGCATCCGTGTGTACTATATATAGAAAAAAGCTCAGAACTTTCCAGATATGTGAGCGTTTGCAGAAATTTACATTGGCACACTAGCCAAAAGACCAATTTTTGAGTGTGGGGGATTCGTAGCGTCACCAAAATTCGTCTGAATCACCTTAGATCCGGTACGCAGGTCCTCAAGGATGCTTTCTAGGCAACGGCGCTATTTGTACTACAGGGAGAGCTCACAGATTTCTTTTCATAGGAGAAACTGCATTTTTGCTCCGATTTTGGGCATCCGCAGAGGGCCTCGGGCCTTAGGAATATATTGCGTCCGACGCCGAGGACGAGCAGTATGTGCGTTGATATCACAGAAATTCACAAATCGGCATGCGATCGTGGATGTGGATGGGAGTGGCGAACGAACTGACTAGGAGTATGACTGATGCGCAGTATTTTTGTGGTGTGTGCAAGAGAATTTCGGTTGCGTTGACGTCGGATGCCACAGTGCAACTTTGATCAATTGAGCGTCTGACTCTGAGTGACCGCGCAAGGTAAATTCACCACCAATATCCATGCTCAAGCGTTTCACGCGCTCCTCGACAGCTTTTTCAGCGAGACAAAGTGGCGGACGGTCACAAGGAGCCATAACGCATCTACTGGCACACGGGAAAACATATGCGCAAGCAACTGTTCTCCCACTGGTATGTACAAACGTGAGCCGCTCAATTCGTAAAACTATATCATGCAGAATATTCAATTTTGGCTAAAGAATGAACGCGTGAGATGAGATGATAAGATATTAGCCAGAAGTTAGATGTAATTACCTTCGTGTTTCTTGTTGTCGCCGACCTTTCTTGCAGCTTTCGTGAGATCTTCTTGGTTGATGTACTCCCTGTAGAGCGTAACCAGTCAGACAGAACGTGCAAAGGAAGCAGCTCCAATCGGACATACCTCTCATCACGGATAGCAAACATCCCAGCCTCCGTAACAACGTTTCGTAAATCAGCACCATTGAACCCATCTGAAAGCTATGAAAAAATATCTCTTCAGTCGGGAAATTTCCACGTGTAAATGGCGTTAAATTATATACCTTCACGATCGCCTCATAATCTATCTCGCCGCCCTTGTTCACAGGGGCAGCGTGGATCTTGAGAATCTCTAGTCGCGCCTGCTCATTCGGCAGCGGAATTTCGATCTTTCGATCTAATCGACCAGGTCGGAGGAGAGCGGGATCGAGCGTGTCCGGTCGATTGGTCGCCATGATTAGTTTGGTACGGCCAAGAGAATCGAACCCATCCATTTGATTGAGAAGCTGCGAGATCGCTGTGTCAACTACAACGCGTTTACCTGATTTGTGTAACACGCAACATACCTCCATCAACGTCCGCTGGATTTCTCTGTCCGCGCTCGTGCCCTCCGAAAACCGTCTCCCACCAATAGCATCGATTTCGTCCATAAATATGATGCACGGCTCGTGCTCTTTGGCATACCCGAACATCTCCCTCACAAGCCTCGCAGATTCACCAATATATTTGTCGACGATGGCGGAGGACACGACTTTGAGGAAGTTGGTGGATAGGGTGGCGGCAACAGCTCTGGCGAGGAGCGTCTTTCCGGTTCCCGGTGGGCCGTACAGCAAAACGCCCTTTGGCGGCGTGATGCCCACACGAAGGAAAAGCTCAGGGTTCATGAGCGGGAGCTCGATAACCTAGTAGCCGTATCAAAGAGGTGGCGTCAGCTATGGAAAGCATTGAATATCAAGATAACCCACCTCACGTAGCTCCCGCACTTGCTCCCCAAGTCCACCGATACCCGCAAACGTCGCACTACCGGGATCTTCCAGGCTCATGTTGTATACCAGCGGATCGACCTCGCGCGGTAAGATCCTCATCACCGTCAATGTCGTCATATCGAGACTAACTCGGGTTCCCGGCTTGAGCTTCGCCACGGGCAGCGTTGGTCGGTAGGATACGACGTAGCGCGGGCCCGAAGACGCCTTCACGATGACTATTGTTCGATTATATAATTGGAGTAAATAAAAATCGACTGAAAGATGGTTTAGGAAGTTTGGGACGCACATCGTTCATCATCGAGTTGCTTGAGGACTTCGCCAATGATTTGGCCAACAGATTGCACGGCCTTGATATCTTCCTCGGTCTTCTCGTATTCTTTCTCCAGATCCTTCAGAGAGAACCTCACTAAAGGGATTCATTAACAACAGTGTAAAAGGGCTCGTCTCGCCGGAAACCTACAAGCCTTGAGACTCTCCCCCATGCGCTCATGCTCGCGCATTTTCTATCGAAGCCAATATGAGACAGGCAGATGGCCACAGATTTTTGGCGATCGTACGTTACGGTAAGAAGTCAGCGCATTGAGCTTTCGTTCGTCGAACGCGGAAGACGAGGAGGGCTGCGCGTCCATGGTGGTAAGATGATGAGCTGAGCCTGGACGACGCGTAAGCTCGACGCGCAAGCCAAAGTCAGCACGCGCGTTTTGGTTCCGACGCGTCTCCAGATGAGCCATTTGCAATCGATTTTCTCGACTTGCGTCCCACCATCATCTCTGGGGCGTTGCATATCGGTCTTGAACCCTTTGTCTTTCCTCAAGGATTATGATGAAATTCGCTTCGACACCAGCCGCAACAGGTGGCTCGTCTTTCTATCTGACGGTCGTCATTTATCTAGCACGCTGCCCGAGAACGCGCCATGAAGCAAGCCTGGCATCCCCTTTACTGGCAGATCCGAGTCTTTATACACCAGGGTAGAGGTTACTCGTGGCATCATAGTATTTTTATTTCTTTATATCCCCCGAGATCCGCGTCGAATGCAATGCGGGGCGGATTCCCGCCGCCAGCGCTGCCAAGTTGCCGATCCATGACACCCACGTTTCACTACGATGGAACTTTCCTCAAGCCAAAGGTCAAGGTCCCAGATTCCACCTTTGAAGATTCTCGCAGCCGAAAATATTAGTATAAAAAGTCGAGGAGGACGTACGGGGCAGCATGCGGGGCAAGCCATTCTGACCACCACCAACACCCTGCTGAATCTAGATGTGACGCATCCGAGTAAGTTTGCTATGA
This sequence comes from Botryobasidium botryosum FD-172 SS1, assembly GCA_000697705.1. Classification (NCBI taxonomy): domain Eukaryota; kingdom Fungi; phylum Basidiomycota; class Agaricomycetes; order Cantharellales; family Botryobasidiaceae; genus Botryobasidium; species Botryobasidium botryosum. The sequence goes on along the minus strand of KL198046.1, from coordinate 162,429 downwards.
GGATGAGAAGCTTACTCTGAAAACCATTGAAGTCATATGGTGCCATTTAAAGCGCTGTGGGACTCAGAATGGAAATAATAAATAATACCTACGCGATACACCGTCAAAACTGCCCCCCCCCCCTCCACCGTAAGTGGGTACCAACCTTCATATATCCTTTCCGTAGTGTTAACCCGAATCCGCGCGATTCTCTGCGAAATGCTCCCACTATTATTAGGCACTTTCAATTTACTCAGGGATATTGCAGTTAGAACTACGCTGCTCGGGCCGCGTATGCATCTGTGGAGATCCAAGAGGATTCGGAAGAAGCACAGAGCCTTAGCTGGACGCAGTCTAAACGGCATCAATTACATCCTCGCGCAACCGGCATGGATGCCGAAATTTGCCTATACCTCACATCTGCAAAACCTCGCATATCAATACAAAAGGCTCTCGGAAGGAAGGCGAGGCAGCATGCGGGGCAGGCCACTTTGACCACCGTTTCATTATTGGAGACGGAAACTCACTCTGAAAACTGTTGAAATCGTATGGAACTGTTTAGAACGCCGTGGAGTTCAAAACAAAGTCGTACATGAGCAATCTGCAATACATCGACACTCCTGCGCCGAAACTGTCTCTTCAACCCCGTTACTCACTACTGCCTGTCCTTTCCAATTTTCGAACTTCCTTTCCCCTTCCAACGGCTCGGGACCACCTATACAAAATTTGGCGTCCCTCAAAAGAGCAACACCGGGAAGCAGGTTATCATCTACATCCATCTCAATATAGGTAACCCTATGAAACTTCCCCGGTGCATGCTCCAGAATTAGCAAGAAGACTGAAGAATGGTACACGCCATTCTTCTGGAACTCGCCATCGAGGAGCGCCCTGCCGATCCACAGTGCAAACGCATCTGCACGCCATGAAGTTTCCTCTTCATCAATCGCAGGAATCCGCCAAATCGATCCATCCGCAGCGTGAACTTGACAATCGGATGGTGGGCCGCAGTTTGGGACAGGAGGATATTGGGCGATCGAATGATTGGAGTTCTGACCGACGTAAATGAGAGGATGAACGTGCGTAGTAAGGGTGAGATATCCGTCATCGCTCATCTCTCCGGTCAACATGGTAGGCTCGGATTTGAATGTATAGGGATCCCCTTGGTTACGGTTAGGCGTTAATGAATCTATGACCTCTGAAGCTTCCCTCCTGATACCATCCTTCCCGCGAAAATAAGCATTTCCATCGACACTCGTCTCCGGGAACTGCGGCCACGTCGACAGCTGGGGGCATGGCTCAAGCTTGTACAGAGCTTGGAGCCAGCTAGCAGTCCCGCCCGGCTTTTGCAGGATCTGCTTAGACAATGCTATCGTTGCTCCAAGACGGTCGTGGGCTTCGAATAGCTTGGGATCCAACGAGACGTCGAAAAAGTGCATGATACTGAAAATCATGTCGACTGGCCGAGAGATGTACGCATGAGCGAGCTTTTCCATATGGAACTCATCCTGAGGTGCTCCGATCGCCGGACACCAAAACCGTCCGGTAGAGTGCGTTCCAAGGCTTCGCTTTGAAGCCTCCCGAAACCAAATGGCCGCCTCGACAAAATACGGGAGAGGAGCAGGTATGAAACACAGCCCTTCACATCTTCTTCGGGCCCCCCGATACGGCTGTCAAGCTCGCTCTGCGTCAGATTCCTGGCGAAGAATACGGCACTGCGGAGCGGCAACGTCGCCTCCTGGAGTGTCCAAGCACGCTCGATCCAAGTCGTGTCTTCATCAACAGTAACAAATCGGCTGAGCCCACCAGGCAGGATCACGCAGAGCGCGCAGGATTTATATATCCTGTGCATTTGCGATATTTGCCATGCCTTGTCCGCTTTGGACGACTGCGAGATGCAGAGGCGATCCAGCCACATATATCCATTGGGGCCGACTCCCCACGGGAAGTCATGCTCCTCGTGCTGTTTGTCGTATACGGCAGGCACGTTGCAAATGTCTCGAAGAACATTGGTGCCAATTGGATCGGCATCCTCGGCCCCACAAACGGCAAACATCCCGAGGTCGTCTCGTGGATGCAATGATAAATGTGGTGGGACGCGGTCCCGAGGAACACCTCGCCAGACATATGAGATAGCGGCGTAATTTGTGTTCCCCAATTCCTCGAGCTCGTAAATATCGAGGCGTTGATGAGACCGCAAGGCTTCCACGGAGAAGAATCGATAGCGACATGGGGTAGCAAACGGCGAAATATCGAGTGATCGCCCTGAGAGGTCGTGTAGGCCACAGGAGAATATGCGTTTTGCCGCGGAGGGCAATTGACCTCTCGGATATGCAGGGGACTGGTAAAGTCCTATCTTTAGCCGGCAATTATCTCGTAGTGTAGTAACGACACTTGCCTCTGACGATAAAGTATTGGGTACTATCGCAGTGTGTTGATTGTCCAAAGGATTATTTGTGGAAGGAGAGACTCCTACATCCGGTGACCGGAGAGCGCTGGCGGACTCGGGACCGGTCATCTGTATCTCCTACTCGATCGGTATGGCGGTAGACATAGAATGGGACAGTTTTACATACCTCGAGATGCGGAGAGGGTGGAACTTGAAGTGAAGTCATATCAGAAGAAGGCAGTGTTGGCAGGGCCACCGTTTGGATTTCCTGTGGCTCCTGTCGATCCGACTTGGTGCTGCAGCATGAGGAAGTGAGCCCCATCAATGTATGTTCGTCGTATCAATGCAGATGGTGACCGGTGAAGCCTTGAGCTTGAGCTTGAGGCCGAGGGAGCGCAGGGTGGTTGTGAGTGGATAGGTGCTAGCGTGCGATCACCAGTGAGCGCTTATATTCAGGAGCCGGCAGGTGGCAGGCAATCTCGAGCCCGCAAACGAACCAATCCAAATTCAGACCTTTTCCACAGCACTAGACTCTAGAGACGCGTTTTCCGCGGGTTTTGGATGGCAGTCGCGTGGCGTGAAAACAGGTTTATGGCATCCCTTGGTCTCTGAAGGTTTCGAAACCAAAACCCAGTTCTTCCAGCGTTTTGACAGCTATTTTGGACAAAAACCGCGGCTAAATGCTTGATTTTTCCTTCTCAACCTAATACTCCAGTTTGGCACAAGTTATACTAAGAAGCGATGTGGGCTGCCATGGGGTGGCCATGGGCGTTCCGAAGATTGAGATTAATATTCGTGGATGACCAAGCGGAGACGAGGTTGAGGCGAAGATCAAAGGGTGCTGGAGGACAAAAGAGCGAACTCAACGCCAGGTCTAGAGCTTTCCTCTTCAAGTACTCGATCACCAACGAGTCGTGTGAGGAGGTAAGCTCAGCCTCGTTACCGTAGACTCGGACAGACACGCTAATGACGATGTACATATTAGTTGCAGTCGTGCTACAATGCGTCTAAGTAATCTCACCGTTTAACAAAGACTAGTTGCACTGACAGGAGAGTATATATATGGCTACAGCAAACAATTTTGAAGCGGCTCAGAGAATGGGTCTGGGATCGTTTTCGAGCCATTTTGGCTCAGAATTTCCCATCGCTCGCGCGCGAGGCTTATGCGTGGCGCGAAGCTTACCATTGTTTACCAAGGAAGCTCTAAAAAGCTATAGTAGAGTCGCATGATGCATGACGGTCGCGCTGGGGTCTGCAACCTCCACACCCGCCATCATCTATGCACCTACATCTCGAATATCCCTCGGACTCCTTAGCTTGTGCCCCAGTACCGACGCGTCAAGCCACCTTCAGTCGATGCTCTCAAGGCTAAGCACCAAGCACACCTTCTCGGGTTCTTTTCTTGACGGATTATCGACCTTTAGGCGCTCCCAAGACAGCCAGCTGCAGTAGGGCGCCACTCATGGATGCGGCCTGAGGACATACCGTGAAGCACACTTGGCAATAGCATCCCGTTCAATAAAACATTCGAGTCTCTGCACGCCATCTTTCATCACGCTGGGGTATTATAGTTCTTACTTATGGCAACATGACCTCAACCTCTCGGCTATCCCTTAAGGTTAAACCGAGATTCACATGATCCTCCAGGATCGCCAAGCACTCCTCTTGGTTTGGGCATTTCCAATTTGCTCCTTTTGAGATATACAATCTATACCCGTGCTCGAAGTCCCGTATCCAACCTCTGTAGAGTCTCGCAGCTGAAGATATTAATGCGAAACAGTCTTGGGAGAACGGGGCAGCATGCGGCAGGCCCCCCTGACCAGGTCCGGCGTACCCAAATGAATTTTACTACCGAAGATAGAAACGCTTTGTGGTAACCGCTGAAGTCATATGATAATGGGATCGTTTAAAGCGCTGCGGGGCTCAGAACAAAGTCGATACGCACGAACTACTTCTAATACATCGACAAATCGTCAAAACCGCCCCTCCAGCCTGGCTACTCGCTGCCACCTGTCGTCCCCATCTTCGTCGCCCCTCCCAATGGCTCGGGACCACCTATACAAAATTTGGCGTTCTTCAAAAGAGCAACGCCCGGCCACGTAAACCTGCCGTCATTTACGTCCATTTCGATGTAGGTAACCCTATGGAACTTCCCCGGTGCGTGCTCTAAAATCAAAAGGAAGACTAAACATTCGAACATCCCGTTCCTCTGAAGTTCAGCATTGAGGAGTGCCCTGCCGATCCACACCGCGAACGCACTTGTATGCTGTGAAATTTCCCCTTCATCAGCCGCAGGAATCCGCCAAATGGATCCGTCCGCAGCATGAACTTGGCAGTTGGATGGTGGGCCACAGTTGGGGACTGGCGGGTATTGAATGATTGAATGATCGGGATTCTGACCCGCGTAGATGAGAGGATGGGCATGGGCATTAAGGGTGAGATATCCGTCGTCGCTCATCTCCCCGGTCAGCATGTCTGCCTCCGTGGAATACATGTGGGGATCTCCTTGGGTGCGTTCGGGCAGTGAATGTATGACCTCCGAAACTTCCCTCCTGATACCATCCCTCCCGCGAAAATAAGCCTTTCCATCGACACTCGTCTCCGGGAACTGTGGCCACGTCGACAGCTGGGGGCATGGCTCAAGCTTATATAGAGCTTGGAGCCAGCTAGCAGCTCCACCTGGCCGTTGCAGGATTTGCTTGGCCAGCGCTATCGTTGCGCCAAGACGATCATGGGCCTCGAATTGCTTGGGATCCAGCGAAACGTTGAAAAATTGCATGATGCTGAGAATCATATCAACTGGCCGGGAAGAGGTGCGCATGAGTGCGCTTTTCCAGATCGAAGCAATCCTGAGATCCTCTGCCCGGCGACCACCAAACGCACTGTCTGGCAGAGAACGCTCCAAGGCCTCTCTCTGAAGCTTCCCAAACCCGAATGCTGGCCCTGCTTGCAAGGCGCTGAAGAGGAATGTGTGTGAAACGCGATCATTCACGTTCTCCCTGAACCCCCCGGCACGGCTGTCAAGCTCGCTCCGTGGATCCCTGGCGAAGAACACAAGGGTATCGACCGGCACTATCGCCTCTTGGAGTGTCCACGCACGCTCGACCCACGTCGTATCTTCATCGATGGTAACAAATCGGCTGAGCCCCCCGGGCAGGATTGCGCAAATCTTGCAGGATTGATATATCCCGTACATTCGCGATATCTGCCATGCCTTGTCCGCTTTGGACGACTGCAGGATACACAATCGGTCCAGCCACATATATCCATCGGGGCCAACTCCCCACGAGACACCAAATCTCTCGTTCTTATCGTATATAACGGTCGCACTGCAGATGTCGAGAAGGACATCGATGCTGATAGGATCGGCATCCTCGGCTCCACGCACGACGAACATCCCGAGTTCATCTTGTTTGTGCGATATTGATTGTGGCGGAACGCGGTCTCGAGGAACACCTCGCCAGACATAGGAGATTGCGGCATAGTTCGTGTCCCCTAATTCCTCAAGCTCGTAGATGTCGAGGCGTTGATAAGACCGCAAAGCTTCCACAGAAAAAAGTCGATAGCGGCATGGGGTAGCGAATGGAGAGATATCAAGTGATCGCCCCGAGAGGTCGTGTAAGCCGCAGGAGAATATGCGTTTTGCCGTGGGGGGTAGTTGACCTCTGGAATATTCAGGTACCTAGTACAACCAAACATTAGCCAGCAATTATCTCGTAGAATGGTAAGAATACTCGCGTCTGAAGATAGATTGTTGGGCGCTTTGGTAGAATATTGGTTATCCGCAGGGTTAGAAGGGGAATCGCCTTCATTTGGTGGCCTCGGGTCATCGGCCACCTGTATCACCAGTACTATCGATACGGCAGTATACATAGGCTGAGACAGTTTTACGTACCTTGAGAAGCGGAAAGGGCGGACGTGAAGTTATATCGGAAGAAAGTGTTATTGTCGGCGGGGCCACCATTTGGATCTCCTGTGGCGCCTGTCGATCCGACTTGATGCTGCAGCATGAGGAAGTGAGTCCCATCGATGTACTTTCGTCGTATCAGTGCAGGCGGTGATGAGAGTAGTAGTGCAGGGCGAATGTGGGTTGATAGGTGCTCGCACTTGCACAATCACCGGGCAACACCAGTGGGCGCTCAGGAGCCAGCAGGCAACCACGAGGAAGAATCAACCCAGGTTTAGACAGTTTCTGCAGCACTGGAGACGCATTTTTCGGGGGTTTTGGAGGGCCGTCGCATGGCACGAAAACAGAGCGTCAAAACCGCTTCGAATTGTCAGAGTCTTTGAAACCAAAACCCAGTTCTCCCACTAGTGTTTCAACAGTTACTCTGGATAAAAACCGTCGCTAGATGTTTGATTTTGCTCTCTAGTGCATTCCAGTGGCCCAAGTCGTAGTAAAGGATAGTAGCATTTGCGTACGATATCAATGTGTGTCGTGGGCGCTCTGACTTGGAGCTAGGAGAGTAGTATGACTACACCGAGCGGTTTTGAAGTGGCTCTGAGATGGGTTTGACACCCTTTTCGAGCCACCTTGACTCTGTATTTCCTATCGCAAAACGCACGAGGCTTATGCCTAGAGCGAGGCGTATTAAGTATACCAACGTTACCAAGAAAGCTAGAGTAGAGTCGCGTGTACATGACGGTCGCGCTGGAGAGTCGGCGCCCTGATCAGCCTCCACCTCCACCTGCCCTCCCTCATCCATGCACTCGCCACCTCCAAATTCGAATCAAATATTCACCAGGGACCTCGGCCTCCAGCTTCTGCCTAACCCACCATGGCCAGTGCCCAACGTCCAACTTCCACGCGACCATGAGTTTCTGCATTCTGCACATCTCGAATATCCTTTGGACCTTAGCATGTGTCCCACCATCATTTCTGGAGCATCGCGCATCAAGCGCGCCTTCTCGAATTATCTACGGGAACGGCTTCGACTCCAAGGCAGTCAACTGCAATACGTGGCCACACACAGGGGGTCGCATGTTATTGCCTGGCGGCGATTTATCAGTGAGTTTATGAGCGCGGCCTGAGAACGTGCCATGGAGCACGCCCAACATCTCGTTTACTGGCAGATCTGACTATTTGTACACGCTGTGGAAGAGGCCACCCGTGGCATCGTGGCATCGGCCTTTTTCTATTCCTTGGCGGTAGCCGACCTGCGCGTGACTAGTTTAGGCACTTCTTGCTTACTCTCTCTGGGGTATCACAATTGTCGCCGCTCTGCTCAGGCGGGGCACCGTCAGCTCGTATCGTTGATCAATGGGGCATACTTCCTATTCATACAATCTATCCTCTGTATGAATGGTGCGGACATTACATTTCCAGATCTCCTTGAATCTCGAAGTACGGCTTTACTGGACTTGGGTATCTGCATGCCACCTCGGGTGTAAACCTCTTGGCACGGCCCGCGCACTGCAGTACGGGGCGCCACACAGGGATCGCGATAGGGCATTCAACTCTGCGCCTGCCAGCGATTTCTACGATGCAAGCCCGTGCTCGTATTTGTGGCCCCGCGATTTCTCCGGCCGCCGTTTCCCTCGATCAGGTTCATACGCCAATGCAATAATGCTGTTGAACAACGCAAAGGCTAGCCCCCAAAAGGAATACGACTATTGGTAGCTCCCTATCTTATCGGTGCGTGTTCATGGTCCAACCTCGTGGGGAAGCTGGGCGGGCAAACGCACATTTCAGCGTGCGCGCGGCGCACCTCGCGATCGGGATCCCAAGATCTTGCATTTTGTCTATGAAAGCCGAGCAATAAGCAAAATTAATTAGGCTCTATATATCGGTGGCTTGGATTATACTGCTGCAAGATTGCGATTCTTGGGAGCACGCTCGCATGACCACCCCTCCAGACTTGTCACTTGTACTCTGCGGATGCCAGATGGATGCTCGATTAGTCGCCAGTCCACTTTGCAAGAGGCCTAGAGTCTAGATGTAGTCGCCAACGACGTCGACGTCAACCACATCCTCGCGCGACCGTCATTTTTCATATTGGCAAATGAAGCCCTACACCACCATGACGTCTGTGCAGGGAGGCGCCAACAGCCTCGAGTACAACGTGCAGCCCAGCTTCGCCAAGTTGCCAATCCGCGACGCTATCGCCGCCATCCGCAACCTACGGAGCTCGAAGTCTCAGATCCCGCCTCTGAAGAGTCTTGCCATCGAGCACAAGCGTTAATATAGAAATGTCTCAAGGAAGCGGGGGAAGCGGGGCCGCGGGCGGAGCAGGCCTAATACTCGGTTTACAAACATTCTCCGCAAAAGCCTTCCTGAGCCCTTGAGCCTCCACAATATTTAGTCACATAATCGAGACATTTTTCACTTGCAGCATTCTGAGTTGTAAGCGGTGCACTCGTAAGACCAGGATTGCGTCGACCTCGTGTATATATAGAGTGAGACCCGTGCTTATCAAGGACGTCTGGACAAAATCCCGTTTCGGAGGTCCGACGCGCCGGAAGGCTGCCGAGTCAAGGCCAGGCTCGGAGAGTCAGACACGGACAGTCACAGAACCAGAAGCAGCCACCAACAGCCCTCCTGTCCTCCACCTCCACCTCCGCAAGCCTGGATTCCGCCCTCGGATTTATAAATCGATGGCCTCCTCGTCCTCCTCCCGCCCCACCCGACAGCGCTCGACCTCTGCCCCCGGCCCCTCCCCGTTCCTGCACCTGCAGTCCCAGAGCCGCTACGAAGCCATGCCTGCGTACACCCCACCCGTCCCCCATGCGTCCCAGCCGTCCGCGTTCGACACGCTGGCGGTCCCATCGAGCAGCACCGCTACCAAGATGTTTAACTCCTTCAAGCGATCGCTAAACATTTCCTCTACCCGAAAACAACAAGAGCGCGTACCCGTGAGTCGGCTTTCTTGCCTTTTTGGGCCGTGCGCGCTACCCGCCACGTCGCACGTGAACTGCGCAATGTCAATGTTCGACGAGCGCTGACCACGCGGTTTGCTCTCTCTCCAGTACTACTACTCTACGCCAGAAGAAGATCTCTCGCTGTCTCAGCGCCTGGGACCCGCACCCCATCTCCTCCCGCCTCCAACAATCGAGCAGATCGCATCCGGCGAGGCGACGAGTTTCAACCGCCGCCGCGCGCCCCCCACGCACAGCCCTTCCGCCAAAAGACCCCCGCCCCTGCGCTCCTCCCTCAAGCGGGGCACCTCGCTCGACATCCCCGTCACCATGCGCTCCCTCCAACAACCCTCTATTCCTACCGACGCCGCTTCCTCCACGTCATCGGGCACCTCAGGGTCCGCGAGCGTCTTATCCAACGCGACCCGGCGACTGTTCTCGCTCAAGAGCGGGACTTCGTCTTTCAGCAGCCCCACCAACTCGGTCTTATCTATCGGCACTACAACGACAGAGTCCAGCACGCGCAGGATGCGCGCGGGCAAAGTCCGTTTCTCGATAGATGGACATGTCGAGAATAACATTGCGCCGGGTTTTGGGGCGCTGGGCATCACCGGCGGTGAGCTAGATGAGCTCGTGTTTGCTCAGAACCGCCGGTCGCTAAAAAGTAGATTGTTTTCACGGGTGAGCACTTTTTTCGTCTACGTCATCCCTTGTGCGCAGCCTCTAATGTCCATATTTTTGATTTTCAGTGACTCTACATATCATCACTGCATCCCCTCGTATCTTTCCCTTCTTTCCCTTCTTTCCCTCCTCTCTTTCGTGTCGGCACCACCATTTTCATTTATTTGTTTTCCTACTCTGTATCAGTCTCCTCATCACGGTCTATCTTCCATCCCCTCCATTTGATCCATCCTCATCACGTCCTTATCCATCTCCTCACTTTTTTAATCTTGTCTTTCCCTCTATTTGATGTGTCTCTTGTCATGACTTGCATTATACTTGCCATGTGTCCATCCTTCCATGATATAGCTTACGTTTGCTACGGACCGTTCTTAGCACCATTCCAGATGATATTAAATTTATACAGTACGCATGGAGACTACGAATTACAACGCTGTGCGTGGACGACACGCCCCACATCCCCAGCTCCGCTGAAAGGATCATTGAGATACACGATAGCTCTACCGGTGTACCGGGGAAGAAATGGAACAAGAACAGAAGATAGCACGCCACACCATTCACTCGGGTTCCAGCCTCAACTTATCGTCCACGCCTACCTGGGCCAGCACCCGCACCCGCAGGACCCCCGCGCGCGATATACTGCTCGAGAAACCGCTCCCGCTGTGTCGGGACCTGGTACTCACGACACGTCTCCAGCATACTTATCCTGCGCGATGCCCACGCCTGGAGCATCTCGAGGCGGGCGAGGAGCGCGGAGTCCGAGCCGTCCGTGTCGTCCGTGTCATCTTTGTGGAACTCGGGGTGGGAGACGAGGTAGAAGAGGGCGGCGATGTCGCGCAGCATGTCAGAGAGCAGCGGGGTGTGCGGGACGAGGGGCTGTGAGGATGATGTGGGAACGATGCTTGCGCTTGCGAAATTGATGTTGGGGTGGGGGGTGAAATGGGAGGGGTGGTGCGATGGTTGTAGTTGTGGTGGTGTGGCGCCGGCGCCCGTCCGCGTCTGATTCAGCTCGGCGGCGCGTGCGGCGAGAACGCGAGGTGATGGTTCAAAAAGCATTGTCTTTGGAGGGGATAATGGAGCAGATAGTGAGAGGCTCAGAGTCGTCGTCGGAGATGGTGATTCAAGATTTACGGCGACAAGAAAGAGGTGAGAATATCTTCTTTGACGCTGAGATGGGGAGCTGGTGGCGAAGAAGAAACGTGCACCCGAGATCGAAATCCAAGGGGGATGTTATAGTGTATGAAAGAGGCTCCGCTTTGTCCCGTGTCGGTGCTGAAATCCTAAGTCCTGGGCTCAGAGGTCGTTGAAGCGCTGATAGTCCTGCCGTGGGTACAAAGGCCTTTTGCAAAGGCCCTCAAAACGCGCGGAGATGGGCCATCGAAACTTTGGAGGCCACGAGTACCATAAGCATGGGCCTTGCGCAACGTACCAGTGCCGGTGCCGTGTGAAGCGGACTTCTTTTGCGTGCTTTTGGGCACGTTCCGTGAGTCAGAGCCCAGAGATCCACTGATAATCGATGGCCCCCAAGCATATGGACGGATGACTCGGGCGACAATCACATATGGCCACCATGGGCGCCCTTTGTGCCGCGCTGTGATGTGATGTGGGTGTGATGGTGGCAAAGTCAAAGGCCATCGGCCTTGCGAGCGCTAGAATTCGGCAGAGCAAACTCCGATCTGGATTCCGATTCGGGAGGCGAAATGCTCCGAGCCGGACTCAACGCCACGGCGCGCGATAAAATACGAAGATAAGCCGAGGGCCGCAGATTCTAGGAAAGCCTATCTCACCAGGGATCCCTCAAAGACTTGGGAGATGGACGATATAGCCATGGGACTCCGAATTAGGCGAGGCCCCTTGTCACAAGGCCTCGCCGACACCCGCTGTATCCCTCTTCCAAACTTCATAAACCACTACCTCCCCAAACCACCACTGGTAGACGCCGCTGTGGACGACACGCTCACCTACCTCAAAAATCACGAGATTTGGAAGCGTTTTGAGACGTGCTCGCCCACGGAGAGCACGCTGCACGAAGATGATACCTTTGCGCCCTTTGCCACGCTCTTCAACGATGTCTTGGATCATTATGCAAAGGCCGCGTCAACCCTGGCCACTATGGAAATGCGATGCAACCCATCAAAAGCGCCGGAGGGAAAGGGGCTCAATGGTACCCACCCAGACGGCGTGCTCATTCCGGTCGGCGCACCTCCTAATACTAGTACTGCTAGTACCACCCGCTGGGAACTCGTCGGCGCTACGTTTGAATTTAAGAAAAAAAGGACACTGCTGAACTGGGAAGAAGTGAGCCAATCTGCACCCAGTCTCGAAGTCTCACCGTCAGTGTCGGTGTTAGCTAAAGATGTCGCGTGTTGTTGCAGAACGTGAGAAAAATCCTCTGGAGTATGACGCACATCATGGCCAGCGACTACTGCAGGCGGTTTACCCTTGGCGTTACGGTGGATAACACCGAGATACGGCTGTGGTTCTGCGATCGGTCGGGGTTTGCCATATCAGATCGATTCGATTTTTTGAAGGTGAGCATTGCATTCCGAACGTCCGCGCGTGCACATGCGCAAGGTCTAATGCGCACATCACGACTTCACCTCAGAATCCCGCATTCCTCGTCCGCCTTTTCGTATCGCTTGGCACAGCGTCGCAGACGGAGATAGGCTATGATCCTTCCATGACCCGCGTTTATGTTGATGGAGAAGAACAGTTCGATATCGAGGTCCATTCCAAGGGAGAGACGAAAACGTTTCGCACGATACGCCTCCTGTCGAATGCTGGTGCAGATCGCGTTCGTAGTCGCGCCACCCGCGTGTGGGTAGCGCGCGACAAGGATGACCCATCCAAGGAGCTCGTCCTGAAAGACGTGTGGATTGAAGACGATAGGAGGCGCGAGGGAGACATATATCAGGAAGTACTAGACTCTATCCAGGAGGAAGACAGAGACCGGGCCCACGCTCACTTCCTTAATCCCATATGCCACGGAGACGTTCGAGTCGCGTTACGCAGCGGAGAGCAGGTCGTCGACAACACTCGGGATACGATCCGAGGGGGATACGTCATCCCCAGCGCAGCATTTTCGACCCTGCAAACGCTTTTCAAGATAACCACAAACACGCCGCTCGTCTCTGAAGTATTTACCATGGACCATGGAAGCGTTCCCCACCTTCCTGTCGGCGTCCTCAATGACGTTGACGCTCGAAAGTTCCAATCCCGAACTCACTACAGGATCGTTTTCGACGGGGTTGGCGAATCGGCGAAGGACGTGATGGATATGGGGGAAATACTGAAAGCACTAGAGGGGGCCGCGAACGGTGCGCGTATCGGTGTTCTCCCCATCAACCTTTTAGAGAACTGGCACTCAGCTTCAGCCATGCGTCCAGGGCTCGACATTCTCGATAAATATGACTTTATTCACTGCGACGTCAGCATCAGCAACATTTTGCTCGTGGACAACGTCGGCAAGATCAGCGATTTCGAGTTTGTACAGAAGACGAGACAAAGCGCTGTGCGTTTCGACGCGTCTAATAACGATCAACTTTCGGGCCGAATGGTTAGCGCACCTTTTCTTCCTACTATTTACCTGATTCCAAGTCAAAGCTCGATTCGACTGATGTCCAGGGAACTCGACCTTTCATGGCAACCGAGCTTCAAGTCGGCATGTATAGGTATTCGAAATCTTTGTCCTCCAGGCGGTGGAAGTTCTGTCAAAACACGATGCACGACGCAGAGGCGCTGTGGTGGGTACTCCTGTGGACCTTGTTCTGGACAACCCCCCGCAGTCCGGACGATCCAAGCGAGCCTGTGCGAGTCTCCTTTTTCGACGATGTGATAATCGAGGCCCGCGATAGGGGTGATAGCGGCGCCAAGGCTAGCGATGCAGCGCGCATTCGCGTACACCATGAGCTATTCCCAACTGCCCAACGCGAAACAACGCTGTTCGAGAGGGCGGAAACGCTCAACGACACCTTCACCCTTGAGCGCCATACCGCGTGTCTCCCTGAAGAATATCAGAAGCTCCGGCGAGTTGCGGAGCAACTCCGAGCGGGGCTCTTCGCTCGGTATGCAAGAGAATGCGAGTGGACGAATACGGATGGGCCGGACGAGAGTGTTTTTAAGGGGGTTTACAGTGATGTGATAGTACCCCTATTAATACGAGATTGGAGAATTCAGGTTCATTGGACGATGAGGGATTCAGTGCTTGCCTCCTTGTAACGCTGGTACCCAAAAGCTTGCGGCCATTTTCAATGCAGAAGTATTACTATGCGTTTGCTGGTATCTAGCCTTTGTCGGAGGTATAGGTCTGAGGAGAACCGCGAGGTTGTCGGTACGGCCAGTGTTACACATCCACAATCCAAGCCCATTACAGCCTCGAAGGTCGAAGATGATTAGCGGTTGATCAATCTATAGCAGTCCTACGCCAGCATGCTGGAGTCTATGCTGAAGCTGAAGGTGCTTTGAGTGCACGAGTTCGAAGTAGCCCAGCAGATTTGAAGCGAGTAGGACCAAGTAAGCCCGCAGGAGACGCGTCCATGCTTAAGACTTAGCAAAATACTATCCAACCGACATTTCGTCGAGATTAATGCTGGTTCACGACAGCCAGAATGGTCAATGGCTAATGAGACCCAGATTCCAGAGTGTTTCCAGACTTATGGTTTGGTTGTTCAAGCGCAGTCGGCTGCTGCGGTGAAGAGCGCTCAAGCGCTCAGGAGGTTACAGCATGCTCTGGGGTCTGAAGACTCAGAGCTCCCATCCACCATCTACGAGAAAACTCGTCTCGCCATGTCTTCCTACACATCTCCACCACCATCATACACAACAGTCCAGCCTGCCAGATATGCAACCATATCTGAGGGCACGCCGCTCATCGTCCAGTCTCGAGGGCTTGCACGGAATGTCACAACCAACTACAGAGGCCTCCGTCTTGGGATAATCCGCCTTCTCAGTCCTCTCGCCCTCATTCTGTCGATATTTACGATCGCGAAAGTCTATTTCCTCCGCCCTGCACTCACGCGTAAGTTCCTCCATTCGTCACACATCTGTTATTGCCACCTCCACCAATTGGAATACTCCTTGTTTATTTGTATTCAGATGTCCCGAGATACACAACCATTATTGACGTGCCGAAAGATCAAGTTTTCGGTAACTACTGGCATGTCGTCTATGTCGCCCAAATTATCTTGTGCTACTATATTATGTTTGGAGCGGTGCGTTGAACCGCCTAGTTCTGCGGTGGTCCTATAGAGGTTCTCATCTACTCTCGAGTGTTAGGACAAAATCGCTTCCTCGATTGGCTACCAATTCATCCACCTACACGTCCTAACGGCTGTATGGACGCTTGCCGAGGTAATACTCCAATGTTCTATTGTTCTATAAGGATATGGCACACCCCCTCTAACTTAACCTTCGTCTGGGTTCATTTTGCAGGCCTTTGGGATGTACTACATCGCTAGCGGTGCACTCTTCTTCATATTCCTGCTCCTCATCTCCATCGCCCATTACTGCTACACTCGGGACTTGATCGTGTACTCCCTCAACGGGGTATTCTTGGTCATCGTTGGTCTGTACGCCTTCCCGCACTCCGTCCTCACTGCAATCGCGGATACGTATGCCAGGGGCGGCGGCCGTGGGGGTCATTCCGGACCACCCGACCTCATGTGGCCACTGATCTGGTATCTCGGCGACACCGGGATGCTCGGGATCGTCTATATCGCCATTCAAGGCGACTTTTACGCGCTTCTTGGGATGCTGTACGTGGGATGGGTCCTGACCGGGAGCAGCGTCTCCGTACCAAACTTCATAGCTCTTCCCTCGTGAACTCGAGAAGAATCTCATAACCTCACACTGGCCTTCTGGTTCATTTTCCTCTCCTGTACTGATAGGCTTACCGTTTTTGTACTCGCATCTTTCGCAGCAGCTGTATGGTTTTCGTGGCGTGACTACTGGAAAGTACATCACCAACCGCTTCATTAACTACTACATGCTCTTGCGTGCGCAAGTCGATTTAGAGCCAGGGGGAGGCGAACTACATAAGTTATGGCTTGGCTTGTATTCGTCCAAAGCCCACTGAATTTATGTTGCGAGGGCTACATGAGCAGATGCCCCCTATCAGCGTCTTCAAGCTATTGGCTTCAAGTCGATCATCTCATACCTGGATTTACCAAGTCTCGCGGATGCAGCTTCGGTTCTTGATCGGACGTTCGCGTAACCATAGGGTTGACTGAACATCTTCTCTAACTTGGGTCGGTCAGGGCGGCTGGCTATTTTCTGCGGGGGAATGGTGGGACCAAGCGCGGGAAAAGAGGTATCATGTTCTGGCTGTTATGAAACCGAGTCCGCCCCTTCCCTCATATTTACTTGATTTGTTCACCAAGGCGCTCCCAAAATATCGATCTGCGACGCTGCAATTTCGTCTCTTTGGACTTACAGCACGCGCTTCTGGACCTTAGTGCCTCTATTGGTTCCTTTGAGTAAAAAGCCGGACATAGTTCACCGCTGTGAGCAGGGTCGCACTCGATGCGCATGAATGGATTACTGCGCTATTCGGTTACATTGTGAGTACTTGTTTCCAAAATGCCTGGTTGAGCGCCCCAAGAGCGCAGTATATAATGCGATTGCCCAATCAGGACGATGCAAGGATTGCATAAAAGAGGGCTAGAGTCGCTATACTAGCTGGATCGTCCTTCCTTTCCTCGTTGCTGCCTAACTGCTGCCCGTTGTAAACTCGCTACTAATCACGGGCACATTCTACGGACACGATACCGTGATAGTTCCAGCGTCTGCCCCATGTCTGACAGGTTGGCGATATATCCCTATCTGGCGTTGCCTCTGACTTATGATTCAATTGTTTCCATATGATATCTAAAGCGCCAGGAAGCGTCCTCTCACTCTCACAGGTACTTATACCTGGCGCGATTCCATTGCCATTTGCTCATGCCTTCTCTTTAAGTCATCCGGGCATCGGGCATCCCTCGTTATTCAAGATGGGGCGCCCTCACACTCCCGAGATCTTTCATGGAGATTAAAACCGAAGATGCTACGCATCGAACGAAGAAGACAGCCTCGCGCAGCTCGGATCCTGTGTGGAACGAATCCTTTGTTTTGTAAATCATCTTTCATGACTACGAGGCGGGGCACTCAGCTAACACCACTCGGACCCAAACAGCATCCAGCTACTTTCAACAACCTCGATCTCGTTCAAAGTCTACCATGACGGGAGATTTGGCGATACGCTACTTTGCGAAACCACTGTTGATGTTGGGGAAATTCTGAATCACACTGATGGTACGGAGCTGACATCCTTTCAAAAGTGTTGATCTAATCTTCCGAGTATCTTTTATAACAGAATTCGACCTACAGCTAAAGGCTGTAAAAAACAAGGACCATGCTAGCAAACCAACGCTAACCCTCCGTGTGCGAGAGGATACTCGCAGCGCCATTGTCGGGAGTGCCATTAAAAGTGTACCCAGTGGTCTTTCTACCCCTGCAGCTGTCAAAGGCATTGGTAAGGTTGAAGGGGCACTGGAGAAAGCCGACGGAGGGTTAACAACATCCGAGAGAGCATCGAAGAAGTTCGACGCCGCACTGAAGAAAGCTGAGGCGCTGTCTTCTGAGGAGTCCCTGAAGACTGTATTTAATATGCTGGGGAAGTTTTCCATTGTGTTTGATGGGCTTGCTGGAGTGAGTCTTTGTACCGACCATCTCATTCTAGGATACTTATGCCATCCCTAGGTCCATCCCTTCGTTGGCATAGCACTGAAGGTTGTACGCGCGCTCTACCAGGCGAGTGGACCTTTGGAGCCCACACAAACGACCGTCTAATCGCCCTGTTTAGGTCCCCAAAGCACAGCTCGACAGAGATAAAAAGGTCGTTTCGTTGATTGGTAGTATGCGTGATCTCTATTCCTCAATGCGCGAATTCGAGGATATTCGGAAAACGAAAGGGCTAGAGGATATCATCGAAAAAGCACTGCAGCAGACGATCGAGTGCGTCTTCTTTGTTCAGGAATACGTTGGGAACGGATTCGGAGGTCAGTGTACTTGCCACCTCGAAACAGCAAAAACTAATCTTCCACATCTTCCACATTCATGCTACAGACCGACTAGTGCATCAAACGATATCTGATACTGGCGCCAAGATCCAGCAATTTGAGGACGCATTCCACAACTTGAAGACATCAATTTCTGAGAAGTCGCTCCTCCATGTCACATTGGTGACGTCGCGCATATGGGAGGACGTTGAGACGCTATGTACGTTTTATCCAATATCGATTATCACAGCCGGTCGCTTATCTTCCTGTTTCTTAGACCTAGCCACAGAACTTGATCCAGTCGATATGGACTCCGCGACACGCCCACTGTGCCACCCAGGTACTCGCAGTAAGGAGATCCAGCTCATTACGGAGTGGGTGATAGACCCAAACGCCGGAAGTAGAATCCTCTGGCTTCCCGGGCCCGCTGGGTTCGGAAAGAGTACGCTTTCCACGACACTCGCACACTCGTTCTCCAGCTTGCGCCGCCTTGCTGCGTTTGTGTTCTTCAACCGCGAAACGCAGGAAAGATCCTCGCCTGCTGCGGTAGTCAGGACTCTGGCTTATCAACTTGCCCAATTCGATCAACGCATCGGGCAGAAGATCCACGACGCTATCAAAGCCAGTCCGTTTATCCCCCGCTCGCACATCCGCAACCAATTCACGAAGCTGATCGTGGAACCGCTTTCCTCGATCGAGGGGCTGGGCGCAGATGGTCCGATTCTGGTGATCTTTGATGCGTTCGACGAATGCGGGAATGTGGAGACTCGGAACGCACTGCTTTCTGTATTGGCAGAAGAGTCCAAAAACCTCCCTTCCTGTATTCGAATTCTCCTCACGAGCCGGCCAACCCCCGATATTGAGCGCGTGCTCTCAAAGCAGTCCCACGTTAAGCGGCACGACCTCTATGTTACGGCGGAGAACTCCGGAGACGTTGAGCTGTTTGTGCGATATTCAGTAACGAGCATTGTGGAAGAGCAAGACGTGCCAGTCCTTGCTCCAGATTGGCCCGGCGAGCGTGCCATTCTCGAGCTCGTTCGCCGCGCGGGCGGTCTCTTTATCTGGGCGCAAACAGCCGTCCGATACATCCGCGAAACTCACGACCCTGCGGGCCATCTCAGCATCCTGTTGGGAATGGAGGCCTTAGACGATGGCTTCCACCCTCTTACCCAACTATACACCACGGCACTCATGTCTGCTGGAAATTGGGAGGACAGAACGTTCCCTCCTGTGTTCCGCAAAATCGTAGGGGCGATCCTCGTCGTAAAGACGCCTCTGACGCCTGCAGCGATAGATACAATCCTCTGTGCCCCTTCCAATCAATCTCGCCAGATCGTATCATATTACGGAGCCGTCCTCCTCACAGAGCCAGATGGCACTATCCACACCATCCATCCCTCGTTTTACGACACTCTCACCGATCGATCTCACGCCGGCGAGAAGTGGTTTATTGATACGGGGCTCCATAACCGTGATATGGCGTTCTGCTGCATTGACTTGCTGGACCGTGACTTGAAGGAGAACATTTGCGGTTTAGTGCACTCCACAGAGCCTTTTTCTGCAACGCTCGCGGATGCCACGCGTTACGCATGCACATCTTGGGTTTCGCATGTGGCTGCAGTTGCAGACGATGCTTCTGCGCTCGGGGATCATGTGTACAAATTTCTACGCCAACATCTACTGCACTGGCTAGAAGCAATGTCCATTCTGAGGCAGTTCAGAAATTGCATTGTTTTGCATCGTCAACTTCTCACTTGGATCGACGTAAGCATATTTATTGCTTTGTGCGTAATCAATGAGCTCATTTTCCTTGCAGACTCACGTCCCAATGCTCACCGAATTGACGGAGCTCGTTAATGACTCTCTACGATTCTGCCAGTTGTTTGCAGAAATCATCGAGGAGCACCCGTTATCCATCTATCAGGTTGCGCTGCCTTTTGCGCCTACAGAAAGTTTGCTATACAAGCAGTTTTATCAAGAAGGCGCGCTGCCCAAGGTCTGGGGCGATTGCCTCACATCATGGCCACCCATGCTACAGACGCTCGTCGGACACACTGGAGATGTTATATCCGTGGCGTATTCTCCCGATGGTTCAAGGGTCGTATCGTGTTCGTCCGACGAAAGCGTCCGTGTCTGGGACGCTGCCACGGGCGCCGACGTTCTTCCACCACTTCGAGGACACGATGGTGACGTTCGGTCGGTGACATTCTCGCCAGACGGATTGAGGATCTTGTCAGGTGGTGATAGCATTCGGATCTGGGATGCCGCATCTGGCGCCAGTGTTCTCGGGCCACTTCTCGGTCACGATGGACCTATCACGTCACTAGCATATTCCCCCGACGGCGCGAAGATTTTTTCGGGCTCTTCCGATAAGACAATTCGTGTATGGGACGCAAAAACCGGCGAGCCTATCCTCGGGCCACTCCGGGGGCACGACGGCTCTGTTCAGTCAGTAGCGTCTTCTCCTGATGGATTGAAGATTGCCTCGGGCTCGTCAGATGCAACCGTCTGCGTATGGGATGCCCTAGCTGGCACCACTGTTCTCGGGCCACTAAAAGGCCATGAAGGTGGTGTCATGTCAGTGGCTTTTTCTCCTGACGGATTGAAGATCGCTTCAGCCTCGGATGATAGCACCATCCGTGTCTGGGATGCAACGACTGGTGTTTGCATTCTTGATTCACTTCGGGGACACGAATCTATCGTGGCGTCAGTTGCCTTTTCCCCTGACGGGTCGAGGATCATCTCGGGCGCAAGGGATTCTACGATCCGCATTTGGGATGCAATAACTGGTGCTGAAGTGTCTGCGCCGCTCCGAGGTCACCAAAGTTATATCTCATCAATAGCACCTTCTCCCGATGGATCACGAGTTGTTTCTGGCTCGCATGATGAGACCCTTCGCATCTGGGACACAACAGCTCATACCCTCCCATCATATAAAAGCCCCGTCGAGGCTCCTCTCTCGACGGCCTTTTCTCTCGATGGATCAAAGATTGTGGTGGGCCATTATGATGGCAACCTCTCCATCTGGGACTCAACCACCGGTACCAACATCTTTGGACCTCTCCATGGACACCAAGACATAGTCTCGTCCGTAGTATTTACCGCCGACGGTTCACAAGTTATCTCGGCCTCTTACGATAGTACTATCCGGGTTTGGGATACGGCGACAGGCAATAGCGTCCTCGGTCCACTCGAGCACGACCAAGTCGAGGCCCTCCTTTCGCTGGCAATTTCCCCCGATGGATCCAAGATCGCGACAGGGTCGCTCAACGGAGATCTTTATATCTGGGATGCAACGACAGGCACTAGACTCTTTGGACCACTTAATGGGCGCAATGGAGGTATCCCCATTGCACTCCTAGCAATCTCTCCCGATGGATCGCAGGTCATATCGGTATCACATGGTGCCTCGGAGTCCCATAGAATTGGCACCTTTTGCGCCTGGGATGTAACGAGCGGCACTGCAATCAGTACATTCACCACAGTCCTTGGACCACTCGAACCTGATGATCCAGACTCGGAGTTGATCGCGTTGGAGTTGGTCGCATACTCTCTTGACGGATCAAAGATTGCATTCCGCACGTATGGAGACAGGAAGGTTAATATCAATATTTGGGACGCAAAAACTGGTGCCGGCATCCCCGCACCAGAGGACCAGGTATCAGAAATATTGTTGAATTCATTCGGAAGAGATGTAGCTCGTACGTTCTTGCAGCTTCCGCTACTACAGAACACATTCCCTTATTACATGAAGACTACCAAAATCCCCAGCTTCATCCAGGGCATTATCGCTTCTGCTGTTCACTCTCGCTCAGTCTGTCTTCACGATGGGGATGGCAAGTTTCTGATTATCCGTTTTCCCTCCACATAGCAAGTAAATACTATACTTTTCACTTTAATACTGGGAGAGGGCGAAACATGGCACCGACGGAGTTCCAGGAGTGGCAGCTGCGCCTGCGAGCGAGATAATGAAGAAAAATCCCCCCTCGACCTTGAAAAATGCAGCCTCGTGAATCTTCTTGTGAGGATACTACCCAGATAGTATGACGCGCAAGTGCTGAACAGATCGTCCAAGGTGAATAATTGCAAGGCACCGCTACAACGGTCACCTTGGGGATATTGTCCCCGAGGAACGGCCGGAAGATGGCACCGGCATCGTGGAAGTCGTCGTGCGCAACGTCGACGAGGAAGTACGTGTCCATGTCGCTGTGAGTACGCGCGCTGGGGAGCCGGCGTCGCAGATCTGGGACCACCGGTACCCGAGCTCGAATGCTTCGTCCTGTATCACAAGTAATGTACAGTGTGTGAACGAGAGCAGAGATTGTGAGAGTGAGGATTTGCCTTATATGCCAAGACGACCTCAATGATCGTGGGTAGTATTAGGATCGTTTGAGGCGCGGCTTGCAAGCGTCGTCAAAAGCTCAGGGAGACAAAGAATTCGAAATAAGCCTTGTAGAGAGGGCCGTCAATTATGATCACCGAGCAAGATGGCCAACAAATATCGACCTTTTGGTATACGTAGCCGTTAGCAAGGCCCATCCGAATATTGTGATCGCTCCAAGTGCCATTGATGGCAGGCTGCGAGTTGATGGTCAGATACCCCAGCTCGGGCGAGCGACAGTGCGATATCCGACTTTTCCAACAGCTGGGGCATATCCGACTATGGTAGCATCTCCAGATCGAAGATATGGGCGTGTGTTCTAGGTTCGCTCCATAGAACGAGGCCCTCCTCTTGCTATCGTTACGAAAGCAAGAGCTGAGGAATGGATACGTTTAGTAGAGTGTGAAGAAGAACATACTGTATGTTTTAGTGAAGCACCGCAGCGGCCGAGCTCACCACACGCAGGACTGCGCGAGTCACCGACACGTCCGTTGGGATGTTTTTCCCAGTCTTCAGCACAGGAGAGATAAGACTTGGGGTGGTTAGCTCAGAAAATTGAACAAATGTTCTTGATCGATTCGACGCGTTGGGGTAAAAGACTATTCGCGAGCGCATGTTTGAAAACATCTTCGAGCGCGTGTCAAGTTTAAGGTCAATCCACCCGCTTCCAAAGCAAAGGCTTGGCAGCTTCCAAGCGGGGTACAAATTACGTCCTGCAAAAGCATCTTTGTCCCCTTCTCCAAGTTCGGTGTATAAAAGTGCAGCCTGCGTATTCCGAGCGCCGCGCTCAAGATACCCTGCACGACTGGGCTACGAGCTTGATACCGACCGCACGAGCCCTTTCGTTGTCCTTCTTGACAGGCTGCAGAGCATCGCTTCGGGATCATGATCTTGGCGAGACTAGCCCAGGTCCGGATGGGCTTGATGCCTGATATAGTGGGTGCGGTGGCCCCAGGCCCCGGCGTCCCTCACAACCTTAGCCTAGCGCATGAGTGCGTCGATATCGTAGAGAATTATTATCTGGGTGAAAATGAAGTTGACACCTGCGCCGCACTGTCGGAGTTCGGCATCGATTCTCGAGCTATCTTTTGGATGGAGCGCGTATTCGGGGAAGCCAACGACAGAAGGGTTGGAATAGTCGCCATAGTTGTTACGAGCGTGGTGCATGAATGGGTGCAGGAGCTTGGAAGTAGCCTAGCGAGTACCAAAAGCATACCAGCGATTTCTTTGGAAATGGGCCTTTTTTACGAATTCTTCTTATAGCATCACCTAGTAGGATACCTGCCAACCGAGATTCTGCCGAGATTAATGCTGGCAGCTGGGGATCCGCCAGGGCGCCTTGGGTCCACCACCAGTAGACTTGCGGTTTGGTTGTGCAAGCGCGGCGTAGTTGCGGAAACTCGGCTCGGCTCACTTCGTTCCCGAGCCAACGTTCCTTGTTTGCCTTTCTTTTCCAGACAAATCTAAACATTTCCCAACTCTCGAACTCCTACACACAACTGGTACGCGATCACGTCGAGTCCTTCCCTTTTCGCGAATTTAGTTTCCTTCGACCAGTTATATATTCGCGTCTTCTGCAAAGCTCGTCGACAACTCGTCACCACCCTACACCAGGCATTCCTCAAGAGCCTACAGCATCCACCATGCGCGAGAAAATTGCTTTGCCATGTCATTTTACTCCTCTCCACCACCATCACACACAATAGCCTAATTTAGGTACTAAATATGCACATACACCCGAAGGCACGCCATTATCGTCTTGACTTGAGAGCCTGCGTGGAGCGCCATAAAGCTGTAGAGGCCTCTGACTTGGAATAATCCGCATCCTCAGTCCTCTTGCTTTTACTCTGTCTATGTTCACGTCCACGATTCACGAAAGCATACCTCATCCGCCCCGCACTCGCGCATAGGTTCCGACTTCCTCATTCATCATCCGGCTGATATCACCACCTCTATCAAATATGAACGCTCTCTTTTCATTAGTGTCCGGATGTCTCGGGATACACGACCATCATTGACGCGTCAAAAGACCAAATTTTTGTGAATTACTGGCACCAGGCATGTCGTCTATGCCGCCCAGATCATCCTATGCTATTATATGATGTTTGGAGCGGTGCGTTGAGCCATTCAATTCCGTAGCAGTCCTTCTGGAATTCTTATCTACTCCCGAATGCTAGGATGAAATTACCTCGCCGATTGGCTACTAGTTCATCCACCTACACGTCCTAACGGCTGTATGGACGCTTGCCGAGGTACTACTCCAATGTTTTCATTGTTTTATAGGTGCATGGCACACCCCCTCTAACTTCACCCTCGTCTGGTCCATTTTGCAGGCCTTTGGGATGTACTACATCGCTAGCGGCGCATTCCTTGTCATATTCCTGCTCTTGATCTCCATCGCCCATTATTGCTACCCTCGAGACTCGGTAGTACACTTCCTCAGCGGATTATTCTTGGTCATCGTTGGCCTGTATCCCTTCCCACGCCCCGTTCTCACTGCAATCACGGATACTAGAAGAGGTGACCGCAAACACTATTCTGGACCTCGACCTTATGTGGCCTTTGATCTGGTCTCGGCAGCGCTCGGGGTTGTCTGTATTGTCACTCAAGGTGATTTTTATGCGTCCCTTGTGATACTGTAAGCGGGCTGGGTCCTGGCTGGTAGCGGTGTCTTCGTATCGAACTCCATGGATCTCCTTTCATGAACTTGAGAAGAATCTTCGCCTTCTGGTCCATTCTCCTCTCCTGTACTGCTGGGCTTACCGTTTTGGATTCTCACTTTCGCAGTAGCTGTATAATCTTCGCGGTGTGACTACTGGAGAGACAGCACCAACGGCTTCATTAGCTACTATATGCTCTTGCGCACACAAGTCGATTCAGACCCCGGGGGGAAGTAAACTACATAAATCGTGGCCCTCTTGAGCTTGATGTTCGTCTAAAGTCCGCCAAACTCATGTAAGTAAGTGCTATATGACCAGCTGCCTCAAAGCTGCCTCCTGTCTGTCAGCGCCTTCAAGCTACTGGCTTCAAGCCAATTATCTCATACTAGCAGCGTTCGCGCTCTGGCCGTAACCTGGATTTAAAAAGCTTGTGCATGCAATCTCGGTTCTCGATCCGGCTGCTTATGAGAACGTCTTCTTCGGTTGGGTCTGTATATGGCAAATATTTGCGCCTATTTCAACTTGGTCAGAGCGACGAAATGGTAGGACCAAGCGTAGCCGGGATGCGAGCAAGCAGCGAGAAAAGAGCTATCATGGTGTCGGTATGGGTCCGGAAGACCTGGCTGCTAGGAAACTGAGCTCGCTCCGCCCCTCAGATTTCCTTGATTTATCCATCAAGCTACTTCTGGAAAACTGACCTGCTACGCCGCGATTTCATCTCTTTGGACTTCCAGCACGCGCTTCTGGACCTCAGTGCCTCTACTGGCTCCTTCGAGTAAGGAACTGGACATAGTCCACCGCTTGCGCAGGGTCGCACTCGATGCTCATGAATGGACTGCTGGGCTACTCGGTTGCACTGCGAGAACTCATTTCCAAAGTGCCTGGTTGAGCACCTTAAGAGCCCTAATTATAATGTGATCGCCCAACCGGAACGATGCAAGAATTGCATAAAAGGGGGCTATATTAGTTGGACTGTTCTTTCTTTCCTCGCTACTGCCCCTGGTAAAATTGCTAGTAATCCCACGGACACAATATCGTGAAAGTTCCAGCTATTGCCCCATGTCAGATAGGTTGGTGATATGCCCCTATCCGGCGTTGCCTCTGACTTATGATTCATCTTTCCATATGGCATCTGAAGCACCAGGAAGCGTCCTTTGACTCTCACGGGTACCTATACTTCGTTTATGCTAGTCTATTGCCATTTTGCTCATGCCACTTCTTTGAAATATAAGTCGTCCGAGCGTCGGACATCCCTCGTTATTCAAGATTGGGCGCGCGCACACTCCCAAGGTCTTTTGTAAAGATTGAGACTGAAGAGGCCACGCATCGAACGAAGAAGACAGCTTTGCGCAGTTCAGACCCTGTATGGAACGAATCCTTTCCTTTGTAAGTGAGCTGTTTTTCTCGAGTACGAGGTGGAGCCCTCGGCTAATACTGATTGCACTCGAATAGCTTCAAGCTGCTTTATACCACACCAATCTCACTGAAAGTCTATCATGACGGGATGTTTCACGATACGCTGCTTTGCGAAACTACTGTCAAAGTTGGGGACATTTTAGGTCACCCCGACGGTACGGAGCTCGCAGTTTTTCGCAACCAGTGTTGTTCTGATCCCCCGCTTATATTTCACAACCAGAATTTAACCTACAACTAAAAGCTGTAGGGAGCAAGGGTGATGCTAGCAAATCAACGCTAGTCCTCCGTGCGCGAGAGGACACTCGCAACGCCATCGTCGAGAGTGCAGTTGAAAATGCCCCCAGTGGCCTCGCGACCCCTGTAGCTGTCAAAGCCATCGGCGAGGTTAAAGGGGCACTGGAGAAGGTTGATGGAGGGTTAACAACATCCGAGGAAGCATCAAAGAAGTTCGACAACGCACTGAAGAAAGCTGAGGCGCTGTCTTCTGAGGAGTCCCTGAAGACTGTATTTGATATGCTGGGGAAGTTTTCTATTGTGTTTGATGGGCTTGCTGGAGTGAGTGTTTGTACCGACCATCTCGTTCCGGGATACTTACGCCATCCCTAGATCCATCCCTTCGTCGGCATAGCGTTGAAAGTCGTGCGCGCGCTCTACCAGGCGAGTGGACCTTTGGAGCCCACATGAACGACCGTCTAATCGCCCCGTTTAGGTCCCCAAAGCACAGCTCGACAGAGATAAAAAGGTGGTTTCGTTGATTGGTAGTATGCGGGATCTTTATTCCTCGATGCGGGAATTCGAGGATATTCGGAAAACGAAAGGGCTAGAGGATATCATCGAAAAGGCATTGCAGCAGACGATCGAGTGCGTCTTCTTTGTTCAGGAATACGTTGGGAACGGATTCGGAGGTCAGTGTACTTGCCACCTCGAAACAGCAAAAACTAATCTTCCGCATTCATGCTACAGACCGACTAGTGCATCAAACGATATCTGATACTGGCGCCAAGATCCAGCAATTTGAAGACGCATTCCACAGCCTAAAGGCATCACTCTCTGAGAAATCGCTCTTGCATGTCACAATAGTGACGTCTCGCATGTCAGAAGATGTCGAAATGCTATGTACGTCTTGTTCATTATTGATCGTCACACTAGTTTACCCATCTGCCTGTGTTTTCTTAGCCCTAGCCAGAGAACTTAACCCGGTACAGATGGACTCCGAATCACGCCCACTCTGCCACCCAGGTACTCGCAGTAGGGAGATCCAGCTCATTACGGAGTGGGTAATAGACCCAAACGCCGGAAGTAGAATCCTCTGGCTTCCCGGGCCTGCTGGATTCGGAAAGAGTACGCTTTCCACGACACTCGCACATTCGTTCTCCAGCTTGCGCCGCCTTGCTGCGTTTGTGTTCTTCAACCGCGAATCTCAGGAAAGGTCTTCCCCCGCTGCGGTAGTCAGAACTCTAGCTTTTCAGCTTGCCCAATTCGACCATCGCATCGGGGAGAAAATCCACGATACCATCCAGGCCGGCCCATTTATCCCTCGCTCGCACATTCGGAATCAGTTTACGAAGCTGATTGTGGAACCACTTTCCTCGATCGAAGCGTTGGGCGCAGATGGTCCGATTCTTGTAATCATTGATGCTTTTGACGAATGTGGGAACGCCGAGACTCGGAGCACGTTACTTTCTGTGCTGGCAGAGGAGTCCAAAAACCTCCCTTCCTGTATTCGAATTCTCCTCACGAGCCGGCCAACTCCTGATATCGAGCGCGCGCTTTCAAAGCAGTCCCACGTTAAGCGGCACAACCTCTATGTCACGGCGGAGAACTCCGGAGACGTCGAATTGTTTCTGCGACATTCAGTCACGAGGATTGTGGAGGAGCAAGACGTGCCAGTCCTTGCTCCAGATTGGCCCGGCGAGGGTGCCCTCCTCGAGCTCGTTCGCCGCGCGGGTGGTCTTTTCATCCGGGCACAAACAGCTGTCCGATACATTCGTGAAACTCACGACCCTGCGGCTCATCTCAACGTCCTGTTGGGGATGGACACCTCAGACGATGACTTCCACCCCCTCGCCTTGCTATATTCTACGGCGCTCATGTCTGTAGGAAACTGGGAAGACAAGACCTTCCCTCCTGTATTTCGCAAAATCCTAGGGGCGATCCTTGTCGCGAAGACGCCTCTGACGCCCGCAGCGATGGATACAATCCTCTGTACCCCATCCAATCAATCTCGCCAGATCGTATCATATTACGGAGCCGTCCTCCTCACAGAGCCAGACGGCACTATCCACACCATCCATCCGTCGTTTTACGACACTCTCACCGATCGATCTCACGCCGGCGAGAAGTGGTTTATTGATACGGGGCTGCATAACCGCGACATGGCGTTCCGCTGCATTGACTTGCTGGACCGTGACTTGAAGGAGAACATCTGCGGGCTAGTGCACTCCACAGAGCCTTTCTCTGCAACGCTCGCGGATGCCACCGGGTATGCATGTGCATTCTGGATTTTACATGTGAGCGCGGTTACAGATGATACTCCTGCACTTGGAGATCATGTGTACAAATTTTTGTGCCGGCATCTGCTGCACTGGCTGGAAGCAATGTCCATCTCGAAGCGGTTCAGGGAGTGCATTGCCTTGCAC
Organism: Botryobasidium botryosum FD-172 SS1; assembly: GCA_000697705.1. Taxonomy (NCBI): domain Eukaryota; kingdom Fungi; phylum Basidiomycota; class Agaricomycetes; order Cantharellales; family Botryobasidiaceae; genus Botryobasidium; species Botryobasidium botryosum. The sequence continues at coordinate 133,399 of KL198046.1, read as the reverse complement.
CATCAACTTCTCGCGTGGATCGATGTAAGCATGTTTATCGCTTCGCGCATAATCAATTAGCTGATTCTCCCCGCAGACTCGCGCCCCAAAGCCCACCGAGTTGATGGAACTCGTTAACGACTCTGTACGATTCTGCCAACTGTTTGCGGACATTATCGAGGAGCACCCGTTATCCATCTATCAGGTCGCGCTACCTTTTGCGCCAACGGAAAGCCTGATATACAAGCGATTCTATCAAGAAGGCACGCTGCCCAAGGTCTGGGGCGATTGCCTCACATCATGGCCACCCTTGCTGCAGACCCTCGTCGGACACGATGAATATGTCACATCTGTGGCATACTCGCCCGATGGTTCTAGGATCGTCTCAGGCTCACATGATGCAAGCGTCCGGGTCTGGGATATTGCAACGGGCGCTGAAGTTCTCCCACCACTTCGAGGACATGATGACGACGTTCGGTCGGTAGCATTTTCACCCGACGGATCGAAGATCCTGTCAGGCGGTGATAGCATTCGGATCTGGGATGCCGCATCTGGCGCCAGTGTTCTCGGACCACTTCTTGGTCACGATGAACTTATCGAGTCACTAGCATATTCCCCGAACGGCACGAAAATTTTCTCGGGCTCTTCCGATAAGACCATTCGTGTATGGGATGCAAAAACCGGCGAGCTTATCCTCGGACCACTCCGGGGGCACGACGACTCTGTTCAGTCAGTAGCGTCCTCTCCTGACGGATCGAAGATTGCTTCGGGCTCGTCAGATGCAACCATCCGCGTATGGGATGCTTTCACTGGTGCTAATATTCTCGGGCCGCTCAAAGGCCACGAAGATGGCGTCCTGTCCGTGGCATTTTCTCCTGACGGATTGAAGATCGCTTCAGCCTCGGGTGACAGCACCATCCGCGTCTGGGATGCAGCGAGTGGCGCTAGCAACGCGAGCTACGGAACCACCATCATCTGACACAGCCTCCTTGCTCGTCAGAACCTTCCTCTCCTCTTTTCTCCAGCATCTGCTGTGATCCTGTCTTAGGACCAATCCCATCATCTTTCTCGAGCCCTTCTCTTTCGATCAACACCCGGTTCGCGTCCATCGCCAGAGATCTCACTTCATCATTTCATCATGTCATCACCAAATGCTTCATCGCCCTCGTCCTCATCATCCATTCCCACATCCATTCCCACACCCACTCCCACAAGCCTCAAAAAATCCTTCGACATACAACTCGAATATCCTCGCTTTTTAACCGCCATGGAGACGATCCCCGTGTGCATGCGTTTCGCCTTCATCAACGAAGGCGCCGAGCGCTACAGGGACACCAAGGCCTCCTACGTGGAAAAAGCAGTTCGACGCAACATTACCGACTTTCGCAAACGACTTTTCCTCCCAGAAATCCCGTCCACTTGCACCTTCGAAACGCTCTGCAATATCAACAAAGATACCGCGTCGGATTTCATAACTCGCTCAACCATTATCAACAAGATCATCACATTGGAACAGCTCCCGGAAGGCCATGTCTCTTCCAGGAAGGACTTCCCCTACCGTTTCCCCACGCCTGTCCAACAAGAATCAACCATTGCCGCTACTGCCGTCACCGCTCCCATCACCTCTACCGCTACAACCAGAAGTCCCAGCCCAAGGCATGCTGTACCCTTGCCGGCTCCGACCCCAACACGACCAATCAACGCGACCCAATTCTTGGCGACCCGGAGGTCTCCGCCACCTAGAGCAAAGAGTCCTTCTCCCCCGCCGTCTCCTTCTCCCCCACCGTCGTCTTCCTCTCCCACTACTCCCACCACTTCCACTCCCACATCACCACCATCATCATCACCACCACCACCATCACCATCACCATCACCATCCGCCGGCTCCTCCGTGAGCGTTGCATCCACCGTCATCATCGATGGTTTCACGCCGTACTCAGCTTCAGCACCCGCTCCAAACCCAACCTCATCCACAGTTCCCACTTTCGCCCAGGTTGTTTCCAAAACGACCCAACCCATCCGCATCACTCAAAGACGCCTGAAGGAGTCTTCAGAAATGGAGGCAATCCGGGCGTCCTTCAACAACCATCCGCTGGCGCGCAGGCCCATGCCTCGTGCCCCACCTCCCACCCCCACTTCTGAAAGCGTCCGCAAGGAAGCTTTCAAAAACCACAACAAATCCGTCAATAAATCCCTCGCCCAGATCAAGGAAGCCATCCGCAGCAATAGGGCAGCCGCTGAAAAGCGTAAGTCTGCCCCTGTTGTGGCGGATCCTTCCCCTCCCATCGCGACGCCATCCCCTCAAATCCCCAATCCCTCAAACGTCCAGGGGTTCTTCGGCCCGCCATCCGGCACCAAGGGCTATGCCCCCCTTCTCATCCCCTTCTCCGCGCTCGCTCTGCTATTCACTTCCCTTGACAAGGAAGCGTAGGAGCTATCAACCCTAGGGACTCTTTTCTTTCTTTAGTTGTGCGATTTGGACGCTCTGATAAGCTTATACGCTTACAACCATTAGTTTAGGAATAGCAATTAGGGGTCTCCCATACTGTTCATCACTAGCTTTATAGCCATTCTTCATTACTCCTCCCCATCAAACTTGCTTTATACCTCCTCACCGTCAATTCACTCCGATTTACCTCCGATTTACCTCCTCACCTCTTCCTATCATCATTTCCTACCTCCACTCCACACCTACCATCTTCTCGTTTTCACTCAGCTTCATCGCTCAATCCCTTACTCATCCGTTTCTGTCCTGACCTTAGCTGGTCTTTTTCATGACTTTACGTCCTTTTTCGTCAGTTTCACACTGTATTTATACTGGGTGGAGCAGCCCTCGGGTTCCCTGTCTGGCTGCATAGCTAAGGGATTAAATGCTTACTCAATAAAGATTTCAAAAAAAAAAAAAAAGAGTGGCGCTAGCATCCTCGGGCCACTTCGAGGACATGAATATGCCGTGTTGTCAATCGCCTTTTCCCCTGACGGATCGAGGATCATTTCAGGCTCGTATGATGTTACGATTCGCATTTGGGACGCGACAACTGGTGCTGAAGTGTGTGCACCGCTTCGAGGGCACCAAAGTCACGTCTCATCAATAGCACCTTCTCCCGATGGATCACGGATTGTCTCAAGCTCGTTTGATGGAACCATTCGTATCTGGGATGCAACAGCTCATACCCTTGGATCATATAACGGTCCCATTACGGCTTCTCCTTCAATGGCCTATTCTCCCGATGGGTCGAAGATTGCCATGGGCTCTCATGATGGTACGCTCTCCATCTGGGACCCAACAACCGGTACCAACATATTTGGACAACTCCGCGGTCACCACGATGCAGTTTCGTCCGTAGTATTCTCCGCCGACGGTCTGAGAATAATTTCAGCCTCGAGCGATACTACTATTCGCATCTGGGACGCGGCAACGGGCACTGGCGTCCTTGGGCCACTCGAGCACGACGATCCCCTTCTTTCGGTGGCATTTTCCTCCGATGGATCCAAGATCGTGGCGGGATCATATAACGGAACTATCTACATATGGGATGCCATTGCGGGCACCAAGCATTTCGGGCCACTCGAGGGGCACGATGGCTCGCTCAGCGTTGTGACATTTTCTCCCGATGGATCCCAGGTTATCTCGGTGTCACATGACGCCACGGTTTGTATCTGGGATGCAATCAAAGGCACCATAATCCTCGGACCGCTCGAAAGTCCCGGTGCCCCTGACTTGGTTGCATATTCCCTTGATGGGTCAAGGATTGCACTGCGCATATATGAAGATATTGACATCTGGGACGCGGAAACTGGTACCAGTATCCTTACACCGGAGGACCAGGTATCGGGCATACTATTGGATTCGTTTGGAGTAGACGTAGCGCGCAGGTTCGCACAACCCCTGCTCCCGTCCGACTCATTTCATCATTACATGAAGACTACCAAAGTGCCCGACTTTATTCGCGGCATTTTGAGCTCCGCTGTCCACTCTCGCTCAATTTGTTTTAGCGATGAGGATGATAAGTTTCTGATCGTCTATTTTCCTCTGATGTCGTAGCCAGTATATATACCATGATTTCCTCTATGACCGGTACCCCCCCCCCCCCCGAGTGATGAACAGTACAATATCTACCCGGCATGTTGAAAAATAGCTCTATTCGCAATTCAAGCTCCGAATGTGACCAGCGGTTGATTGGCCTACTTATATCGATGGTCCTACGTCCATATGCTGAGCTACGTGCTGAAGATGCTCTAGGTGCACGAAGTAGCCTAGCAAAGCCAGAGAGGAGTACAGCCCACAACATACACGCGCGTCGCGCGCGCAGTCTCTTTGGAAATGAGCATTTTTTTATGAATTCTTTTTATATTATATCGCCTAGTGAATATTCGCCAACTCGAAATTTCGTCGGGATTCGTGAGATTTGTGCAGTATTAATTACAGCCGCGAGCGGTGCTATGCTAGCAAGCGCTTCGACTTTATGTCACATCAACAGCCCTCAATTGAAACCGCTCCTCAAGAGCTCCCTCGGGGGAGCTCCAAGGTACCAGATCAGAGGCCACATGAGGCCGGGTGGTCCGGAATAGCCCCCACGACCGCCGCCGTCTCTGGCATACATATCCGCGATTGCAGTGAGGAAGGAGGGCAGGAAGGCGCACAGGCCAACAACAACCAAAAATACCGGGAGTACACGATCAAGTCCCGAACGTAGCGGTGATGGGCGATGGAGATCAGGAGTAGGAATATGAAGAGGAATGCACCGCTAGCGATGTAGTACATCCCAAATGCCAATAGAATGGCCCAGACGAAGGTTAAGTTAGAGGGGGTGTGCCATACACTTATAGAACAATAGAACATTGAAGCAGGACCTCGGCAAGCGTCTATGCAGCTGTTAGGACGTGTAGGTAGATGAACTGGTAGCCAATCGAGGAAGTGATTTTGTTCTAACTTTCGGGAGTAGGCGAGAACCTCTGTAGGACCGCCGCAGAACTAGGCGGTTCAACACACCACTCCAAACATAATATGATGGCACAAGATAATCCAGGCAACATAGACAGCATGCCAGTAATTCCCAAAGAATAGATATTTCGGCACGCCAATGACGGTTGTGTATCTCGGGACATCTGGATACCAATAAGCAAGGTGTAGAGGTGGAAATAACGGGTGCGTGACGGATGGAGGATCTTACGCGTGAGTCGTCGCATAGGCCACGGAATATGCCTGTAAGAAGGAATAGGCGCCGTATGCGCTGATGGTGGCCGAGGATAAAGCCGGAGTGAGTTGTATCAAGACTCGGACACACATCGGATAGTTAATATGGAGAACAGCGCACTAGTAAACGCACGAAAAACGGCTGGCCGGTCAATATTATTGCGGTTGTATCAAGGGCGACGAGCGTAGGGCACCATAGAAGAGGGAGAGCAGGACCCCAGACTACGGCTCCTGGTCATTTTTCTTACATGATGTCCGACAGACAGTGACCATGCCTGTTGGGAGGTCGCCCCGACCTCGGAAACTCGGTCTACGCAGATGTTGGATAGGATGGAGATGCCCTCTCCCGAGCATCTACTTTCATCGGATGCAGGTCTGCTGACTAAGCAGACCTGACCATGGACATTGGACAAGGACTAGTCGGCCCACCCGACTCCACTGCTCAGTGCTGCATGGTTATGTGGTCTCTGATCTAGTATCTCGGCGACACCGGGATGCTCAGAATAGGCTATATCGCCATTCAGGACGATTTTTATGCGCTTCTTGGGACGTTGTACGTGGGATGGATCCTCACCGACAACGATGCGGACAAGCACAGAAAAAGGGATATCATGCATCATGTCCTGGCTGTGATGAAACTGAGTTCGCTCCGCCCCTCAGATTTCCTCGATTTATCCACCAGGCGCTCCCAGAATGCCGATTTGCCACGCTGCGATTTCGTCTCTTTGGGCTTACACCATGCGTTTCTAGACCTCAGTGCTTCTATCGGCTCCTTCGAGTAAGAAACCGGACTGGTCCACCACTGGGAGCAAGGCCGTGCTTGGTGCTCATGAATGGACCGCTGCGCTACTCGGTTACACCGCGAGAACTTGTTTGCAAGATGTCTGGTTAAGCGCCTCAAGAGCGCTAATTATGGTGCGATCGCCCAATTGGAACGATGCAAGAATCGCATAAAAGGGGGCTGATGTATCAGTTGAACCGTCCTTGCTTTCCTCGCTGCTGCCCGTTATAACCTCGCTAGTGACCGCGGGCATATCTTACGGGCACAATATCGCGAAAGTTCTAGCATCTGCCTCATGTCTGGCAGGTTGGTGATATCCCTTTCCGGTGCTCCTCTGACTTATGATTCAATTTGTTTCATATCATATCTGAAGCACCAGGAAGCATCCTCTCACTCTCACAGGTACGTATAATTGGCGCGGCTCCATTGCCATTTGGCTCATTACTTTTCTTTAAGTCATCCGGGCGTCGGGCATCCCTCGTTACTCAAGATGGGGCGCGCTCACACTCCCAAGATCTTTCGTGGAGATTAAAACCGAAGATGTCACACATCGGACGAAGAAGACGGCCTCGCGCAGCTCGGATCCCGTGTGGAATGAATCCTTTGCTTTGTGAGCCATCTTTCACGACTACGAGGTGGGGCCCTCAGCTAATATCACTCGGACCCAAACAGCATCCAGCTACTTTCTACAACCTCGATCTCGTTCAAAGTCTACCATGACGGGAGGTTTGAGAACACGCTGCTTTGTGAAACTACTGTTGATGTTGGGGACATTCTGAATCACACCGATGGTACGGAGCTCACATCTTTTCACAAGTGCTGAGCTAATCTTCCGAATATCCTTTATGACAGACTTTGATCTACAGCTCAAGGCTGTGGAAAACAAAGACCATGCTAGCAAACCAACGCTAACCCTCCGTGTGCGAGAGGACACTCGCAGCGCCATCGTCATGAGTGCTGTTGAAAGTGCCCCCAGTGGTCCCTCGATCCCTGCAGCTGTTAAAGGCATCGGCGAGGTTCAAGAGGCACTGAAGAAAGTTGATGAAAAGTTAACCACATCCGAGGGAGCATCGAAGAAGTTTGACACAGCGCTGAAAAAGGTTGAAGCCCTGTCTTCTGAGCAGTCTCTGAAGACCGTGTTTGATATGTTGGGGAATTTTTCCATTGTGTTTGATGGGCTTGCTGGTGTGAGTGTACCGACTATCTTCAAGATCTTTGGTGTTCATGATGTCCTTAGATCCATCCCTTAGTTGGTATAGCACTGAAAGTTGTGCATGTTCTCTACCAGGCGAGTTGACATCCAAAGCCCGCAAGTCTAATCGTCTAATCGCCCCATTTAGATTCCCAAGGCGCAGCTTGATAGAGATGAAAAGGTCGTTTCGTTGATTGATAGCATGCGGGATCTCTACTTTTCGATGCGCGAATTTGAGGATATTCGGAAGACAAAAGGCCTAGAGGACGTTATTGAAAAGGCCATGCAGCAGACGATCGAGTGCGTCTTCTTTATTCAGGAATACATTGGCAACGGATTCGGGGGTCAGTGCGCTGTTTACCTTGAAACGGCAAAAAAAACCTGATTTTCCGCTTTTGACTTACAGACAGAATGCTTCATCAAACAATTTCTAACACTAGTGCCAAGATCCAGCAATTCGAGAACGCATTCCGCAATTTAAAGACGTCGATTTCTGAGAAGTCGCTCATACATGTCACGCTGGTGACGTCGCGCATGTCGGAGGACGTTGAGACGCTATGTATGTTTTATCCAATATCGATTGTCACACCCGGTTGCTTATCTTCCCATTTCTTAGACCTAACCGCAGAACTTGATCCGGTCGATATGGACTCCGCGACACGCCCACTGTGCCACCCAGGTACTCGAAGCAAAGAAATCCAGCTCATCACAGACTGGGTAATAGATCCAAACGCCGCAAGTAGAATCCTCTGGCTTCCCGGGCCCGCTGGGTTTGGAAAGAGCACGCTTTCCACGACACTCGCACACTCGTTCTCCAGCTTGCGCCGTCTTGCTGCGTTTGTGTTCTTCAACCGTGAAGCGCAGGAAAGATCCTCGCCTGCTGCGGTAGTCAGGACTTTGGCTTATCAGCTTGCCCTATTCGGCCATCGCATCGGGGAGAAAATCCACAACGCTATCAAAGCCAGTCCGTTTATCCCCCGCTCGCACATCCGCAACCAATTCACGAAGCTGATTGTGGAACCCCTTTCCTCGATCGAGGGGCTGGGGGCAGATGGTCCAATTCTTGTGATCTTTGATGCGTTCGACGAATGCGGGAATGCGGAGACTCGGAGTGCATTACTTTCCGTGCTGGCGGAGGAGTCTAAAAACCTTCCTTCTTTCATTCGAATTCTCCTCACAAGCCGGCCAATCCCTGATATTGAGCGCGCGCTTTCAAAACAGCCCCACGTTAAGCGGCACAATCTCTATGTCACGACGGAGAACTCCGGAGACGTCGAGTTGTTTTTGCGGCATTCGACAACGAGGATTGTGGAAGAGCAAGACGTGCCAGTCCTTGCTCCAGATTGGCCCGGCGAAGGTGCCCTCCTCGAGCTCGTTCGCCGCGCGCGCGGGCTCTTTATCTGGGCACAAACTGCCATCCGATACATCCGCGAAAGTCACGACCCTGCGGCTCATCTCAACGTCCTGTTGGGGATGGACACAGACGACGACTTCCACCCTCTCACCCAACTATACACCACGGCACTCATGTCTGCTGGAAATTGGGAGGACAGAACGTTCCCTCCTGTGTTCCGCAAAATCGTAGGGGCGATCCTCGTCGTAAAGACGCCTCTGACGCCTGCAGCGATAGATACAATCCTCTGTGCCCCTTCCAATCAATCTCGCCAGATCGTATCATATTACGGAGCCGTCCTCCTTACAGAGCCAGACGGCACTATCAACACTATCCACCCATCGTTTTACGACACTCTCACCGATCGATCTCACGCCGGCGAGAAGTGGTTTATTGATACGGGGCTGCATAACCGTGATATGGCGTTCCGCTGCATCGACTTGCTGGACCGTGACTTGAAGGAGAACATCTGCGGGCTAGTGCACTCCACAGAGCCTTTCTCTGCAACGCTCGCGGATGCCACCGGGTATGCATGTGCATTCTGGATTTCGCATGTAAGCGCGGTTGCGGATGACGCTTCTGCTCTCGGAGATCATGTGTATAAGTTTTTATGCCGACATCTGCTGCACTGGCTGGAAGCAATGTCCATCTTGAAGCGATCCAGAGAGTGCATCGTTCTCCATCATCAACTTCTCGGTTGGATCAATGCAAGTATGTTCGTTGCTTCGCACACGACCAATCAGCTGATTCTCCTCACAGGTTCACATTCCAGAATGCACTAAATTGATAGAACTTGTTGGCGATTCTCTGCGATTCTGCCAACTGTTTGCAGAAGTCATTGAGGAGTACCCATTATCCACCTATCAGGTTGCGCTGCCTTTTGCGCCAACGGAAAGCCTGATATACCGGCAATTTTATCAAGAAGGTGCGCTACCCAAGGTCCGCGGCGATTGCCTCACATCATGGCCACCCATGCTGCAGACACTCGTCGGACACACTGGAGATGTTATATCCGTGGCGTATTCTCCTGATTGTGCAAGGATCGTCTCGGGCTCACATGATGAAAGTATTCGTGTCTGGGACGCTACAACAGGCACCGAGGTTCTCCCACCACTCCAAGGACACAATGGCGGCGTTTGGTCGGTGGCATATTCACCGGACGGATCAAAGATCTTGTCAGCTGGCGATAGTATTCGGGTCTGGGACGCCACAACTGGCGCTAGTGTTCTCGGACCGCTTCTTGGCCACGATGAACCTATCCACTCAGTTGCATATTCCCCCGACGGCGCGAAGATCTTTTCGGGCTCTTCCGATAAGACCATTCGTGTATGGGATGCAGAAACCGGTGAGCTTGTCCTCGGGCCACTCCGGGGGCACGACGACTCTGTTCAGTCAGTAGCGTCTTCTCCTGATGGATTGAAGATTGCTTCGGGCTCGTCAGATGCAACCATCTGTGTATGGGATGCTCTCACTGGTGCCAATATTCTCGGGCCGCTCAAAGGCCACGAAGAGGGCGTCATGTCAGTGGCTTTTTCTCCTGATGGACTGAAGATCGCTTCAGCCTCGTATGATAGCACTATCCGCGTCTGGGATGCAGCGACTGGCGTTAGCATTCTCGGACCACTTCGAGGACACGAACAGGCCGTTTTGTCAATCGCCTTTTCCCCTGACGGATCGAGGATTATTTCAAGCTCGCACGACGGTACGATTCGCATCCGGGACGCAACAACTGGCGATGAAGTGTGCACACCGCTTCAAGGATACGCCCTGTCAATAGCACCTTCTCCCGATGGATCACGAGTTGTTTCCTGCCTGGATGGTATTCGCATCTGGGATGTAACAACTCCTACCCTTGAATCATGTAGCGGCTCAACTACCTCTCCCTATTCAATGGCCTTTTCTCCCGATGGATTGAAGATTGCGGTGGGCTCTCATGATGGTACCCTCTCCGTCTGGGACTCAACGACCGGTACTAACATCTTCGGACGGCTTCATGGACACGAGAACACAGTTACCCGCGTAGTCTTTTCCCCCGACGATTCAAGAGTCTTTTTGACCTCGCTCGATGGTACTATCCGCGTCTGGGACACGGCAACAGGCGCCGGTGTCCTAGGACCACTCAAGCACAACAATTCCACTCTTCCCCTCATAACATTGGTACCTTCCTACGATGGATCCAAGATCGCGACACGGTCGGACGATGGGACTGTCTATATCTGGGATGCAACCACAGGCACCAAGCTCTTTGGGTCATTTGAAGGGCAAGAGGGATTGCTCAAGATCGTGGCATTTCCTCCCAATGGGCCCCAAGTCATCTCGTGGTTGTCTGAAAACGACACCGTTAGTGCCTTGGATGTAATGAATGGCACCGTAATCCTTGGACCGCTCAAACGCTCTGATGTTTCGGACTTGACTGTATATTCGGATCCGGACTTGATCGCATACTCCCTTGATGGGTCAAGGATTGCACTGCGCATGGGGGACATTGGTATATGGGATGCGAAAACTGGCACCAGCATCCTCACGCCAGAGGATCAGATACCAGAAATATTACTGGATCTGTTTGGAGCAGATGTAGCTCATAGGTTTTTGCAACCTCGACTATCACCTGACTTATGGCACCATTACATGAAGAATACTAAAACACCCAGCTTCATTCGTAGCATTTCTTGTTGTGCTGTTCATTCTCATATGGTTTGTTTTGGCGATGGTGTTAGGTCTCTGATTATCCATTTCCCTTCAACATAGCCAGTAAATATCATAGTTTCCACTACAATATCCGCAACCCCTTCCCTACCTTCGTGACTCTTCTTGGAAGAAGACTATTTGCATGTACATTGTAACGTGCGAGCAATGAACAGATATAAATCGTATACATACCGATTTTGGAGGAGTTTCAGGTTAAATTCAGGCAGTGGCTCCGGACCTGCGGGTCCCCGATGGCTCGACGAAATATTAAAACTCGCAGCTGAGGACAGGATCTCGAGCTCAAGCTGTTGATTCGAAACCACCACAGTAATCACTAAATAATGGGAACGGTTGAACGTTGATCGATTCGAGTGGTCGTAGAGTCGTAAGGACATAAATGTACTGTGTAAACTAGAGCTCGCTAAACACTCCCAACCATCCCCAAAGCGAACGGTACGATAATAATGCACAAATGGGGAGAAACGGCTGGATGTTGGGGGAAGATGGGTGGGCGAGTGGGTTGCGAGTGGGGTGTTGCGAGTGATTGGGTTGGGTAAGAGACCGAAGTGAATGCATGCGGTAGTGGATGGAGAGACGAAAAACATTACACGAGAAAAACGAAAGCAGATACTGTTTTTGGAATGCGGAGCAAGGAAATAATACAGAGCGTGGAACAGCCGCGGGGTGTTGAACCCCACTGGCGAATAAAATAAAGTCAAGAAGGGGCGTGGGTCAAAGATCGAGTCCAAGGCCAAAGGTCGAGGCGAAGGAAACGAAAGCGGAACAATAAAAAAAAAAAAAAGGAACTGTACGTTCAATAAGCCACCTCGGGCTCCTCCACTACGACCGCAGGTACCTTCCCATTGACCTTGATCCCATTGGTTTTAGCCTTTGCGGCGTCGGGATCGGGCTTGGGAATATTGTCTCCGAGGAATGGCCGGAAGATGGCATCGGCATCGTGGAAATCGTTGTGCACGACGTTGACGAGGAAGTACGTGTCCATCATGTCGCTGATGAGTGCGCGAGCGGGGGAGCCGGCGTCGTAGATCTGGGACCATTGATATCCGAGCTCGAATGCTTCATCCTGTATCACATAAGTAGATGTACAGTGTGTGAGCGAGAGGGGAGATTGTGCGAGGAAGAGTGAGAGATGGGGACTTGCCTTCCATGCCATGAAACTGACGGCCTCGACGATCGTAGGCTGTATGATCTCCTTGCCCGGGAAGACACCCCATGTCACGGCGTTCGGTCCGTCATACTTGGAGTTAGTCCGAAGATCGCCTCGCTTATTGATGGCGTAGTAGGTGATATTAGGATCGTTCGAGATGCGGCTCACGAGCGTCGTCAAAAGCTCGGGGGATACGAAGAACTCGAGATAAGCCTTGAAAAATTCGATTAGTATCTCCTAGAAAAATAGCCAAGTGAATGCCAACCTTTTGGTAAACGTAGCCGTTAGCAGGACCCCATCCGAATATTTTGTGGTCGCTCCGAGCGCCATTGACGGCAGGCTGAGAGTTGATCGTCAAGTACCCTAACTCGTTCATCTTCGCGAGCGGCAGTGCGATGACCGATGTTTCCGACAGCTGGGGCATATCCGACCATGGCAGCATCTTCAGAGTGTTCAAGCAGAACCTCGAGAACAGATTGAAGATATCGGCGTGTGTTCTAGGTTCTCCCCATAGAGCAAGGCCCTCCTCTTTCTATTGGTTCGAGAACAAAGACTAAGAAATGGATACGCGAAGTAGAGCTGGGAGAAGGAGCGTACTGTAGGTTTTAGTGAGACACCGTAGCCATCGAGCTCGCCGTACGCAGGACTGCGCGAATCACCGAAACGTCCGTTGGGATACTCGTCCCAGTTTTCAGTACGCGAGAGATAAGATTTGGCGCGGTTGGCCCAGAAGATTGGTCGGATATTTTCGGTCCGACGCGTAGGAGTGAGAGACTATTGGCAAACGCATGCTCAAAAACATCTTCAGACGCGTGTAAGAGCCGAGGTGAACCCACCTGCCTCCAAGGCAAAGGCTTGATGACTTCCAAACGGGGTACAAACTCCAACTCTTGCAACAGCATCTTGGTCCCCTTCTCCAGATTCATAGTGTAGAAATGCAGGCCGCGAATGCCGAGCCCCGCGTTCAAGATATCCCTGCACAGCTGGGCCACAAGTTTAATACCGACCGCACGAACTTTTTCATCGTCGTTCTTGATGGGCTCTAGAACATCGAGGTAGCTCTTCGGGATCGTGATCTTGGCAAGACTCGTCGCACGCTGGAAGCCATTCCAGGTCTGGATGGGATTGATGCCTGGCACGATGGGCACAGTGATCCCGGCGTCCCTCACAGCCTGAACCCACCGCACAAACACGTCGACATCGTAGAACATCTGGGTGAAGATGAAATTGACACCCGCGTCGCACTTGGCCTTGAGCCATCGGAGTTCGGCATCGAATTCTTCTTTTGGAAGGAGCGCGTGCTCGGGGAAGCCGGCGACGGAAATGTCAAAGTAGTCGTCATAGTTGTCGCGGATGTGGCGCACGAGATCAACGCCGTGGACGAAGCCGCCCTCGACGGCAGACCAGGTGTCCTGGCCTGCTGGAGGATCGCCGCGGAGAGCTAGGATATTTCGGCATCCCGCAGCCTTCGCGTCCTGTAGTCCCACCAACGGTCAACACCTGTGAAGCGCGTGGTAATATAGCCGATGTAACTGCAACTCAACTCGCAGGGCGATGTCAACCTTCTCCGCGGGCATGTTGGTGCAAGTCAAGTGCATGCATGTCTCGATGCCGATGAGGCCCTGGCACGTCTTGACGAGCTCGGACGAGAGCTCAGAGGTACGGCCGCCAGCGTTCCTACAGGGGCTGTGTATCAGATGGGATGACCGAGGGTGTTATGGAGCCCAACGAACCAGGTGATGTCGATGAACTCGGGTCCCAGACCGCGCATGCGCTCGATACGATCGAGCAAATTTTGCAAGCCCTGCAGAATATACTACGATGAGCGAAAGCGGTGGTGAAAAGAGAGCCGCGGGGCAGCGTACCTGAGCTGTCCTCGGGGGGAAATACTCAAAGGACCACCAGATGCGGTCCTCCTTCTCGGCCTGTGCGATTTTTTGGGTGATCTTCATAATCTAAGCAAGGGGGCTAGGATCTAAAGGGAGAGTTCGGAAATGTTCTAGGAGCAGGCGTGGTCCTCGTTAAATATTAGGGCTAAATGTCCGGGGTAAGGGGACGCGAGATGATGGAGCGAGCGAAAGCGCGGGGCCACGGTGGGTCTGACTCGGGCACCCATTTATGCTCTCCCGCGTCCGCCAATCGTCCGATATCTTCACCTTTTTTTGAGGTTCCACAGGGTTCTGCTCGCTTTCGGTCGGGCGGGTGGGCGCTCGAAAAGGTTAGCAGTGCACCCTTGTTCCCCACGGGGGAAGCTCAACTCGAGTCTCTTTCCGAATCTTTCGTTCCACCCGGGTTCACCAATAACCATGTCTGGCCTGCTGCGGTCCAAGCGCGCCGAGTCTTTCTACACCGTCTTCTTCCTCGTGAGTCTCAGTTAGGCGAGCGCGAGGTCCAGCTGCAGCTCTGTGGATTCAATGCTTTCTGCTCTCCGTAGACGCACGCAGCAATCACCGTGTTCGTGGACTTACAGCCATTTTACCCGCGTTCCATCGTCCCCGATGCGCTGAAGCATCTCGGCGAGTTCTATCTCGAGATCTCGGGCGACCCGCTCGTTGCTTCGCTGGCAGGCCTGGGGCCCTATTCCCACAACGCGTACGGCGCGTGGTTTAAAACGTTTGCCTGTATCGAAGCGTACGTTTCCACTTTTACTTTTTTTTTGCGAGCCACGTATGTAACGCAGGTGCCAATATTAAAACGTGTAGTGTCTTCCAGCTGCCCTTTTTCTTCGTCGCCGCGGCGGGGATCTGGCGAGGTTTGATTCTTTCAATTCCGAATATTCACTTGCCCGTCTCTAACCATTTATTATCCCCAGGTTCTGCCACCGTATGGGTCCTCGTCTTCGCCTATGCCACGTCCACGTTGACCACCATCCTCCCCTGTATCGCCACCTTCCTCTCCCTCCCCATATCGCCTGAGGAAACCCCAATCTCGGTACTGGCTGTGACGCAGGGCCAGTTGAACATGCTCCTGGCTAGCTACCTTCCATTCGTGTTCATCCTATCCTTCATGTCCATCGACGCAGGCGCGCGTCTCTGGCACATGATTCGCCAGGCCGAGCAGGTTGCCAAGGTCTCCAAAAGCTCTTGAAGACAAGCGCGCCGCCACTATCTCATGGATCTAAGGTTATAGATGTCTTTATTTGAAAGTTAACCGTCTTGCGGGTGTGTTGTTCACATCTCCTATATATAACACAAACGTTAGATGCCAAAAATAATCCGTCATACAAGCAAGGCCAGCCATGCGCGCGGTAAAAAAGGATGCTCGGACCACTGGCATCCTCACCAAGGCAGAATGCCGCCATCACCTGGAGGCTTGATAGCGATGGGTTTTAGCGAGTGGGCCCTCCAGCAAGATACCAAAGTTACACAACAGTTACAATATAACGCACTACATAACAAGCCCGGAAGATCAAGGTGCTGGTACGACTTTCTTCAACCACTTCGCGACATCTGCAATCTCCTCATCGATAGCCGAGTGGCCCATACCAGAGTAGGTATTGAATTCAATGTTTTCAGCTGCGAAGCCGCCCTCGGTCAACAACTTGACCGACAGCTGCCCGAGTGCGTAGGGCACGACTAGGTCAGAGTCTCCATGGCCGAAGAATAAGGGGAGCTTGCGGGCGTTATCCGATACCATCTGAACAATCACGCACTCAGCTCAGTGCCTAGCTTTACTTCTAAAGCAGAAGGGACGGATAGTAGATACGAAGACGGACCGCAAGGATTTCTTTCCGCAGAGGTAGCCGGCTGGAGAGGGCGATGATACCCCCCAACTCCCTCTCCGCCGTTAGCCCCGTGAACAGAGCCATAGCGCCTCCCTGGCTAAATCCACCCACAACGACGCGCTTGGAATCGATCCCGCCATCGACTTCGGCGGTAATGAGTTCGTTGAGGAGACGGGCGGAAGAGCGCACCCCGGGCCCGTCGTCGGGGGCATTAAAAATGTCCCCACCGACTGCAGTAACGTCGTACCTAGGAGTGCACAAGGTTCACGATAGGTTACACATACTAGAGCAACGCTTGTAGTTTGTACCATGCGTTCATAGTCATGCCACGATTCACAGTTATAGGTCGGATGGGTCTGCGAAGGGGCATCTTGTCATCCATCTTATTGAGATGATGGAAAAGCATAGTTGACACGTACGCGGTTGGCAAGATAAACTTGATGTGAGGGAGCTGCGATCCAAGCATTTCTGCGACTTGGCTCCATCCGGCGCCCGTGTCGCCCAGCCCCTGAGCACAACGTCAGCGCTTTCTAGGTGTGCGCAAGAGGCGATGAACGAGAACGAACGTGTATGAATACGACGGTAGCTGTGTGCCTCGCGCGAGGGGCAACGGTGAGGAACTTGAGAGATGCCATGGCGCTACCGGTATCAGGCTGTGGCTAATTATCGGCGATAAGCACAGATTGAGATCTGGTTAGCAAGTACAGCAGTAGGATAACGAGGGCAGCTGAGGCTGTGGAAGCGCTCAAGAGAGGGTACACGCACGTAGCTCTTTGGTGCAAGAGTACTACTCCGCGATTGGATCGGAGTCGTCGCTCGACCAGAGTGCTGCTTACGTAAATCGCATCTACGATCCACGGTTGCGCCCTGCGCCGTGCTGCTCAGCTTCAAGCCTGCAAGTCATTCGTATTAGTAGCCTAACTTGCGCACTAACTTCCTGCGGCTAGACGGCATTCGCACCGACACATGTCTGCAGTAAACGAGCCTCGAAGCGCAGAAGAGATCGCCAGATCTGCAAAAAGCGCATTCGAAGCCTCGCAGTTGGTCAGCCACGACGAGAGAATAATTGCGCTTGATGCAATTCGATCGGCCCTCCAGGAGAACAAAGCCAGGATCCTCGATGCCAACCGACGTGACCTAGAGGTAGGCCTTACCCTTTACTCACCATACCCCTTTGGTCATCATGGCTGAGTGTTCTAAAAGGCCGCCCAAAAAGAAGTGGACGCGGGCCGACTCTCGGCCTCGTTGCTCAAACGTCTCGATCTCGGCAAGGGGGACAAGTGGGATTCGATGTTGCAGGGTATCTCAGATGTCGCCGCCCTGCCAGATCCGAATGGGAAAGTCACGTACGCATCAGAGCTGGATGACGGGCTGGAGCTTTATCGCGTCTCGTGCCCCATCGGCGTTTTGCTGATCATCTTCGAGTCGCGTCCCGAGGTGGTAGTCAATATTGCGGCGTTGGCGGTTAAATCTGGTGAGTATTCGGCATGGTATCTTATATACAGTAGCCAATTTTGATCCAATTCAAAGGCAACGCGGCGATCCTCAAAGGCGGTAAGGAATCCGCCCAAACCGCACTATTACTCTCCCAGGCCATCCGCTCTGCTCTGTCAAAGACATCACTACACGAAGACTATATCCAATCTGTCCAGACGCGCGATGAAGTTTCGTCACTTCTAGAAATGGACAAGTATATTGATTTGGTGATTCCCCGAGGAAGCAATAGTCTTGTTAGCAGCATCCAAAGGGACTCGCGGATCGCTGTAATGGGCCACGCAGATGGATTGTGTTCGGTATATCTGGACCAAACTGCGGTGCTGAACAAAGCTATCCGCGTTGTGGTGGATTCCAAGGTAAGCCGCGCCGTATTCCCGAATCAAAGGGTCACACTAATTGTGAATACCGACCAGACGGACTACCCTGCTGCATGCAACGCCCTCGAAACGCTCCTCATCCACGAGTCTCTGCTGCCGACCGTCTGGCCGGCCGTAGCTTCCGCACTGCTCTCAAAAGAAGTCGAACTCCGCTGCGATCTCCCATCATTATCAGCAATCAACTCTCTCCCCTCGCTCACGAATCACCCACATTTCTCAACGCACGTCGTACAATCCACAGAGTACGACTACAAGACCGAATTCCTCGACCACACCCTCGCCGTCCTGACCGTCCCCTCGCTCGCCGCCGCCATCAATCACATCAACGCGCACTCCTCCCACCACACCGATTCCATCGTCACCGAATCTGCCGCCGCCGCCCAGACCTTTTGCCGTGCGGTGGACAGCGCCGGGACGTTTGTGAATGCCAGCACGCGGTTTGCGGACGGCTTCCGGTATGGATTCGGGACGGAGGTGGGGATCAGTACGGGGCGCACGCACGCGCGGGGCCCAGTCGGGCTGGAGGGTCTTGTTATCTACAAGTATATGCTGAGGAGCAAGGGGAGCGAGGGGCATGTTGCTGGTGAGTACGGGGTGGGTACGGATAAGAAGAGGTTCAAGCATGGTTCGTTGCCGTTGGATGGGGGGCCGTTTGGAAACGATGCGACAGATGCGTAATCGAAATATACCGGATTGTAACCCTGTTAAGTAAAAAAAAGTCTGTATCATTACTTAAACTCTCATTTCTACCAAAACCTTTGGCGCCATTTCTGTGTCTGCGTTTCCAATCTTCGACTCGGGAGCCAAGAGACCTTTTTTTTGTTGTGGGCTGGCATCGTATTCCCCAGCTTATGCGTGTCAGATTAATGCTAATTCCCAGCACGATATACCCCACCGTTGAATCACCAAATGAAGAGATAAACAACGCGCGCGCCCCGGAAGCAGGTTGCTGACACGACTGGACTGTTTGTCGCCACTTTGATCTTCACGAAACCACCACGGTCCAAAAAAAAGCACGCTTTTATCCCGCGAACGAAGAGCAGCGCACCCGCTGTAAACGCAATCAAGGGTACTGTACCGCGCTGATTGCTACGACGAAGGTTTTTCAGCTTGGGTCCTATTGCGCTGGTTCACCTGCGGCACCTTTGCTCTAGCAACCCCGGTCCCCAGATACCAGTGATCCACCCCGAGCACGAAACATCGGACGCCGGGTCCACCAATTTTACCCGATTTTCTTCGAGTGCTTGAGTTATTTGTTGCTCTTGTTTGATGGACCGCAAGGCCGTCCTATTGCTCGTACACCGATAACCTACGATGAACCCCGAGCGCGCGCATAGACACACACCTTGCGTATTTCCTGTTCACTGCGCCCTACTTCTATATACACTTTCCTACGACCTTCAGGCTGCCGGGATTGTGCCGCTCGATTCAGATATGGCTACGTGCGCTATTGCTGGTCCGGGTGGGAGCTTTCGCGACCTTATGGCTTATCTTACCGCAAAATGCCTCGTATTCAACCCGCATCCTCGTAGCAATCATCGAGGTGGATTGCCCCTGGACTTCCTTCTCATAGCCTATCCCCCTCACAGCTCAGTAGCTCAGACACCCTTTTCGTTTTAAGCATTCCAGACTCGACGCTCGACAAATGGTCGCGCGCTCACAGGCTACTTATGAGGACTTGGTAACGTCGCTGATGGGTGTCTAGGCCCATCGTCTCTCTAGTCTTTGTCCTGAACCATCGCTATACTATTGACATACCACTCTATATTGCGTCATCCCTATTCATTTGTGTGTATTCGGCGCTCAGATTCCATTTAGACCGATCATTTCTAGTAGATACACCTTCTCAACTGCTCTCGATAGACGACGCTCTGATCTCTATGTTGATCTATTCTTTGGAGCTCACTCCATCACTGTTCAGTCTTGGGGAGTCTACTTGAAACTCGAAGGCTTAGGCAACAATGTGAAGTCACGGCGCAAGTCCAAACAAAAGGTCTTAACACAAAAGCCAAGTAAAACAAAACGGCGAAGTCCATAACTTTGAGATCGACAAGATCGGGGCTCCGTCCGGCCGCCCACATCCAAGTTCTGAGGGCCGTGGGGATTATATTTTGCCATTAGTCTACTTATAGGCCTCAGAATACACGGTACCCGGATTTTCTACGAAGATCATTTGGCTCAACGAGCGCTGAACAGCGCTGGTTCCGCGCTGGCTAGCCTCAGCATCGAACAACGATGCACAAAACCGCACGGGCCTTGCTTACAAAAGAAAGAGTATACCAAGTAAGTACAGGTAATATTGCTAGCATTAATATTAATCCGCAGTGAAAGCGATCGCCTTAAAAGTTCTTATATAACACAAAACAAAAAAGGACAGAACAGCGAAGCCCATGGCATTGACAAGACCAAGGCTCGATCGGACGCCCCCCATGCTAATCTAGGGTCGGCGCGGTGATTTCGCCAAGCCGTTGGTCTATAGGCTTCAGAATACATGGCGCCTAGATTTCTTATGTAGATCATTCACAGAAAATTTGGATGAATAAGCGTTCGAGCACTGACCTTTCTCAGCCTCTTACATCATCAATTCATTTGAACACGTCGCGACAACTCCCAGCTGGCCGCTTGCCATGCAGTAACTGTACTCGCAAGGTTTGAGCTTGGACTTGGCCAGATTGATAGTCACAAATTGCAGACCCGAAGCCCTTCGCCAGATATAAACCTCTGCTCGCTTTGAGAGCGGTGCTATATGAATATACACCGTCTGCATGCGTCTCGCACAGTAGAACAAGCCGGAGACATGATGCATAACGATCACTAATGCGTTCCTGCATACAATTCTTGCGGCTCGGCCCTCGTGCATATTAGTATCACGAGAGTCTGGCCCTAATTATACATCATGTGTCTGCATTAGTTGTGCGCTAACTTGGCGGATCTTTGTACTCGTCTTGATATCACCTATCACGTTTGCCGACCTGCATCCTCAGACAGCCGGGTTTCACTTGTTGACAAGCCCACACCACACGACTAGTAAGTCCTTGAGGTCTCGTAGCCGCGGTTCTTTGAGCACAAATAGCCCATCGCGAGTTTAGCGGTTTCGCACGCTCCCTCAAATAGCCTCGTGCGGCTTGTTCTCCTCACTCCGATGTGCGACCTTATGCTCGCATCTTCGCACCCTTAGAGCTCTCGCTCATTGCTGTACTCAGATAGCCACCTGCCGCCGGGCCTAGTTGTTATTTTCTCACTGGCGGGAATGTTACACTCGCGCATCTCACAATAACGGTGCTGACGCCGCGCTGAATGGCTTTAGCATCAACCGAGCCACGATTTACAGAATTGTATGGGCTTTGCTTACATTGACAAAAGAAGCGGCACATCAAGTGAATACGCGTGTTGTTAGTATTATGCTTCCGCAGTGAAAGCAATCGTCGTACTTAGATACTTAATTAAATGGTCCATTATATGGCCGGCCTGTTTGAGCACGAATAAAAATCCTTATTTAAGTATATAACGCAAGAGCAAAAGAGAACGAAACAGCGAGGCCTATGACATTGGCAAGACCAGGGCTCGATCGGGCGCCCCCCAAACCTAGGGACGGCGCGAGCAGTTGACCGACCCGTTGGTCTATAGGCTTCAGGACTATCGATACATGGCGCCTGGATTTTTTTATGTAGATCATTTACAGAAAATTTGGATGAGTAAGCGTTCGAGCAATGCTGAGCACTTCAGCACTAAACAGCACTAATGCTAAACTATGAAGGTAATTCCGTCGTTTTATTCGGATTTTCAACGCGTATTAGCGGAGCTAAGGTGGTCTATACATGATAAGAGCTAAGTATGAGTTTGAGTCCTTAAACTGCGAGAATGGGGATGATCTCGCCTCGGTATGCGCGCGGCACCTGAGGCGTTGAGTCCCCCAATCTCGGGTATATAAGAAAAAGAAAAAGCCTCCGTCGCGTGCACGGACTCTCGGAGCATACTCAATGAATCCACTTCAAGCTCCACTCTAACAGTCGCGACGTGATTACGCCACGTTGCGACTCAGCGCCAGCGTCGACTCTCGCCCGCCAGCTTCTGCTTCAACAACGCGCACATAGTACCTCAGCGCACGGTGGCCGACCAGCGCATGATTCTCAGCGCACTGTGTATTTCCCATGCGCGCACATCTCATTCAACTACTAAACAATATTAACGGGTGATCTCTAGGAGTGCTAACCCAAATATACTCTGAATCAGTGAAGTAAACCCATATGCATGAAGGGCGCTCAAGGTAGCGAAAAGCGAGAGCAAAACGCTCAGAGAAATGCCCACCAAACACCAGTGCCAAAGGGTGCCAAAGAACTTTTGTCTGGGTATGTGAGTTGACTTTGGTGGACAAAAGCGTTCTGTTGAAAAATACAAGTTAAAGAGCAGCTTTAGGTGCTGTATGTCTTCTCCACGCGTGATGAACGAGGAAGAAAGAAAGCACCTGACGTTGATCTCAAACTCGATCCCCTGGTGCACTGTGTACAGCCACAAAGGCTTTGACTCCTCGATCATACTAGTACTCAACGCCATCTCGTTATCGCAGTTGTTTCTCACTGTGATTGTGTTTGCGTCGTTTTGATCTACGTACTGCAAACGTCCCCACTGAGTGCGATAAATTTTTATTTATTTATGTTGAAATGAGAAGCTATGAAACAGCTTTGAGTGCTGTGCGTCTAAGTACAAAATATAAGTAAGATAAACGCGCATATAAGACACACAAACGACTTTACCTTCTCCACGCGTGATGAACGAGTGAAGAAGGAAAGTGTCCGGCGTTGAGTCTCGCACTCGATCCCCCTTGCACAGCCACAAATACTTCGGCTCCTCGACTATACTCAACACCATCCCGTTATCGCCGTTGTTTCAACACCTCGACAATTTACAGCGGCGCAGTGTGGTAATTGAATAAATATAAATTTAGTGTGCGTTCGCAGGGAATGCATGCGGCGTTGTTCGCGTACTGCGCTGTATACTGTGGTGAGATGTGTGCGCGTGCTGAAAATCCAAATAAAACGACAAGATCTTCTTCATATCCCGAGCGCATATGCGACTTACGTAGTACTCGCGCTGCTCAAGTTTATACGTCCTTAGCTTTGAATGAAAGGTGCAGTTCATAAACCGACGAAGGCCCTGTGCCTTCGTGACCCAAGGGAAGCTACAGTACTATGCGATACTACAGGCGTGAGTGAGAAAAGGTAATCAATAAATATAAGCATCCAAGTCCGAGCAAGTGTCTTTCGTGTAGCGATAGGTGCTAGTCTAGCGTGTCAAAGAAATGGTACAGATAAGCCACAATCAAGTATTTGCGTCGCTCGATCGTACCGACCTTTTTCGCTGCCATTATCATCTTCGCCCCTCTTCCTCTTCTGGTCAGCCGCCGGGGATGTGACAAATAAGACCAGCTCCTCCTCCAAAGCTTCCAGTTCTTCGCAGATGCATTGGTGCGGCAAGATGTCAAGACCGTTGTCGATTGCATGCGCAGGAGGACGGAGGCAGTTGGCCCGTGCCGCGGATTTCGTCTCGCTGACTGCTGTGGAAATGACGCTGCCGTGCGACTTTACTGGTCGAGCCAAGCAGAATATAGTCAGGTTTTGAGCAATGATTGATGATAACATGGTTGCGCACAAGTGCAGCTCCACAGCGCGCCGCCTGGTTTGCCTTGCGGGTTTCTAATCAGCACCTCCACCAACTCTGTTTCCTTACATTTGCGACGGCAAAGATAGTCGTCGAGGAGTTGCTGCGGCCTGAAGTCAGTCTGCGAATTTTCGAGGGGCATCCGCTCGTCGACAAAAGGCCGTATGACATTGCGAAAGAAGCCGGTTAACCACTGGAATCGGCGACCTTTGGGAAGGAGGAAGAGGGTGGCCATAATTTTTTTTAAACATGAAGCTAATTGCTGGATAGATGGAAACAGGGTTTAGCTGTCGTAGATAAAGAAGCACCGAAGCACATACAACAGGCTGTGGACCGTCCACGTACGACCATGCTCGACGCGCTATGCCCGTCTGCTGCGCGCGCTGCAGCTCTTTTGTCTTGATAGCGTTGAGCTCAGCCATGTAGGCCTGGACTTTTGTGCGTAGTCCAGCCGATATGTCTTGCAGTAAGTCAAGTAACCCGGATTCAACCACGATCTCAATAAGAACGGCGTCCGATGGCTAATAATAAAAGTAGAAATGAGGGCAGCACATCAAAAGGAGGTGGGAGCGTTTAATGTGTACTCTTTGGGCCGTGTGATCGTATCCGCTCAAGCCAGGATATTTCGTGGAGTAGTACCACCCAATCACTATGGAAGTAGAGGTTAGCTGTATTGGCAGCTATGAGTGTGATAAGACTGCTAACTTAGATTGATGACACTTGTCCCGAGCGGCTCAAGACAACTGTAAAGCGGGCTGGATGCTGGGTACTCATCCTCGGGGGGATTTACTGACTGTAGAAGAAAAGAAAAGCGCTGTCAGACAGTGAGGTTTGCTTACTACTTTTTTTTCACGCTCACCCAAGCAAATAGAAGCAAAGAGTTCCACGGAAGTTCGATATCACTGCCAATGAGGGACTGTAATTTGCCGAGTGCGATGCAGTCCTGCTCCAAAAACAGCGTGCTTTGCAGGTTAGTGCAATGTTCAATCTTGGCGGCTATGTCTTGCCAAGTGTTTATCCCATCGAACTTCATTCCAGTGGCGATGGCCATGTCCATCGCGGCTTCAAAGCCATCGTCGTCAAGTCCATACTCCCGCAACTCCTCTCCAATAAGGCACTCGACGGAATCGGCCGAGTGCTATTCATGGAGAGATTTTAAGCGTCAGCTTAGACTCAAC
This sequence comes from Botryobasidium botryosum FD-172 SS1, assembly GCA_000697705.1. NCBI lineage: Eukaryota > Fungi > Basidiomycota > Agaricomycetes > Cantharellales > Botryobasidiaceae > Botryobasidium > Botryobasidium botryosum. Next base: position 108,567 of record KL198046.1, on the reverse strand, counting down.
TGGCGGCTGACAGCAAGCTAAGATAAGACACGCGTACCTTTTGGCTCACAAGATGCAGCGACGGCATTTCCTCGATGACTGGCGTAACCGTAGATAGCATCTCAGGGTCCTCCGCGACAAGCAGACTCGGGATCCCAAGGGCTTCTGCATGTGCGGCGAGCTCCTTGTTGGTCGTGCGTTGACTGGCCGCTTTGATGACGGACCCGCGAATTTCCTTGCCGGGTGAAGGAGTGACCATCTCGTAAGCAAGGGATCCTGTCTCGATCACAGAATCGCCTGTAAAGAGTTTTTCATTTGTTCACCACAGGGTAGCGAGGCATCTGTGCACAAACTTAACACACCAACGTATTCGCCATCTTCCATATTCGAGGCGCGATCGGCCACCGCAAGGACCAAAGATCTCCCCACAGCTTCCTCCTTTGCACCCTTCCCCTCCAGGTGGCGACTGCGCAATTGTCTTGCTTTATGGGAGTGGTCCAGTAACGCGAATATGGTGGGGAGGAGAGCCGCGACAGCGTATGTGCTAATCAATAATAGGGTTTAGGTCAGTTCCATTTTCAAAGGGTGATGCTGTCAATGAACACAGTGACGTACCTTGGTGAGGGTGTATTGGTAAAGACTTGGGCCCACGCCAACAGCCAGTTGTCATCGAAGTCGCACATCGGGAAAAGAGCCCACGATAACTCGCCATCGCTGCCGCCAATGGCTAGTGCGTCTACATGAGCAAGCGCGGACAACGTGTACTCTTTGAGCAGATACGTGTCGTTCTCGGGCACGCGAACCGTTTGTCCGGTGCTGTGCATTTCAATTTTGACCCCGGAGCACAAGGTTCTTGTGAAGCGTATTTCCAGTGGGAGCGGCGTGAGAAGAAGCGCGGTGTGCTGATCCACGGTGAGTTGCGTGGCGTGGAGAGTCGACGGCTCGCTTTGCGGGATCTTGTGCTCCCAAATCTTGGCGTACGTTTTTAAGCTCGGTGTAGCAATCCCGATCTGTTTAGGTGGGGTGGTGTTCCGAGGGGCTAGAAATCGCTGTGAGCGTGTGGCGCTATCGGAAGGCTGATGAAATCTCAGTAATTACCTTTATTGGAATTTGGGCCCATGAAGTGGATGGAGGTGCGTCCATAGCGCGAATTGGCACCGAAAACGTTCTGGGAGGCTACGTGCGCATGCGGTGGCTGGGGCGACGGGGACGCAGGGTAGTTCGAAGAGACGGCTGAGAGGGGAGCGGATGCCGCTAGTGAGGAGATGGAAGGGATTGAAGCCGAGTGAGTGGTGGGCGCACGATGCGCTTTCAGGCGCTTAGGGAGCGGCGGATTAGTTGCAGGAACGAGTGGAATCATTTTTGTAACCTTTGGCGATATGCTGGATGAGCAGTATGGTCGATGGGACCGTGTCGAACATCGAGCGTCGCCTCCCCCTGGCCATTACATAATCCTCCTCGCCCATCGAGCTGCGTGCATAGACAGCGTATGCATAGTCAAGTTGAGCTGCGCGCGCCGCCGCCCCTTGTCCCAGCGGTCTATGCGCCCCGTCTTGACGCGTCCGATCCGCGTTCGATCCCCGCATTAGGCCAATAAACCTCCACATGCGCGGTTGCTTCCGGATATTACATAAGAAGCTATAAACATCCCATTGACATTAGCGCGTGCGAGACTGGGGAACTTTGGAGGGTCGGCGGCACTTACCTGACTCTAGCGTGCATCTTCAATGCTCATGCATCAGCAGCTCAGAATCTGCAACAATCGAGCAAGCGGCCTGGTTCTTGGGGATCGCCTATACCCACCGGGACATGCGCAACGCAAAATCTGTTCTTCTTGATCTTATTTCCCATAAGCGCTAGGATCGTTATGATCAGGAAAACGACCGTACTGGCTCGCAGCATTACCGGCATTGCTTTTCTTTTCCCCCTGGCTTCGCACGGTCAGTAAGCGTACGCACTATATTCTTTAAGGCTCCTAATAGAATGTGTGTTCATTACTGGCCCGTCACCTGATTGCTGGCGGGTCTTAGGTATATATACATAGTATACGAAGAGCTGGAAGAGAGCCAGTGCATATGTCAGGGGGCGGGTATCTATGCATGTATATATGAAGGTAGTGCTTACCGCTGACTAAGGGCCCGTTCGGTAACCATGTTGTGCAACTCCAGTTGCACAACATCGAGCTCTTCTTAGCCATAAAAGGAAAAAACCAGAAAATCGCAGAGTTGCGCAACATCAGAATCCGATGATTATTTCCATTTATGGTCGAAGTTGCGCAGCTCCAGTTGTACAACTTGGTTGCCGAATGGGCCCTAAGAGACACATAGGATCTCATCTTTTCAGCATGGCCAGAATACAGTCAGATGGCTTGTTCATTATTATTATTGGCCTCTTCGTCCTGATGTATCTCTTCCTGTACGAATAACAGTCAGCTCCCAGGCGGACCTGTCCTGAAGGAGTGGATAGACGTACCTCTTGTCACCTACTCCCGGAAGAAGCAGTTTATGCAGTGCGTGCAACGTATAAGAAAGCATACGCCTATTATTGAATTCTGGTACATCAATACAGCAATGTAAGTTTTCCCCGTGCTCCAGCTCAAGGATCTGGCGGATGGGAAAGCTAAAGGCAGCAGAGACATGTGAGAGACATGGTCACGAGCTGACGTACACATAATAAGTACACCCGCACTTGAGCCGCCAGTCGATGGATGATGCCACAAGGAAAGTGCTAGGAAACATGGCCAACCACGGACAATATGCTGAGACTTTCGAGTCGAGGCTTCCGTCCATTAATGAAGTTGAGCGACGATCAGCGTTCAACGTTCAAAGTTGAAACGTTGACAGTTGGCTGATGGTGGTGCAGCTTACGTAATTTTTGCCGAGTTAAGTACGGTACCGGCGGTACCTACTTGCCCTTCGACGCAACATTTCTACCTATAATATTAGTGACCGTGCCTATATTTTCGAGTTGCTGATTCTGAACGCTTCGTATAGGAGTGAGAGTACTGTTACCGCGTCGCTTTCATGAGTCCCCGCGCAAGTAGGGAGCCCAATAATCATTAATATTGATTTTTCCTGCGCGTGCACCCAAACGATGCTGAGGTAATTATCAGATATGAAATGAGAAGCACGGGCACCCGGAAGCAAACGCGGCGCGCCCTTGCAATGTTGCCAGCCTGCGTGCTGGTATATAAAGACACTTGGAATGCGAATTTCCCCAGCTCGCACCACCGTCACCCTCCTTCCCTTCCTCCTTCTCGACTCTCCTTAATCCCATGTCTGTGCCCGAACACCACCTCGACACCGTCCGCGAGGCCTCGACGTCTCTGGACATGACTGCCAACCCCCCGCCGACGGCCGCTCCCGAAATATCCGAGGTCGCTCCCGCGCAGGAGGCGCCCAAGCCGCTGGAAGAGGCGCCTGCCGAGGTCAAGCTTACTGTCGAGGAGGAGCCGCAGAACGACCTGACGCGCAAGTTCACGGAGGCGGAGTGGGCCAAGGTCAAGGAGCTCAGGGTGCGTACTCATCCCCTTACCCTTCGGCTATGATCCTTGTCCTTGAAATGCTAACGACAGAATGGGCCTGATTCCTCATTAGACAACGCTTCCCTTGATCTTTGAAGAGGCCTTCAAGGGCAAAGAAAATCCCCAGGCGCCAGTGGATTTATGGGGAGTCAACGTTGACCCCGCGCGCGTAGATGATGCACGCGTTAGTGTTATCTTGGTCAAATTTTTAAGAGCCAGGTTCGTAGCAACGCTCCATTGAAAGACGAGGATGTAGACTGACAGGCACTTGTTATCTAGGAACCTCAACGTCGAGGAGGCAGGCAAGATGTTGACCTCAACTCTCAAATGGAGGGAGGAATACAAGGCGGCTGAGACCGCCGATGAGGAGTTCCCGCAAGATGTGTTCGGTGGGATTGGGTTCGTGGCCGGGAGAGATAAGGAGGGGCGTCCCATCACGTACGTCTTCTACTTGAATTTCAATACTATAAAATAACGACTCAACGTATTTATAATAGATATAATGTATACGGGGGAAACAAGGACCTCAAAGCCGTCTTTGGTGACTTTGACCGCTTCATGAGGTAAACCACAATTCCTTCATCATTTGTCCGTGGTGCTCACTCATTTCATTCAGATGGCGAGTTGGCCTCATGGAGAAGGGCCTGAAGCTGATCGACTTTGAAACGGTCGACTCCATGGTACAAGTGCATGACTACGAAGGCGTCGGTATGGGCAGCCGTGATGCCAACTCCAAGCGGGCTGCTTCGGAGGCTACAAAGATCTTCGGCGACTATTACCCAGAGTTATTGGTGAGTATCTAGTCGCTAACATCGCCTGTGACGAACTAACGTATACTACTTCGGATTATGTATAGCACAAGAAATTCTTCGTCAACGTACCGATATTCATGACCTGGATCTTCTGGCTCTTCAAGGCCATCGTCCCCGCCGCCACGTTCGGCAAGCTCCAAGTCGTCGGCACTGGGCCATCGACGATCGGGAAGGAGATGCTCAAAATAGTGGACAAGGATCAGTTGCCGAAGAAATATGGTGGCGAGGCGGAGGCGTTGCAGTGATTTTTCCTTTTCGATTTCTGCTTTATGATGATAATTGTTATCGTTCACCACTCTCGTTCTTTCAGTTTTTGGGCAGTAGCTTTACATACGTACAAGTTGATTAATTTGAGAATGCATATCTGGGAGGCGAAGCTATCTCATCGATAATTCTCAATTCGCAATGATGCTACCGGGGGAGCGCGATTGACCACTTGGCTGGTGTGTGCACTCTTGAGGTATCTCACGCAGGGATAGTGCTGTCGCAAGCGACAAAGGTGAGAGCCGTGGAGCTGCATAGAAAGACATAGCGTAGTAGAATGCGAACGGATGATATTATACAAGATGCCAAAGTCTAAAGCACAAACAGAAACCAAAGAAAAGGCGCGATCTCTACGAGGACGAGAACAAGAAAGCGGACACCCCACTCTGGACGACGATCTTCTTCATGATAGTGGGTTCCGGAGCTACGCCAACAGACGGGAGGTGAGCTATTTCCCCGGCAGAGGAGAATCCCGATGCACTTACGATCTTCTAAATTCTCATCCTTCACCTTCCGCTTCACGCTCTCCATAACCTCGCTCACCGCCGACCTGTCCAAATCGTCCCTCGCCTTCATCAGCCCCTCCACAAATGCCAAATTAGGGCCGTGCTTCTTGGCAAAATTCCAGAACGAGAGGAACACGAGGCTCTTTGACGCCGTGAGCAAGCCGTGAATGAGCTCGACAACGTCGAAATGGTTCTGCAGCTCGGCAGCAGGCTTGAGCGTGGAGAAGAAGGCGTATGCCTCGTCCAAATCGCTCCGTATGCGCTTCCCGGCGTCGGGCATGCGCAATTTCGAGCAGCGGCGGAGCGCGGTGAGGTACGCGATGAGGAACATGTCAAGGAGATCCTCGACGAGGAGCTCCAGGATCGTCGGATTCAGGTACGTCTGGTAGTCGGACATGTAGTCCCGCACCGTCTCGAGGATCTGGCCCATATTGCCGTCGTACCACGGCTGGGCGAAAAGCTGCTTGATCGCAGGCTTGAGGTCGTTGAAGATGAGGTCGATGAGCGTCTGCGTGCACTTCTTCGCGACGTCGAGGTACCCGTCCATCGCGTCGCTGAGCCGCTCGCTGATGATCGCCTTGTACTTCTCCGACACCAGCGGCTCGAGCCGCGCCGAGAGCGTCTCGGCGTAGTCGGCACACTTGATCTGGTCGTTGGCGAGCGCGATGACGTACTCGGCGAGCCCCTCGGCGACTTCCTCCGGCTTCTCGAACTGCTTCTTCAGCTCCGAGTCAACCAGATTCGCCCACTGGCCCTGCGTCTCCCGCATCACGCGGTTGCACTCTGTGATGACGCGCGCCAGCACGGCGCCTTGCCCGCTCTCTGTTGCGAGGTCGACCTGCTGGTTGACCATCTGGAACAGAATCACGGCGCCCTGCATTCCGTACAGCCCCTCTGCGTCCACTTCGGGCGGGTTTTCCCGCTTCACAAACTCCTGCACCTCAGTTTTCATGATATTGGCCGTCCACTCGTCGAGCTTTGATATGATGAGCTTGACGTAGTCCTCGACTAGCTCTTGGTCTCTGCCATCGAGAAGCGGCGGGGAGAGGAGGTCCGAGGGAATATCCAGCTCCTGCATGTCCTTCTTGTACTGCTTGAGCCAAGCGTTGAGCGCCAGCAAGACGCTCGCCTCCGGATCAGCGGCAAGGATGACTCGGAGAGCCTCGTCAAGCGCTTTGTGGTACTTCTTTACGTAGAAGGAGAACGCGTCGTAGTCGGGCGGGAAACACGGCACGACGTCGTCCTGGATCCGCATGAGATCCTGATACATCCACCCGATGTTGTCAATGAAGGCTATGGGGTTACCTTCGTATTTCGCGTACGCGTCTTTGAAAGACGTTTCGATCGACTCGGTGATCTTCGACATCAGAGTCGGGCGGTAGTGCTTGAATGCACGGGCGTTTGCTTGCATCGATTTGAATTTGGACGCGGCGTCCATGTTCGCGGCTTTTTTCACTAGCCGGATGGCGATGGCCTGTAAATTAGTCGAAGTGAATATTGACCTCGCGCGTCGGGTCTGAATGTGGTATATCCCACCTTTTCGTCCGCCCTGCTCTCGGCCTCGACAATCTTCAAGAGTCTCACAACAACGCTCTGGTTCCCAACTCGCACCAGTGGCAGGATGTTCCGCCCCAGGACCCACAAATGCTCATCAAACGACTTGAGCACCTTGTTCAGCCGCTCAAAATGCCGGCTGAGCGTATTCCGAGAGTCGGCCGTCGCGCGTTTCGCTTGATGCATAGTCTGGTTGCGAAAGTTCTCGAGTTGGTTGAGTTGGAAGTGGATCGCCAGGAGCTCTGGGGCAGGGCCGAGCGGACTGGCGCGAATCCGCTCGAGCTGGTCTTCCACGATGTCGAGTTTCGAGTGCATCTCAGTGAGATTCTCCACCATTTCTTCTGTCAAGGCAAAGTTACGGTGGACCATGGATACCTATCATGACACGTAGTCAATACTCGATCCAGCTTGAGCTCTGAGAATTACACACACCCGCTTGATTTGGTCAAACTCCCGTATATCATTCTGCGGATCCCGACACAGCGCCTCTACAGACGCCATCTCGTCCTTGATAGCCTGCACGTTGTTGCGCGTGCTGAAGAGCTTCATGAGGCCCTCGCGGGTTGCCTGGAGCTGGTCCTTGACGCCGCTCTTGAGCTTGGCGTCGATCGAGGCCTTCTCCTTGGCGAGTTTCTTGCGGAACGCGGCGATCTTGAGGAGGTCATCTGGCGATTTGAGATACTCGCCGACAGCCTGCGCGGCGCTGGGCGTTTGCACCGCAGACATGTGTGCTCGCTGGACAAAGGCTGCAGTCACTGGTCGCGGTTCATACGGGCATCATACCAATTGACTCCGGAGTGTAATCTGGGTCGGCCCGGGGTCTCCGGCCATGCGAACATAACCAGCCGCAGAGGTCGCTGAGCTACTTAGTACTTAGTAGTAAGTATACGTAGTACCAGTAGTAAATCCAAGCGAACCGACTTCAGCGCAGTCAACGCACTGTGTATCACGATATTAAGTACAGACATGGATATAAATGAGTACAGGTATCGACAGATCCACGCTAGCAAGAAACTTGTCGAAAATGCACAATACGGTCACAAAAATCGCCAGCGGCGAGTATACGATACCGTCCAAGTCTCGACGGCAGTACTGCGCGGCATACACATCTTTATTTTATAGCCAGAAAAGATGACGCATTGAGGTCACTTAGTGATAGCCTGCAAGACTGTCATGTAAGTAAAAGCCCTTGGTCAGACGTGGACCGAGCCGGCACACAATTGCGCGCAACAGACTGCAAGCGCTGAAAAACTTCAGTTGCGGTTGGCCTCGATGCAGGATCATAAGACCAGCATTCTTGCGCAAGATTCCACACGTCGTCGACAAGACCGCGGGCAGCCACAGCTTCCCCTACCGGCCTCATGGGGATTTCACCAGCTTTGACCTTACTTGGAATATCATAATCGCTACCCACTTCGGCGAAAGGGGCGCATGCTGTAGTGAGCTGTTTTGGGTTGAACAAGCGTTACTCACTATTGAACATATCAGCTAATGACAAAGTGGGCGCACCTCGACGATCACTCTTCCGAAGGAGAACACATCACTCTCCTTCGTCCTCAGAGGGCGTCGGGTTGCGGTGCCGGGTTCTAGCGTAATCATCAGCTCAGGGGCCACCCATCGAGGATTTCCACCAGTGTGCCATAGAGTTGAGTATAATTGTGGATTGAAGTCTGCCAATGCGTTTGATAGTCCGAAGTCGGCGATACAGGCGTCGCCGGAAGTGGATATAAGGATATTGGGCTAAGGACCAAGAGGGCGAGTGAATATGATCCAGAAGAAGAGACAGAGGGTCGGTTTTCTTCACTCACACCTCGAACATCCCCGTGGACGATACCCGAATTGTGGAGATATTGGAGTCCTTCCGCAATCTGCAACAGCTGGAAGTTGCGATTTGAGCTGAAGGTTAGATCTGATATATCTAGATCGATAAAGGCACGGAAGCATACCAGGTTCAAGCAGTTCATATCTGGATGGTTCGTTACGTATGCGGTCGCATGACCATTCTCCATCCAAGGGGACACCATGTAAGTAATGTCACCAGCTGTATGTAGACCAATAAACCGAAGGATACGCGGGTGTCTCAGCTGTTTCCATAGCGTGGCTTCGCGGCGAAGGCGCTGTTTAAATAGGTATACATAGCTAGTTATCCAGAGTGGCCGAATCGAGGAGGGCATTGGGGCACTCACTTCAGCCACCTTCGCTTTGTCGTCTGAATAAAGAGACTTGAGCACAACTTGTTGCGTTCCGAGGAAGACACCTCTAATACAGGTGCCGAATGCACCGCTCCCTTCGGTTTTGAGAGGCTCCGGTATAGCGACCTCAAAGCTCGAAAGGCCGTTATCGCAAGGATATGCTCCCGTGTAAGCATAAAGCATCAGCAAGAAACCAATATGGAGACCACGCTCGGATTCTGGCGTGGTATGCATTGCCTGTTGAAGAAGTGAGCCAGTCTTCATTTCCGAATTATTTTCGGAATGTACCTCTCGCATTTGGGCAATGAGGCTTGACACGCCTTCCTGGAGAACTACGCCTGTACCCACCCCCAGGAGCGTGGATAACATGGACAAGTCTCCGAGAAGAAGTCGGAGGCACGCATCCGGGGATAGCTGCAAACCAAAAGATTTGAACAAACCCTTTCACAGCCAAATACTGAAGCTCACCGTTGAGGATGGACTTGGAGTCACGGGGGCTGACTGTGATGAAGGACAAGTAACCATCCGTGTTAATGATATGGATTTGATTGTCTGTCTTGAAAATATTGAATAGTCGAAGAATGCATAAGGAGGGCATGCAGGGCGTACATGGATACGTTCTTGGAAGGCCGTAGCCTGATTCTCCCATTCAGCCACTAGTTGGTTCGCGTTGGCACTCTTTTTGAAGGGACTTATTATCTTGAGGAGACCTAGTATCCTAGGTCGACGAGCTTCTACTTCCAGCGCTAGCACCAAATCACAGTAGCTTTCGCAAAGCCTAATGATCACATGATGTGTAAGAATATTCCAAAGGCGTGGTAAATATAGCACACATACTTACACTTTGATGTCTTCGCAGCAGTCCCATAGCTCTTCCTCGTTGATATATGACCTCATGCCAATAACAAGATCTTCCAGAATGATTATTTGTTTTTGACACTGTGCAAGCTTTGGATTTGTAGTGGGTTCTTTCGCTCTGCACTGAGCAGAGGAAAGCGGATCATGAATTAGCCCCGTCCTACCCATTCTACCCATCTTGCTTAGAAAGATATCTGAACGACGGGGGTTCTGTGCATGGAACAGAAAGCCTCGTACCCATGCGCTTGCCACGTTCCGATGCACGTGGTGACATCTTGGTATCGAGCGCCTGGACTCTGGGTAGTATGAGACGTTAGGAAAATTATGTAAGGTTTGCACCGAAAGTGATGTGACACTTGGAAAAATTGCGAGCTGTCACCTTAAGCTTGAGCGCTTGAGCGCTGGTAAATCGAGCGCTGATTAATATTACTGAGTCCCAGTCAAAGTGGATTCGGTTAGTTTGTATTGCGTAGCGGGTCAGTCAGACTCCCAGTTCGATCGGCCCGCAGAGGATTACTTATTACGTATTAAGGATTCATAGCCAGTTGATTCCGGCGCACACTTTGAGCTACGCAGAACCAGATATCTGATGACCCTCTAGAGTGTCCTTGCTTTCTTTTTCTGTGCACAGCTAGCAGGTATGAGGCTCCCAGTTCGCCCCCATTGCTCCAGTATCAGCCAGGACATATGGCGAGCGCTCCTGCCGTAGAGACACCCACAACAGCGTCAGCCGACGCTCGCGACCCGTACGATCTCAACACAGTCGGTGAATCGTATTGGGCTAAGCGCTATGCGTTCTTCGAATCTCAAGGCTACCAACTACGACCTCGTTATCGACCAAGCTGTATGGAATCATGGGTGAAAACAAGAGACATCTACGTCGAAAGCGCGATACCGTGCGTATTGCTCGGTACAACTTTACTGCCTGCAATCCTTGACCCTCTCCCCGCAGAAATCCCAGGGACTGGCGTTTCTGGCACCTCTGGCGAGTCGAATGACCTCGCCAGCGCCTGCAGATCGACCAACTGCTGCTGAGGTCTTGGAGCTGTTTCGAGCTTCTCAAAGGTGCTTTCGCGACGAAAGAAAGCTTGACGGCTGTCTTACTATGCATACACACTATACCTTCTTCATAGAGAAATTATCTCTGCATGTAATGTACCATCAAGTACTCGCCTTTTGGACTTTGCAAGTCATGTTAGTGCGTACGCTATGTATGTAGATCTACGTAGCGGGTTTAGTGGTACTTGGCCGGCAGGGTTGGGATTTTCGTAGATGGCAAATATGGCAATCCAAAGGGAGTACACGTGGGTGACGAGCGTATACCAAACTGGGGGAAGCGTGCACGCGGCCGAGAAGTAAGCCTGGGCGACGGCGGGGGCGGTGAGCTAGTGCTGTTCGCCGTCGGACGCCGAGCGTTGAATCGAAGCCAACCTGTCGCCGTCACTGCTGCGATCATTTCTATCCGGCAGAGCGCTCTCAGGCTCTGCTCCACCATCTCCCTCCGCCCCCCACAACAGCAGCACTATGTCGACTTATGAAAAGGTCGTCAAGCTCGCCTGCAAACCAAAGCTTGCACCGCCGAAAGCAAAGGTACTATCCCCATCTCGCGCAAGAGTGCCACGTCGAGTCTTACGTCGGTCGTTCTATTATTAACAAGTATCTCGACCCAATCATTGCTGCCACGTACTCGGACGACGGGGCCATACACGATGTCTGCAGGGCACTTACGCCTCGGTTCCGAGAGCCAAACGCAATTGTAATCATTCTTGCCTCGTGTGTCTACTCGAGCTCATTCGTATCCACCTCCAGGTGGTGTTCAAAGCACTGATTGTGCTACACTCTATGGTCCGTAATGGTTCAACAGACAACATCCTCTCGTACCTGTCTTCCGCAGAGATACTTCGCTTGCATAATGTTGGACAAGGTCAATGGGAAGGTGAGCTCTGTGCTATGCTACACCGTCGATACCCGCCTCAACTGACCATACATACTAGGTTACGACACTCCGCAAAATCTCGCCAACTATGCTGCTTACCTCGACGCGCGCATCAAAGCCTACAGCCAGCTAAAACACGATGCCATTCGCGTGCAGTCAGAGTCAAATCGCGACCTACGTGCCAGTGAGGATGGCTTCTCGCAGCAATCCCAGCTACGTCGGAGCAAGACCATTGGTGGCCGCAAACTTCGTGTCATGACCGTCGAGAAGGGACTCTTGCGGGAGACAAAAATTGTACAAAAGATGATTGACTCGCTGCTAAATTGTCGTGTGAGTACTCATGCACCTATTCGCCTCTGCATTCGCGCTGATAAGCCCGGCCGCTGTATATTAGTTCTACCATGAGAGCCTGAAGGACGAATTAACAATCACAGCACTACGAATGCTGGTGAAAGATCTTCTGGTCTTGTTCCAGGCGGGAAACGAAGGTGTCATTAATGTACTTGGTAAGAGAAGTCTGTTTCTTAGAAATACCATGTTACTTTACCTGGCTTTTATAGAACACTATTTCGAAATGTCACATATGGATGCCGAAGCGTCACTCGCGATCTATCGACATTTTTGCAAGCAAACAGAAAAGGTCGTCGAATACCTTCTCGTGGCAAAGAAGCTACAAAATATATTAAACGTACAAATACCTAATCTCAAGCACGTATGTTGCTTTCTTGCAACGCAAGTGTCGCTACTGCATATTAACTCTTTGTTTTCGATCAAAGGCACCAGTATCATTGGCCGGTTCGCTGGAAGAATATCTACGAGATCCCAACTTTGAACAAAATCGACTAGAGTACAAAAGAAACAAGGAAGTCGCAGACGGGAAGAAGCCATCGGGTTCTACGCCAGTCAAGGATACGACTGCAGGTGACTAAATTAAACCTAGATCACCAAGGTCTAGTACTAATTGGCCAGGATTCGTGCCATTGCCAGTAACCACGTCAACTGCCTCAAATCCCAGTTCGTCTACACCTGCGGCTTCAGGTTCTGCCACCCCTGCCCCTGTCCCTGCGGCTGCATCGGCACCATCTAGGCCAGAGATCAGCAAGGACATCACCGATTTCTTTTCTTCCATCGAGCAGGAGCAGTCGAACATGTTTAATCCCAGAACCAACAGGCGAGTTACTTTGCGCCTGATCTTCCTCCTTGTTCTCACCTCTTTTATAGTCCTACGAACGCATATTTTACCCAACAGGCGGCCTTCAACCCATTCGTCCAGCGGCAGTCCATGATGCCACAGATGACTGGGTTCCCTGGCCAGCAACCCCAGCCGTTTATGCAGCCGTCGCCGTTTGGCCCCGTGCAAAGCCAACCCACGGGGTTCCCGTCTCAGCAGCAACAGCCACAACAACAGCCATTCCAACCATTTATGCAGCCTGCAATGAATGGCGGTCTTCAGTTTCCGCAGTCATCGGGCTTCCTCCAGCCGCAAATGACCGGGGCAAATCCATTCCGTCAAAGCATGCTACTCCCACAAACAACCGGCTTCCCGGGTATGAATAACACCAATGCAAACGCACCATTTGCAAGACCCATGTCGGCGTTTGGCGGTCCTACCAGTTTGATGTCTTCCAATCCACTGTCGTCGCCTTTTGGCACTGCGCCGCCGTCTGCTAATCAACCGGCATATTCCACTCCTGCACGTCCTGCTTCTACACCCATCGGTACTGCACCCTCGACGCAGCAATCTTTAGCACCCGCGGCTCCTCTGTTGCCCCAAAATACGAGTTCGAGGAATCCGTTTGGGCCACCTCCAGCCCCAGCTCAGCCACCTGCTCCTAAGGAGCCTACTTTAATGGAGATTGCTTTTGGGCAGACTCAAACTGGGTTTTTCGGACAGGCCGCGTCACAGCCACAGCAGCAGCCATCATTGTCTACACCATCGTTCAGCTTTACTGCACCTGAGGCGTCGAATAACGCGGCCCCGGCGCAAGGGGGCAACCCATGGCAGATGCACGCGCCACAGAGTCAAGTGTCCAGCATCGCTTCCTCCTTTGCCACGGGCTCTGGACAGGGAGCCGGTGTTCTAAACTCTTCCGGCGCTTCCGCCAATTCTAACCCAAATCCCGGGTCTGGGTCCGCATTTTCGCAGCTTTCGAACCAGACGGGGTCGAATTCGACGATGTCGGGTTCGCTTTCCTCGGGTTTCTCTGCGGGTGCGGGCGGGTCGAGTGCCACGACGCCTTCGATATCGTCGTTGCGGCCTCAGCCCACAGGGTTTGGAGGGAGCAACGTCAAGCCGTTCAGGCCGACATCGTCTTTCGGCGCGTCGCTCTTGGAATCTTTGCCCCAGGCGTCCACGCCAACGCAGGCGCAGACGCAGACGCAGCAGCCACAGACGCAGTCTGCGACGACCAACCCGTCATCGGCTTTCAGCCAGTTCTCAGGGATGTCCAATGGCCAGCAAAATGGGGTCGGCGCGCAGCCGACCGGGATGGGTGCGAACCTCTTTTCGGGGAGTCGCAATACGCTGATGGGTGGTGCGTCGGGTCTGGGTGGGGGAATGGGCGGGGGGATGCAGCCTCAGTTTACGGGGACACCCAATCCATTCCGTGCGTCCATGTTTGGCACAGGGACCGCCGGGATGTCCAGCACCGCTGGGATGTCACCAATGTTCTCCCCAAATGGTGCCGGCGAGGGCATGAATGGGATGCCGAACGCGAATGGGCCATCATTTGGAGGATCGAGTTTCTTCTCGACGGGCTCCATGTCCGCCCCTGGTGGCCCCGCCGGTGGTCCCGCCAACATGAACGGGACTATGAACGGCGCGCCGAATGGCTTTGGAGGAGTGTTTGGGCCGAACAGCACGCCGCAGAATGCCCAGCAGAATTCCGTCTCCTCTCTTATTTGATTTTCTCGTCCAAGTGCCATTTTTGATCTTGAATTGTAATTTGCTATGCACTGATGCTCTGCCGCAGCTCTATTCTCTCTTTCTCTACGTCCTTGATCAGTCAATTCAGCTTAGTGCTATTGTTGATGAACGCATTCCTTCCCTCTTTCTCTTTGCTCTTTCTCACTCTCCTGGGAATCGCACCACCTACTATTTTGCTTTCCCGCAACCTGTCTATGCCGTTACCGCACATGATGCCAGATGCGCTCCTACAAAACAAAAGTGATGTTCGCGACTTTTGGTGGTTGCGGAGTACTTTACGAGTTCGCGCTCCGATTGAATTCTAGTCGCGCTTGCCCAACAAAGCGCGTCGCGCGGTCATTCAAATCCTTGTCCATCTCATTCTTCTTTCGCCACTGACTTTCTCTTTGCTACACCCACCATGTCCAACACGTACGTCCCCCTCGGACGCGTACATGCCAACACAGCTCACCCTCGATATTTGGCAGACCCACTGCGACAGCTACGAAAGACGCGTCGAACGACGACTCGAACAACACGCTAGAGTCGCATATTGAGCTCGGCAAACGTGCGTTTGCGCTACGAAAGTACGAAGAGGCCGTCGACCATTATGGGTCCGCGCTCGAACTCAAGTGCGTCTATTTCTGTACCACCCGCACCTCGCCGCGAATACTCGCACCTAAACACTGGGTTGACATGCGCTTCTTTGGGGTTTAGGACTGCTGAAGGCGATGACAGCTCACTTGAATATGCGAATCTCTTATTCGTTTATGGAAAGGCGCTTCTCGAGAATGGTATATCTCAGTCCGCGGTGTTAGGAAAAGAGGAGGCCGAGTCCGCACTGAAAAAGGATGATGAAGCTGGTAGGTGGAAGCGCGCCCTAATATTACCGCTCAGACGCGTTGAACGCGCGCTGATTGATGTACCCCATTCACTCCACAACACAGGACAGGGCTCGACCTCCAATGCCAAATCTGACAGGTTTCATTTCGGTGGAGATGAAGATGAAGAAGGCGTTGATTTGCTCGGGGAAGCACCTATAGAGGAGGAGGGCGAAGAAGAGGATGATGGAGAGGATGACCTTGCTGCGGAACCCGAAGATGATTTCAACGCCGCGTGGGAAGTGCTGGACTTAGCCAGAGCAATCTTCGAGAAAGATGACAGCCACGAGTCCAAGCTGAAGTTGGGGGACGTTTATGTGGCCTTGGGCGATGTGTCGCTGGAAACAGGTGGGCCTAGAAAATCGATATTTACAGGATATAGTCCTCATAACGCTACTACTCCAGAAAAATTCGACCAAGCCATCACTGATTTTACGGCTGCTGTCAAACTCAAGATGGAACTTTTTCCGATCTACTCTCGACAAATTGCTGAGGCACATTATAAGCTCAGCATGACTCTTGATCTCACACCAGGACGACTATCAGACGCTATTGAGCACGCGGCGAAAGCGCTGGAGAGCGTGCAAGCAAGACTGGCTATCCTTCGGGACGCGGCAGGGGGCAATCTCGTAGTCCCGGAGGCGTCTAGTAATGGGAAGGGTAAAGGCAGAGCAGTCCTGGAGGACGATTTAATGAAGGAGATCGAATCGATGTCGAAAGAGGGACTGCAATCGCAGATCAAGGAATTTGAAGAGCTCGAAACGGACTTAAATCTAAAGGTGGGTAGTCAAAGCTCGAGTATCCGTGTTTACACTCTGATACACAACCCTGTGTTTGTAGCTTGAAGACCTTAAATCGACTCCGGAGAATAAAGAGTCAGCACCTGAGCAGGCGGAAAAAGAGCTGGCAGCCGCTTTGAATCAGAAAGCCACCGTTGGCGCGTCGAGCGCCACCCCATTGCCGGTCAATGACTTGACATCGATGGTGCGCAAGAAAAAGGCCCCACCTGCGACCGCAGAGACCGGAAAGAGGAAGGCGCAGGAGAGCCCCGAGCGGCCGTCACAGGAGAAGAAGAAATCAAGAGTCGATGAAGAATAGTGTAGAAGAGTACCTATAACTGTCTCCCTCATGTACATCCTTGCTATTTTAGCGATGCTTACTGTAGCCTGGCACCGAATTGATCTTTAATTTCAGCATTCTGCACGAGTGATTATCTTACCGCGACCGTACATCGAACCCTTCAAGAGTGGCTCATATTACACCTCAAAATCGGACCCGCCTTCAAGGAAAGGATCCTCAATCGCAGATAGCTCTCCCTCATTCTCTTCGTTATCCTCCAGCTCATCTTCTTCCTCTTCGATCTCTTCTTCCTCGTCGCTCATCTCTTGCTGTTCGGCCTGGTGAGGCTGCTGTGCAGACGGATTGTTCCCTTGCCCGACACCGTTCGCTGCGCGCCGAGCAGACGCCGCTTTATCCGCTTCTACTTTCCGTGGATCCACAGGCAGTAGTCGGTCCAGCGCGATATCACCCCAGCGTAGGTGGCCGTTATTCGATCCTTCCATGAAACGCGCGTCTTCGTACAAAGAGCGCGTGATTGGGCCAAGGGGGGCAGCATTGTACGCCGGAAACGACGTTCGCGTGGGGTTGCCATATGGATACGATGGATGGACTTGGGATGGGAGATCTAGACGGGTAAAGGTTATAAGTTTATGTACTGTTGAGCTCTGCGCATGCCGTGTATAATTAGCACATACTGTCGCCATCGTCCGGATCTGGTGGCACGAGATGCTCTGGAACTTCGATATCTGACAGGTGGTTGTGCGTAAATATGTGTAGGTGCTGGGCCTTGAGAAAAGCTGATAGTCACTATCTTTGCCTAGATCAGCCATAAACTCTTCGTCGTCGAAAAAGTCGAGGCTGGCGAGCTGGTCATCTGTCATATGAAGATAGCAAAAGCTAAGATCCTAAATTAGCTCACGAACATGAGTACGAATTGGTAGGTACGAAGCGTAGAAACCGACCGTCATGATGCAGATATTATTTAAGCACTGGCGAGCGCGCTTCTGAAGCTCGAAGACGCGAACTGAAAACTTCGAGTGTAAGAACGCAGCAATATGGTGGTGGTTCGGAAACAAGGCGCGACTTCATCATTAAGGCGCGCATGTGCGCTAAACATAACTGCGACTAGTATGCACCACATACATTTATGAATACAGCTTGCGGATCAGCCACCCAGCCACGCTACTTAAGCTACTCAAGTGCGATGGCAGCGAATAATTTTCATTTAGAGGAGAAAGAGATAAAGGCCCCTAGGGTACACTTGGGTGACGGGTTGAACAGAACTACACCTGTCCGAAGCCACGAGCCGTGCCCAGCACTCCCAAAGTATTGATTATCCAAGGAACATTTTGAATGGCAGGTAAGTGAAGGCATGGGTGCCAGGGTGCGTATCAGGGTATTCCTGCCCGATACTTCTAGTCGGCCCAGATAGTGCTGGCAGTGTGCTGCAAATCTCGATAGAATCAGGGGCAGACCGGTCCTCCTCCATGTATCACTTGCACTGTGAGGCGTGGTCGAGTTAAACATTCGGAAAACATGAGATAGAATCACGAGCGGACAGAAAAATGAAAGGGATTCATTCACCAAAACACTACAGTTAGCCACCTCGAGCATCGCGCTGCAGCCAATCGCTTGGCATGATAGTGCCTGCCCTGCCCTCTCCCCCCTCGCGTCTCTTCGATTGTATGTATTTCCTTTCCTGTTAGACGCGCTTGCATCGTCACCTTCATCTGTATCACCGTGTTTCCTTCGCCCGCGCGATTGCTCCCACCCTGTGGTACGGTGTGTTGAGGCTCGGAGAGCAGGAATTTGGGCGCAATGCCCATCCCCACACAGATAGAAGCATTTTTGCAGCCCCAGGCGGGCCAGGACACGCCTAAGATAGATTATCCTGGCTGGTTCCTAACTGTGTGTAGGAGGCTGCTAGTACGTCGTGGCATGATCGGTCATAGGGTCAGTTTTGACCCCAAAGGTGCTAGGCAAGTGAACAGTAGAAAGTCGTCAGATAGTTTGATGGTGGACTCGGAGCGCGGCGGCGGAAGTGCGTGCGCAGCAAAAGTAGATACCCGACCTTGACGTTCTACGCGCGTCTTAGATTAGCAGGGGCGTTACAGCATGTCAGCCCAATAAAGCGCGGGCACCCGGTTCTAAACTTGCCACCCTGGCTTATTACATTCTGCTCTACCAAAATTTGAGTGTGTCGGCGATCTTGATTACGCGGGAAACGCCACCGCCAGCGCGAAATCGAAACAAACGAGACACAAGGTGAGCTATCGAGATAAGACGCCTTGGCGAGTCGCGCTGCTAATTATAGTCCATCCCAGTGAACACTGCAGACCAGGGCCGCCGTGGCGATAAAAGGAGGATCATCAATAGTGCTGACAGTCGCGATCACTTGGTCTCAGAGTTTTTCTTTCTCTTTTTTTTGCACAGGATGCGCAAAACTGAATATGCGCTCGAGTTTACGCCAACGAGATCAAATCCAAGCAGAGTGATAAGGTTAGGAGTGTAGGCGAGGTCGTGCTTGATGGTGGATGTTGAGTACAGAAATATTGAGCGCCGAGCTTTGATCCCGACCAACGACGCCGACGGCTTGCACTAAACCACCACGTGAGACAGCTTAAGCCGCTCGATCTACAGCTATACCTGCGCGTTTTTTTAAACCTGAGGCTGCACGAAACTTGCTAAGGCTCACTGTGTTATGGATCCCGAGAAAACGCTGCAAACCTACACTGCGTTGACCGTGCTTACAGCGGGAAATCCTTCTTCGCGGACACTGCAGTGGTCAGAGGATGGCCAGCTTCTGCTTATGACTTGGCACGCAGTCTACATCCTGGTTTGGGCCATCATCGGCGACGAGTCCACTTTTGATTCTCTAATGGGTTTTTTCAAAGACTCCTGACCTTGGCATAACTTTCGATTTGGGCTCAACGATTTGTGCGCGCCCTGAAACTGGTCACAATGACACCGCAGAGCCATTGAAATGGTTCAGAACTCTGGTCGAACTTCAGAGAGCGTTGGCGCACCCATGGGCAGCTCAGTCTTTAGGTCCGTACATTTACCTTGGACGGAATAGCGTTCCAAGGGATTCAAATGTTGTTACCGGGATTGCACAACCTAGCATATAGTACTGTCGCTTTTGGTGCGGCAGATCTTGCATGGCGCTCAGCAAGCTGGTCGCCCACGAATCTCACGCCTGCCGCCGGGTCCGTCTCAGCCACTGTTGCCGTATAATCCTGAATCTCACAGTTTTGTATTGTATTTTATTTCGTAGATGTGTCCTCGCCGCGCTCAACTCTAATATGGAGGTCTCGATTTGGGCCCCGGTTAAGAACCATCTCAAGGGACAGTGGAAACAAGTAGGTTCGCTCTTAGATACCCGGCCGTACTGAGTCATCCGTGATACAACCTTTATTTATTTTACCCCTGGTAGCTTCAAGACATCACAGAATTGATGAAGAATCTCCCACATCCCACACTTACACCTGGACCAGAATCAATCACCGCTCAAGTCCTAAACTCCCAGACCATGAGTGTGTAGTCGACTTCCGAGTACACATATGCTCCAAGTCACTAATCGCTAATGGCACGCACGTAGGCTTAGAGTGGTCAAAGCAGGTGGATTTAGATACGTCATCAGCTGTGGGGGTAGATGGTTCTTTGCTCGCCCTAGGGACTCGAGGTGGCTGCGTTGTTCTCATGCGGTTCGTCCTCTCCATCAAACGCCCGCTCTTTTCTCTTCAGATCATAGAGACGTACCGTCGCTCTAGGTTCGATGGCATTGAATCCATGCATCACGTCGAAACTGTACATGTGGCAGAACGGTGGATCACCGACCTTTGCTGGACGAACTGGACCGTGGTTACAGAGGGCCAATGTAATTTTTTTACTGCCGCGTGCTGTGTTGAGGCAGAGCTAACCATAAGTTCCTTCGAAATATAGATAGCACAATGTTGGCATGCGCGATAGATGACGGTTCAATCGTCATAATTTCGATTTCTCAGGAGCTATGCGTTTCCGAAGGGACGACCGAAGATATTGCGCACAACGTTAACATGGAAATCAAAATGGATATGGATCCTTCCACGGGCGACGGCAAAACAATCACCTCGATCAAATGGATTGAGATTGAGCGCATCGATGAGGCTAGTGCCTTCTTATGGCCCGCATTTTTTCTGATCTGATATTATCTTTAGCCCATCTTAGTTTGGACCAAACCTGGTACTTTACACCGCTGGTCCTCAAACCCGACAATTGATCCTGGTGTTTGTGTGCTGCCACACCCCAGCTCCAGATCCTTGCCTTTGCTCTCTCCCCCGTGCGGTAGGGCATTCTCCCGCATTCTCTTGCATCCCACCCCGACGATGACCGACTTCTCACCTCACTTTGCGCAGGAATGGAGTATATTCCGAAGTATGATGCATTGATGCTATGCGCCTCGGAGGGCTCGTTTCATGTCGTCCACGGGATCTCATCCGAATTGACGCTGCAAGGGGACAATCTTACCCTCTCCGCGGAATCTCTCAATCGTGTTGCCCGATCTGCGTTCAGCTCTGTCGAGGGCAGAAGCCTGACCAAAAGAGACGTGGTAAGGATGTGTGGGATGACCACCTGTGACTCCACTGGAGCGGTGGCATGGGTACACGAGTGAGCCTGCCGGACCTTTTAATCTCGAATCCTGACAATAAGGTCCTTCCTTTTCTAATTATAGGCTAACACAGCCGGAAGAATTCGCATTCAAAGCCGACGCAAAACACAAAAGTACGCTAGTAGTCAGACGACTGTGGGACGATTACTCAGCCGACAGCGATGGTGTTTTGGCGGATGTTGAAACTATTCTCGGCGCTTTCAAGCGTGGTGCGTTCCGCGTTCCACTCCAGCTTAGTTTTTGTCAGAGAAAATCTCGATGAGCCCAGACTTACCCGCATTATTTTGTGAACTCCCAAGGGCGTGCTTATTCCACCAATCCGTCTCCTCTTCGTGGCGTCTTGTTTCGACTGCGACACCCACAATTGCTGTCTTTGATTCGAGATCGGCTTCTCGACCTACTGAAACCTCTCACACTAACATTTGGTGACGACAGAACTGTCCCCGAGCTCCCCCGGACCAACTCGACGTCGGCCTCTCGCAAGTGGAAATTAAAAGAAGCGACGGCGAGAGACCTCTCGACCTCAGAGGCGTTCTATACATGCCAAGTCAAATCGGTCCTCGCATCCTTTTGTTCTGCAAGTCGCGCCAAAAAGCATTTGCAATGTGCCCCAGTCGTGCTAACGGGTCTGCGCTTTTTTCCTATAGAAAGTTGTGGAGAGTGGCGAGGCCAATTCATTCACGCAGTTAGCATTCTCACACGAGCGGTCTATCCACCATATTCGGTTGCACTCTTTACTGCTTCAGATCGAGACTCTGTCAGAATATCTTGACGGTGAGTCACTTCCAAGACCTTATTGCTACACTTACTTATCCGACTTCATTTCCGCTGCAGCGCCGGACAAGCGGTTTGCGTGCTACCTGTTGACATCGTTCCTGCTTGCGATGCCTCCCGACAACCTCCGGCTTAGGGTCACCGATACCCTCATGTTACTTGGACCCTCTTTCGGAGCGGAAAATGGTATGTTAGATGCGATCATACCGTGCTGCTGACCCTGACAAAATAAAGTAGTATACGCTGTACCGTGCCCTGCATGCAAAGAGGCACTGACGATGCAAAACTTGGAGACCGCGACGTGCGCCAGAGGGCATACTTGGGGTGCGCAATTTATTTTACTTCTCCGCTTCAGGTTTTCCATGCCTCAAGGCATCCTAAACTAACGAACGGTCTACCATTTTCCCTTTGTAGGTCGGTGCTCGGTCACTTTCCTTGTCCTCGCGACTCCAGTGGTGCGAACGTGTATAGGATGTCGGCGCAAGGCTTTGCTCCCATTGGGGTCAGGGGCGCCCATCGCAATGGCGGATTCGTGGGTGGCTCAAGCTCTATTGGAAGCGGCGCGTCGGTGTCTGTATTGCGGCAACCGATTTGTCCAGGTGCTGTAACTTTTGTCGAGAGACGGTTTGAAGCCCAAGGTTAATACTTCCCGAGGTCGCGTGTCCAAAACGGTTCACGGGGACTCGGGACTTGTTCAAAAGCAGTACGGCCCTTCTGGGGGATCTATAACACGCGTATCTCCCAAGTGGTGAAGGTCCTGAATGAATGAATATGTCCCTGCGTATGGAGTAGTAAAGCGGTGAAGGCACCTAGGGCAGAGGAATTTTCGATTTCCGGGGACTCTGTCCGGAAGTAAGTACTTACCATTCCGGAGCACCGTACTGCGCCCTGCCTCGTGGATCTCGAATTTTTGAACAACGATCACGAAGGCCAGAATGCCGAAAGAAGGTGACTCCCCGGTGCTTCTGCTCCTGTACGAGGCTGATGGCTTGGCCATGAGCTGGTAGGTGTGTCAAGTGAGCCCATCATCACGGAAGCGAGCTCGCGCGCGTAGATGCGCCTTACCTCCAGCCGCGCTTTCCTACGTCACGACGAAGCCTTGCACTTGGCCTCAAAAGCCAGCCCGCTGAAACAACGCGTGCCCGCAGCTGAAACGACCCGATCCCATGCTCTTGGCTGCTCACATTGTGCCTTGCCACTGGATATGACGCCAATGGCGTCTCGGAGCACCTCTGGATTTGACCGGCTTGCGTGCCGGGTGAGCTGCGCATCTTCGAATGCGGATGACCATGGGCGAGTGGGTGTGGCAATAGCCTTTGGACGACTGAGATGCGCTAGCTCTGCTTGTTACAGAAATAGACAAGCGCGACTCTCACCCACGATACGTGCACGATACCATGATCGCCGCTGCCCAAAAGGAGGCTCCAGCCCGCGACACGTTGGCTGGGAGCGCGCAGGCGCAAACCTAGAGCGTAAAAACCCTATTAAACAAAACTCTCGTGCCAGAATGTTATTTCACATGCTTGGCGACGGCTTTGCCTTCATTCGATAAACCGCCCGAGATCCATTTGACAGATACTATCCAAGCGGACTTGGGCGCGTAGGGCGACTTAATGGGCTGAGTGAACCTGCTGACTCCCAAGCCCGCGAGTCGGGACTCGGCGCAAGCTGTTTCCAGCTCGAGCCCGGCGAATATTAACTCCTTAGCCTGAGGTGTGTCCAGCATTGTATCTCCTTCCCGAGCTGGAATGATCCATTTAATTTCCACGAAGTACTGCGCGAAGTAATAGAAGCTGTGCATTGCAGCAGCGGTAAGGTCTCGGGTGAGTAATTGCAATGCTCGTGGGGATGGAGAGAGAGATCAGATGCTATAGCCGTTACTTGGAAGGCGCAAAAATTCGCCTCAGCAGGAGTACTATCTAGAACCTCGTGCGCGAAAGGGTGCTCGCGAAAAATAGCTCATCTGCAGATCTTGGATCTCGCTGGCTTCCCGTCCTTTCCTTCGCACAGGCAGGCTTCATGCGATCGCGCTGGCCCGGCTGCAGGCCCCTCCAACGTTTTCCTTAAGGGAGACTAGATCCCTGGGTGACGATTGAGGGTACACATGCAAACAGCGCTAGTATAACAAGTGCTGGCATCCAGGCAGCTGGGCTCCAACTTCATCGGCATTTTATCATCGGCACCTCCCCTTCGCTGCTTCGCTACCATAACATGTTGCTCGACTTCCCCGACGAACTCCTTCTTGGAATTATGTCCTACATGGACGTATATAGTATCCTATCTCTGCGCAAGGTATGTCTTCCTTCCGCCTCTCCTCTTAACATACCTCCTGACACCCTTGGCTCGGCATCAGACATGCAAATACCTGTCCACTATTACTCGTGATCGCGCCCTATGGGTTGCCATCATAGTTGCATTGGGACGCGACCTCCCCCTTCGAAAGATCTGCATATCCGCCTCGTCAACATCGGAAATCGAGGAGTGCGCGATCAGAGCTGTTCGTCTCCAGGGTGTGTGGTCCAGTCCGAGCTGCGCGCCGTCAATGCGCAAGGTTCCGCCACGTGTCAAGCAGACGCAGTCGTTTGCCCTCATTGACCACCGATGGCTGGTCACCGCATCGCACCAGGGAGTGAATTTCTGGGATTTGGGTGAGGATGCTGGCTCGCCTATCGCATATGTTGTTGGCTGCTCGACTGGAAACCGAGTCGTCACGAACCTCTGCGCATTGCCGCAAGCATCGCGGGAGTATGCGCTTGTTGCCGTTCGATGGGAATCTCAGGGAGGGTGAGTCACCTCGTTCATGTTCCCGCCCATGCTTACTCACCGCCGAGCCAATTTGCAGGGAGCGTACAACCGTATTTAGGTTCCCAATGATGGCTTCTGAGGTCGCTTGGGACCGCAAGCCGGAGACAGTCTTGCAGCTGCGAGAGTCTGTGGGGCTGAAAGACGTGGGGCACGACTTTACACGCGACCTGGTGGCATTTTCTTCAAACATGCACCTCCGGGTGATAATTTGGGACAGCAAAACAGGTTACCGGGCTGTCCTGTCCAGACCTGAAGAGGAAGACGACAACGACACGGTTAGTTCAGGCTTCTTTTGTCATCGTCTCTACAGAAATATGGAACGAGGCAACTGACTGATACCCGACTTAATTATTTCCGCCCAAATTTTATTTTCTTCTAGTGGAACGGAACCCTGGCTGTTCGTTTCTGCGGGGAGTACATCCTCGTAATCCGCGCCTCGTCCTTTGAATTGCACTCGCTGCCGCCTCTGCAGCCTTCGGACCCCTCACATCCAGGTCTACTCCGGCCCCGTTCACCCGAGCGGTCAACCCTCATCGCATCCCATTCATTCGGGGCGGAGAGCTTTCGCGACGCTTCGGTAACCGCCTACGTGCCGTCCTGCTCCGGGGACCCCGTCTACGCCCTCGTTGTGGATTCCCAGCGGAGCATCCGTCGGTATGCGATGTACCTACCACACTCTTCCCACGCCGAGTTCCGAGTCGTGCTGCAGGAGACGTTCGTTCCCGCGCCTAGGCTTGTCTCCGAGGTCCGCCTCGGCGCCCAAAATCGCCGGGGCATATGGATTGAGAAGTCCGAGAAGGCGACGCGCGCTGTGATGGCGTTCACTTTGCCCAAGAACTCCTCTGCAGTTCGATACCAAGGCTATGGTGGTGGCGAAAGCCTCAGGATCTTGACCAAGGATTTACATTCGCGAGAGCTCTACTCTTCTGCGCTGGACTCCGTAGAAGACCCCATCGATTGTGCATTTGATGAATCGACCGGTCGAATCGTCGTAAGCACGCGAAAGGGCGAGGTCTTGATTTTGGACCTTTGATCGAGCCTCGAACCCCAAGCATCGAATGCTCACCCGCCACTCTCTTTACGAACACGCCTGGCCTAGCCACCTCACTTCTCTTCTTATTATCAAACTAGACTAATAAATATCAGCAACATTAATTATCGCCAATCTCTACATCACCTGCACCGTGGCTTTCATGTGCCCCACCCTCCCCTCCTGCTCCAATGATTTCGTCTTCCGCTTCTCCATCCGCATCTATATCCATTCTGGAGTACATAAACGCGGGATCCAGTACTTCTGCTAGCGTCTCGTTTCTTTCCTCTTCTTCTTCTGGACCGAAAGGCGCGTGCTCGAGGTTGATCATGTCCCACTTGTCCGTATACGCCACGGTCTCCATTTTCTATCGAATAGTAAACAAGGGTTTTCATTAGGATTAGCGTTTATATATACCATAGCCATAATAGTGCGGACATTGTTAATAAAAAAGGATACGCACGTTTTGTCTCTTTTTCCGCAGAGTGATTCTGCGCTCGATATTTTTGTAGTATGCGCCCTTTGGTCGCGGAGGGCCTGTGGGTGTTGACAAACTACCGTCATCTAGCACAATCAGGAATTCATTGAGCACTTCCGGCTCGATTTTAACCGTTTCATAGTCCCGCACGAAGTGGAACACAGTAGCCTGCCGTAGAAGGCAGAGGTAGAAAGTAGAAAGGGCGGGTCAGAATAGGAATATTAACAACGGGTAAAGGAAGCCACAAACAGAGCTGTCTTCGTCATCAAGAGGGGGCAGGGAAACGCGTCTCCGACTTTTGAATTCTTCTGCTTCTGCGTCTTCCTTGGTGAGATAATACGCCAAGAAATGGTCACCGTCGGATTCCATGGGTCGCAGAATGGCACAGTCCAGTCGGGAATCGGGTTGCTGTGGCGGCGATGATCCACGTTACAGCAGGTTACAGACGTGAAACGAAATGATACGCACGTCTAGCAAGCGCTCGCCTGGCCTCTCGGCAAATTTGAATAAGTCGTATTCGTTTGCCCAAATTTCGGCGTCAGGTAAGATGTCGAATACCTCGACTGCTGTGAGCCTTGGATTACTCGGGTGCTTTAATTTTGAAAGATCGAGGGACTGGCAGGCATCAAAGGATGCTTCAATATCTCTTATTTGGGCTGTGCGTGATACGTCTATTGGCGCGTCGTACGCGGGCTTCCTGCAATTCAAAATGCATTGACATGAGCGCAAGTACACCACCAAGTGAGCCGAAGAGAAGATGAAATACGTACTCTGATATATTTGCTGCCCTTTGCGTGCCCTCTCGGCTGATATACTCTGTCTTCCGTAGCCAAGACACATTAACGGTAGATGAGGTTGCCGTGGAAGGAGGTCCATTAAAGGAACTTGAAGTTGAGAGCCCATTTGAATAAGGCCCTAGTTCTGCCACGAGATATTCGTCCTTGGGATCAAGTTCGGGGAGTGTGTGGGGGTCAGGGTTAAGACCTGGGGGGAAATTGCGGGGGTGTTGCGTGCCGTTTCAGCGAAAGCAGACGTTTACGGTGGCACTCCACTCTTACCGGGATCATTATCATCGCCTTGCCAGAGCCCTTCCCACTTGCCAAGGTCAAGCGGCATGCCACACTCCGCGTCAACGACCATTGGAAGCAGGGCCTCGTTAGCGAGGTTGGCAGTGAACTCAATGTTGGCATAGCGGGCGGGGTCAGTTGGGATGTGCAAGAGCTTTGGAGGAAATGGCGGTGGAGGCAGCGGATTCGAGTAGCGCACGCGAACCAGTAGGTCAAGCTTGCTGAAAAAACTTCAGTCCCTGCATGAACAGCCGAAGAGATCCCAATTCACCTTTTCTTCGAACTCATGGCTGCAGCGTGGTGGTCGTCTACAACTAACTGTCGCCGCGGTCGAAATTCGCCGACTGCAGACCACCCGATCCGGAAGCAAACTCTTGCACCTACCTAATTTGTAGTACTACAGCACAGAATTTTATTTATCTCGTCATAACAGAGATAGATTGGTATACGAGAGAGAACAATAGGCAGGTATGGTGGAGTATACTAAGGTGCCGACTAAAATCGCTTACGCCGCGGGGGTATACATGGAGGGATCAGCAAAGTAGAAATCAATATCTTCGGGAGGCGGGCCTGCGTGCAGTGCCGTGGGTATATCGACTTTTTCGCCCGAAAGATCTGTACAATATGAGAATAGCGGGGTCAAACATGTGAGGTGGCCTGGTTCTGCATTCAATCCTTACCAAGAAGCTTTATTTTCAAACCAATTTCTGTCAGCGCCTGCACGAAATCTGCTGTTTCTTTGGTGTTAACGTGGCCCCCGTCAGGTCGAATCATGTTGAGTGCGTCCGTCCAGTCAGAAAAGCGAGACGCGTTCTCGGCCACTTGATCTGCAAGAGAGCCTTCTCGAATGCTTAGCAGCGAGAAGGACAGCGGCGAAGGGATGAGAGGAGCGCCTGTGATAGGCGACGGCAGATCATTGTTCACGGAGGTAACGTTGGGGGGAAGGGCACCGGTGTTGGTCGAGATTTCATTAATGGACGACACATCAACTGAAGGTTTACAGAAGGTGGTCAATATCGTTTCGCGCGTAAGCAACCATATACGTACTCTTCTCCGGAAGATCATCTAGTCCAGGTTTGATCGGGATCTTTACGGCACTATCGACATAGTGTAAATACTTCATACCCTTGTCCTGCCACCATGCCAAGCCGCACCACCGAGTGAGCTCGAGGTCTAGGCGAGAAGTAGGTAAAGGTGAAGAAACAAACCAAACGAAAAAATCGCCACGGTCTCAAGGGTTTTCTATATGGCAGGGATTCTCGTGAAGAGCTGGCCACTGGAATATTGCTATTCACAGGCAGTGCGTTGATGAACCATGCGCCTTCCATCAGGCATCGGATGCGCTGCTGCCTAACGAATTCGTACGATTCTTTGTATAACTCTGCTCGCAGATTCCTAAGGATTTCCAAGCCCGAGTGAGTAAATATTGCTGATAGGGTATGTGTTTATATAGAAGGCGGTCACGACGGACCGGATGGGCGGCTTATTCAAGAGCTCGTCCTCAAGCTCAAGCTCTTTCGTCTGGCGCTCTCTAACGTCCCGATATTCACTCTCTAAGAAGTCATGCTCGACTTCATGCCATTGTCGATTACTTTCATCTCTCAGCGCAAACCGAATCCTGGGAATTTGCAAGGCTATCAGTAGAAATATGGAATCAACAAAGGATTCTACGGACTGGCTGTGAACCAAAGCAGAGACACGAGCAAAGTCATCGTATGTGGCGGCGCTTTCGTTCCACATCCTTGCATAAAAACAGGTCAATGAACGAGTACACTGCGGGCGAGTATTTGTATTATATACCTGATGAAAAACTTAGTCGCGAGTGTGTGTATCTTGTTGAACGAGAAAAAGTACGGCTGATATGCGGTCGAAGTAGAATCTATGTGTATGTATGTCAGTAATCTCAATGCTTCAGAGCGGTTGCGATCAGCGACATACACCCAGGGGCAAATACAGCCCAGTGTTCAGATAGCAATTCCACAACCTCGTCAGACGCTCTGGCAATGGGGCAGCGCCTCTCAACAGGTCGACTAATTTGCTCCAAAACCACCTGGAGCCATGGTGTGTCGTTAACAGCGAATGATAGAGTATTGGCAGTAAAGTAGCACTTGCCTTGGCGAAAAATTCCGTATCATGGTCCACAAAGGATTTCTGAGAGCGAGATAGCATTAGCAACGTTGATGTGAAAGCGCAGTATTAGTTACACATACTAGGCAG
This sequence comes from Botryobasidium botryosum FD-172 SS1, assembly GCA_000697705.1. NCBI lineage: Eukaryota > Fungi > Basidiomycota > Agaricomycetes > Cantharellales > Botryobasidiaceae > Botryobasidium > Botryobasidium botryosum. The sequence continues at coordinate 79,079 of KL198046.1, read as the reverse complement.
TCTAGCCCCAATAACCCCACTCTCGCTAACTCATCCCTAACATTTTCAGATTCGAATCCCAGCAACGTCCAATGCGCCCCACCAAAATCGACACCTGCTTGGTCCAACTTCGAGGCAGTCCAAATTGCCTGTAGATTGGCTTGCACAGCAGGAAGCTCGGCGTCAACATATGTCATTTTGCGACGATGCATGAGCCGAACGAGGTTGGTTTGGAAATCGAGAATTGATGAGGTCAAGTCATCTGCAGCGCTCTGCGCAGACATGAGCCGCTACATGGTCCATGAAACAAGAATATAAGAAACTTGTATTAAGGCGAAGACAAATGGGGGGCGACGCTTACAACCACAGCTCGCCGAACATTGAGCCGGTCTAATTCCAGATTAAGCTCTTCCCAGCGATTTTGCGTAGCGTGCGCAAGTAAAGAATTAATGAGCATCATGCTTGAAAAGTGATCATGAGATTAGTAGCAAGCGTTCGTGGTGCCCATTGGAGCCTTACCTAGAAGCAGCCATGCCAGATTCTGGGCTTGAGAGTCGTTGGACCACAACATCCAGCATTCCATTGACATTCTGCATCTGATCCCAAACGACATCGAAACCATATCTCCATATACTACCAGGAGGGTGAGAAGGGGGTGCATTCCTCGAAGAGCTAGGTAAGGAGGGAGCGGCAGCGGAATTCGGGTCTGCCTCGACAAGTCTCTTCAGAACTGCAGTTGCAGGCCGACAGACATTGATAGGTGTTGTCGGAAGGGAGAGTATTTTGGTCACCTGTAAATATTGTCATGGGGTAGCTCGAGCGAGAAGGACTTCAAGAGGGCGTACTTTGCGAACAAATGAGACTTCAAGTGTCGACCAGCCGTAGTCTAATTCCATAAGATGTTGCATGGCAGTGAGAGCATACTAAAAGCAACCTGAGCTGAACGGTCCGTCTACTTAAAATCGGTCAACTTACCGCCAACGCATTCCTCTGACTCCCATTGATAATTTCTACCAGCTCCACAAGACCATCCCTACTCAAGAATTCGTGTGCAAATTGTTCCTCCTAATTCACGAATATCCGTTAAGCTGTTGTCATCTCCCAATTCCGAACACCAACACGCACATGTATGAGTTTCTGAAGGGCGTGAAGGGATAATTTGAGAGCTGGCTCCTGCTTGGCCACGAGCTTCCTAACAATCTCTGCAGCTTCGATCACGGGAGCGTTGACTAGTCTAGCAAGTGAAAAGTTCAGATAGATGGCGGCAGCCAACACATTTATGAGAGTTCTCACTTCAACGGCACCTTGTCCCGGATTTTCTTGCGCAGATTCTCATCAGTCACTAACTCGTCGTTGTTATCCCTCAATGCGAAAAACAGTGGTGGGTCTCGAAGCTTCAGGCTGTGGCAGAGTTGTTGTATTACGTCCGTGACGGGCTACACGGATGGTTCGAATTGTCAGAGCAACCTCATTACCACTGAATACCCTACGTACCAGAGTTGGGTCAATTCGCGCGCGAACCTAGCAATGAAACCGTCAGAATTTACGGCACAGCATTATCAAGGTGTATATGGTCAAACATTCTTCCCATCCTTCGTAGTAACCGTATTCGTTGGTATAAGTGTAGCACGTCGTGGTTTGCTAGGCTTTCCGTTCATGCTGAAACGATGATAAATTGACGAGACTCGAGTGTCGGATCAAGCTACAGTAGAATCAAGATATGAGAAGGTGCTTCCCACAGGACTGATTGAGAACGTGACAGAAGAGAATCAGAGAGGATGGAGCGAGAGGTTAGCATCAAATAGCCTCCGAAGAGACCCTCAGCCTGACGTGCAAAAATATTCCAAATTCATCTTGGTCGTGGTGATATAGGGGTCGCCAGTAGTTCTACAGATGTTCACCTCACTCACAAGTTATTGGCAGGGCCACTAGTCAGGAATCCGCGCTGCCAGTGCAAGTCTGTGAGAGATGAGCGCTTAACGTTTAATGGCGAAAGGCACCCTGGTTATGTGACCATTTACATCCGATCGAGCTCAAGGTTGCAATCAACACCCGAGGGCTTTCAATTTCTTTGGGTTGTGTACAAGATAATAGAGCAAGTACCTAATGTGAGCGATAAGTGAAATGTTCAAGGAGAGTGGGGTTTGGAAGGCTAATAAACAATACATGAGACTGAGAGAAGAAAAGGACTGGCAGTGGCAAGGTGACGAGAAGATAAAACGAGTTAACGAAGGTGAAGGAAAGTATAAAAAGTATCAAGAAAGATGATAGATGACCCATGCTTAGTGATCGGTCAGAGAGTTCTCGATCATCACGGGAACACTGTTGTCGCGCGCTTCAAAGAGCGCGCTGTACGGCAGAGCATGGGAGGTGACCGTATCGGTGAACCTCTCGGGTGATGCGTCAATGGGGGCGAAGGGATCCTGGCGAACATGGAATGACCACAGCAACGTTGCCATAACGATGAAGAGTGATCTCTCGCTAACGACCTGTCCGGGGCAGACACTAAGAGCACAAGGCCGTTAGACGATGCCCGAGGGAATATAAAGAATGACGCCTCACCGTCTTCCTTCACCAAACACAAACAGACGGATGTCGTTCCCTTGTTCTTTGTTCTTGAGCCAGCGTTCAGGCATGAACTTCTCAGGCTCGGAAAACACGCGCTTGTCCATGTGAATCGACCTGCACAGATCTATTGTTAGGACAAGCGGCGTTCTCAAGATGCCCGAAGTTCGACTCACCAATGGTTGCTGATTATCAGCGAGCCTTTGGGGATAACATGGTCGTTCTAAGAAATGAATTAGCCAAGAGTACGCTGGAAATGAAGGCCATGGAACGTACCCAAATCACATCTTTGGTGGCTGCGTGCATCACACCCCCAAAACTGAGACCGCGCCATCGGTAGGTCTCCAAGATGAAAGCTTCGATGTACGGGAGGCTGCTACGGTCTGCGAATGATGGCACTGTACACGAGTTACGGTCAATGAGCAGAACCCAATATGAAAAGCCAAGTGCTTACTCCTATCTCGACCCACTACGCGATCGAGCTCGCTTTGCGCCTTCTTCGTAGCCTCGGGCCAGCAGGCCATAGCAAGGACAAGGATAGAGATTGCTGAATCGGTCTGCGCGCGCAAATCCAAAGTCAGCGATGAACAAAGTTGAACCTCCGTAAGAGTTTACATACCGCATCAGCGCCTGCCCCGAAGAGCGAGCCGGCAAGATAGGCAGCTTCGTTGTCTGAGAGACCGTACTCCGCCTGCTTTTCGATGATTTGCTTGGCAAAGCAGTCGGAAGTCTCGGTTCCATTAATCTTGATCAAGCGATTGCGATCAGTGAACAAACGCGAGCGTCGGACCGGTAAAGCGCAGCTCACCATCTTCTCGTGGACGCGATCGAGCTGCCCGCGGAAAAGTGCCAGCTCCTCCTGGTGCCAGCGCTTCAACTGCCTTCCATACCAAGGTACGTAGTAAAGTAGAGGAAATGAATCCACCCAGTAAGCACCAGGGCGGTTGGCGTGGCCGAGGCGCCGAAGACACGTAGTGACGGCGAGGACGTCGGGATTCGTTTTAGCAGTGGTAGAAGCAGGCTTGCCGTACGCCAACGACATGTTGAATATAGCGGAAAAACTTCGGGAAATATTGCGTTCAGACGGCGAACAAATAGGCGGATAGATGACGATAAAATCGCGTACTTCATGATGTGTTCACGGAACTGAGAGGGGTCCTCCAAGATATCGTGCATCAGGCGGTGTGCGGCGTGTGTCTGCATCGGTTCATAAGTCGCAGCCGCTTTGGGTTGGAGTTGACCGTGCAGAGCCCTGAGTGAATTATTCATTGAGTATAGATACCAGGTGTGACGCTCCATTGTAAACGCACTTGCGAAGCCTTCTCAGACGATTACCACTCGGCATCAACAAAGTGCGCATCCCGCCGGAAAGAATAGCACCAGCGGCAATGCTTCTGGGTCGGCTGTCAAGATACGCTGCCTGCTTCTCCATGAGATCGATATTCGCCTACATAAACGGAAATTAGGAAGTAGTTGATTATGGTATCCGCAATAAACTCGCACCTGGTAGCCAGCTACCACTACCAACGTCTGCGATCCCAGCCTCAGTGAAAATACATCGCCGTAAACCTTCCTCCACTGTTCAAATGTGAGCCACGCACTGCAAAACATAACATATGAGCAAATATGCCATGGATCGCATGGGTATAGGTTACATACTGAGGGTGAGGAACCTTGTTCCCAAATAACCAATGCCCTGGAGGGCCCGGGGGGAGACGCGCGTGGGTGCGAGTGCGAGAGTAAAGCCATGCCGCACAAGTGGCGAGCACGAGGGAAAGAAAACTGATAGAGAGTAGTGAGACGAGCATAGGGAGCGAAAGAAGCGATTTGATTTGAAGGGGGTGGGGCCCTCGGTGGACTCGTTATATAGCGACGCAGGCCGATTATCATGTTGACGACCAAGGAAAGCAGGCCCAAAGTCTCTCAAAGAATCCATATCTAATGGGTCGTTTACTCGGCGATTGTCTCTTTGGTACGTTACACAGGGAGCAAGGGACGGGCCTTTAGGAATGCTTGACGCAACGCGTGAAACTGCCCAAAAGCGGGTTGGGAGGGTGGACAAGCCAACCTTAAATCATAGAAGGAGTGGGCCTTGGGTGGGCCGTCGGTGGGCCTACGACAGCACGCCCCAGAAAGACAATGGTGGGGTAGCGTATAGCCACCATTTTAGCTTGTGGATGGATGAATGAAACTTCAGCCAGATCTTGAACGAGTTAGGGTCATTTTCAAGTCGCTGAATGAAAGGCATGCAAAGCAGTAAAGTCGCCTGATCAAAAATAAAAACAAAAGAGAGAAAACAAAAGAGTTCATCTGTTACACCAAACTTCGCCAGGGTGGACAATGGGCTTATGTAATCAGATCCTCTATTGTCAGTCGACAAGGTCGAACTGAAGGCTTCCACGGCAAAGCGTTATGAATCGGGCTCGGAGATAAAACATGGCGAACAATAGCAGAATGTTTGGGCAATACGACATGTAAATTTTTGCGACGGCCGCAAAGACCGCTGGAACGCTTGCCGGGCTGATGTAGTGGTAAATATCGCCGGCGGCTTCACGCTCATGCTTGGTGCATCCCCACGAAAAAGAAAAACAGGTATACGTCGCCGTAGATCAACTGCATGCGTGCTCCAAGGACCCGGCGAATGCAGAAAGTTATGTCGATCACCAGAGTCGTACGATAAGTATGAGACCACCTTTTAGTGCCATTACTGAGCATATTCTTTAGTAAGCCCAGAGGATCTGCACAGAGCAAAAAGGGCTGTCTAATCTCCACCAGCCATGAGAAGTCATAGACGGTATAGCAGGTATTCGCCACAGCGTGCTGTACTAGGAAGCTGGTGGTGTGTATGGAACGAGAAGTTTGGATCCGGTGGTAGTAAAGATCAAGTCACGTGATGCTACACTGAAAACGGCAGCCTCGCCGGGTTCGGCATTCTTTCAAGCAACCATGAGCGCGAAAGCAAGGTCAAAAGCTCCCAAGCGTCACCTTCTGTGAACACGATGCATAAACCTCCAGTTCTCGTCACCAGTAAGGCAGGCAGGAAGCGCTGCTGCTCGTGGGACGCAAGGTCGTCGTTGCAGCCGCATGGCCTGCATCAGTCTTCCTTCCGTCTCACGATCTTTCGCAGTCCTTTTAAACCATTACGGACGGGCAGGTGCTACGTATATCCTGGTCTCTCCTCCTCGATAGCCCGTGCGATCGCATCCTCCTTGCATAAAACGATATGTCACGCTACAGAACCTATTCTAGCCCAGCCTCTGGCAACGGCAGGGAAACACCCGATGTCGCGAGCACTGGGCGGAGAACCCCTGATGTTAATACACTCGGTTCCTCGTCGGTGTTTGGAGACGTTTATGGGCCTATACACCCCTCTGACGGACTGGCAATACGGGGTGCGAATGGGACACCTTCAGGAGAAGAGATAGTGATTGCGCAAGTTTTTCTAACCTTATCACTGCGCATCCACTGAATTCCCACTGATGCGCCTGTCGAAAACACAGTGTCATGGGGTCTACTGGTGCCGGGAAAACGACTGTAAGTTTCTGTTCTACAACTTCCGAGAGTGAGTTAGATCACTCATGGCTCGTTCTCAATTTGGCAGTTCGTCAATCTCGTTACCGACAAGAACCTCCAGGTCGGACATGGTCTCAGTTCGAGCAATGTCGAGATCCAAGCGGCGGACTGCATATTGGAGGGTGGTCGCCGGGTTCGCCTCATCGATGTGCCTGGCTTCGACGACACCTATATCAGCGATATTGACATCCTTGACATGATCAGCACGTACCTTGCCGTAACGTGCGTCCTTCTTTCCCTCACCGCAAAAAAGTCAAGCTTACGCTCTGTTCATATGAATGCCAATAGATACCGAAGCGAGCGTCTCCTCAGCGGCGTAATCTATCTCCACCGAATCACAGACAACCGCGTCAGCGGCGTCTCATATAAGAACATCAAGCTTTTCCACAAGCTTTGCGGTGACCGCGCTCAAACGCACGTTATGCTCGTCACGTCGATGTGGGACCTCGTCTCCCCGCCTATCGGCGCTGCGCGCGAGCAAGAACTCAAAGACGTGTTCTGGCGTCACATGATTCGCGTCGGCGCAACCGTAGCACGCCACGATGGCAGCTCGGCCGAGACCGCGCGTGGCATCGTTTCCCGCCTGGTCGAGATGAATACTATGAAACTCAAGATTCAGCGGGAGATCGTCGACGAGGGAAAGAGTCTCCTCCAGACTACCGCTGGCGTGTTCTTGTACGACGAGCAGAGAAAGCTGAGGGCACGGTTCGAGAAGGAGTTTGCGGAGCAAGAGGCGCTACGCAATGCACCCCTGAAAAGACCGGGTTTGATCGAGGGTAACCATCTGAGGAAGAGTACTGTGGGAAGCGATGTTGGGAGCGTCGGCAGCGAAGGTAGCGGGAGCGGGGCGCATGTGGGACAAATGCTAAGTATCGAGGGGAGGATGCAACCCGACGAGTTGCAGAAGAGCGACGATGCGTTCGCCGAGAGCGTTAGATCGAAGGGCACGGCAACGTCAGTGCAGTCGGAGGAGTTTGATGAGCTGAGGAAGCGGGTGGCATTATTAGAGTTGCAGATGCGAGGAGCAGGGGGTGTTTCCGATTTACTAGCCGGGGCGACGGGGGATTTGACGACGACTTTCAGAAAGTTACTCCTAAGGGGCGAGAGCAAGGCTTGAACGTGGCCGACTCGCTCATTTTGTTCCATCTTTGTATCTTTCATCATGCATTCCGGTACCATATCCAACCCCATTATGTAGCACAGTGCACTCATTGATACTTTCCAGCTGCTGCTCAGATTTTTGCTGATAGTATTGTCTGAATATTTTGACGTACGGGAGAGCCTGTGAAATGCCTACCAAGTATTTGCGCCACGCCAGCAGCATCATCATATATCTTTCTATGCCTCAAAACTTGCGCGAGACCTCCCACCCCCTGCTTACTCGCGCTGTGTCATCTTTTGAACAGATTTAGTGTTTGCTGGGGACTCCGCCCCCTTTAAAAGTCTTGCATGCACTTGCGGTCAGATTCTGGTCGATGATCACAGAGCCCCGCGTCCCGCCTCGGTTTTGTGCCATTCGTCACCGGATGCCCCAGATGCTGCGCAGTCTGAATGTCGCCGGAAGGGGCGACTCCCCCGTACATGCCGCGAAGAACGAATGACAAATTGAGACAAAAGAGGTGGTACTACTGTTAATACAAAGCGGCATAGAAGAGGGGAGAGGAAAAGGTGCAGCATTGCTGCTATGGAACCACATGGAAGAAGGAGAATGGAGTCCATGTATGATGTCAATGACTAACACGAGGGAGGGCAGTAATCATCTACGTACTAGGGCTCGTAGATGTTGCTACTTAACAGTGGCTGGAGTAGATCGCACTCACGAATCTTCATACAGGCTTTCATCTACCCTCTCTCCAAACTGCTGCCCGTCAAAATCACTCTGATGAGGCAGTTTCTGGCTTGCCTTCCAAACCAGCGATGACAGCCGAGCGGCGTCTGTGCCCCCTTCCCAAGGCACTTTTACGATACCAAACGCTTCTGAGGAGCTGCGTTCCTCGGTCCCACTCCCTCCCAGCACTGCCCAAACGTCAACGAGTGCTGCGATTATATTGCTTCGAAGGATTGGTGGCCTCAGATAAGGGCAGATATGCACAATCCATCCAATCATGTCGGACAGACACAGAACGAGGGTGACATGAGCGTCATCAAGGGGATGATTAGGGGGCTGGCGAGCGTCCCGAATCGAGGAGAGTCGATCTTTCAAGGCCGAGATGACTTTGGCGCCAGCGATATCATACTGTTGCTTATCTTGCTGGATCGCTATCCCCCCGTCCAGCCATGTAGGAACGGCCTTGGGGCCTACGTTACGGATGACTGAACGTATGAAGTTTTGAAGCTGTGGCACAGGCGCTTCTATAAGCAGTTTCGCGACCTCCGTCCAGAACCTCTCGCCATACGCATGTGGTATTGTTCCCAAGAAGAGGGATGCTAGCAGTCTGTCCTCCGAGGTATCGAAGAGACGTTTGGCGCAAAGGGCGGCGATGTGGGGGTTGTTTGGGGACGGTACTTTTAAGAACTTCGATTGGAGCTTGTGAAGAGCCTGAAGCATAGCCATCCACTTCAGGTCCGATGAGTCTTCTGTATCAACTAGGTCTTGAATAAGCAGCGTCAGGACATATCGCATACCGTCGAAATCATGCTGTGGTGCCCAGCCGCCACTCCGGTGGTAGTTGTCGCTAACCTTGCGCAACACGGCAGCCACTAGGATGTATCTCTCCTCGCGTTGCTCTTTGTCGTGATGCTGATATTTTTCGAGGAGACTGGCAAGCGCATAAAGAGCGTCTGATATATCTGTCGGCTCCTTCCCCGAAAAACATTCGGGGCATCCCCGGCACTTCAGTAGGCCGATAGTAAAGCGATCACGGCTGCTAAGTGATATAGGACCATCCGACTTCCATGCGCGCACAGTCGACTCCAGGAGCATCCGAACAGCGTTGACAATCTCGGCGTCGCTGATCGGAACACTCAGCTTCGATTCGTCTGAGGGCCGTTTTCGCATATGGAAGAGCAGAGTATGCGCAAAGTTACCGAGGATACCGGGATGCTTTTGACAAAGACTTTGCATCGCCTCCGTTATCTGTAGGGAGCCTTCATACCATCTGGGATGGCGGAGACATGCAGCCACCATCATTGCCTCCTCGGCTGCGAGTTTGCTCCGAGTCGACAAAGCCGTGAGGTGACCAGCAATAAAAGTCCTTGTCATACCGGCAGATTGCAAGAGCTTCCACTGCTCCTTTGTTCCTGCTAGCGCTGCAGTGGCACGGATAGCGGCGTGTATATGATCGGTATTTGTGGAGGATTTCACGAGCCACGCCGCTGCGCGCAAGGTAGCATCCTCTCCTGCGGCTTTGATAATTTGATGTTCAGCTTGCCTAATAATGGCACGCCATCCGGACAGCAGACGGAAATTGGCGCGTGCATCCCGGAGTGCCTCGGCCTTTTTCCGGTACTCATCTCGAGCAGCCATCTCTTGGTCCCGATCTCTCCATACGGAGACGGCGCAAAGCACGAGATAGCGCCAAACAAGGTGTGCTCTCCCGTAGAGATGCAGGAGGGTCCCAATGATGAAGAGGATGGAGGAAAGTGGTGTTTTGTATGCGCAGCGGGGGAAAAATATTGGTGAAGCGGTAGTGAAGAGGAAGAAACCTGCGATGGCCATGATGAAGGCGAACGAGGTGGTGGCAACCGTCGTGTTTATGGCTTGCAAAAACTCGACCATGCCGACGAAAAAGAGCCCGAGGGCAGCCAAAAGGCAGGTGGGGAGAGAGTCGATGATCATGGGCACTCTCCATCGCTCAAGGTTTGTGAACCGGATATGACGTATCTGCGCGCGGTCGCGTGAGCTCCCAGGATAGACTTTATAGTCGTCATAGTCATCAATCCACTGCTTCGCGAGGACGATGACAACAGTCGCTCCCAGGCTAATTATCAGCGAGGCAAACCACAAGCAGTTTACGCGAACGATATTCGAGGCGGGTTCGAACGGAGATGCAAGCTCGGGTGGCCTCGGAACTCCAGGCCCCCCTATGCTTATATCAATTTGCCATCGAAGGAGCGCATTCGTGATGCTAGTGGAGTCCTGGCTGAGACCTTGATAGGACTCGATAAGAAAGGCGGTCACCACCGCGGAGAACAGACCCGACTAGGGATGAGAGGTGAGCGGCCGCCGTGATCCTGCAGAGCCTTGCCGCACTCACAAAAATGAGTAAAACCTGATTATGAAAAAAGAAAGGTTAGAAGAGTATTGGCAAGGTCAAAAAGGATAACGGAAACTTACATCCATCGAGTCATTCCACCCCTTGACCAACACTTTGTCGCGCTCGCTCGCGACCTCGAAGGATGCTTTCCAAAACGTCGATTCAGCTGGTTGCTCCCATAACGGCTCTCCGTCATCAATCTCTGAGAAAACCTAACGTGAGAAGCTGCACTCGAATAGTGAGAGATAAAGTTTGTGCCTTTATCAGCTTGCTTTTCAGCCTTATTCTTCTCCTCTGCGGCGCTAAATGAGTCTTGCTGAGAAAAAAATCCAAAGCACTAACAAGTCGAAAGGTAACACACCTTGCTATATTATCCGTGTGAGTTGCGGGTTCCGTTAGCGCGGGCCCTGCCGGCAAGGTGAGTCAGGTAGGCAAATCCTGCAAATCCACCCAGCTTTGAAATATAACTAGGTGATACGCACCTGATCCAGGAGTGGCCTTAGGCTTAGTTTGGCTTTTGAGAGATGTTTTCTGGCCAATACTTTAGCTCCAAAGTACGAACAGATAATTCGGCTACAAACTCACTGATGCGCTCTTTCCGGGTTGACTGTGCGATTGAGCCTCTACATCATCTTTCTTAGCAAATCGAAAGGTCCCGGCCCTGCTTAGAGTAGGGAACGGGGGTAGCATTCGAATAGCAATTTGATTCGACGCCATGAAGATCGTGAGGAGAGGACAGTGTGTAAGGAGGTGGATGAGAGGTTTGTGAGAGAGTATGGCTTGCGCAAGACAGCTCCCTCACCCCCTCCTTATGTCAACTCATCAGCTTTGACAGAAGCTCGCTCAATTATTCGGAAAGTAATTCTTGTAGCCCTACGCTGCAAGTGGTAATGCATCATGTTAAAGCTTGATCACTTGATTCAATGGACGTGCCCGTGCTTACCTAAGTGTTAAGGTCGCACCCTACCTTCCAATATAATGACTTAAGTGTGATGTCTTGGGGTAGAGTCTTGGCCAAAGCTGTCGCGCGGGCAAATGGAGCAAGGAGGGTAAGCCACTATTGGTGATAGCTGCGTGAGCTCACCCAAATGTATAAAAACCACGACCTTTACTCGAAAAAATCGCGCGAGTAGTATTAACACGTTGTGGACACAAAGCTATAGGCCCTCATTCGTCTGGGCGGTGTTCAACAAGAAACTCGCTTCCAGTAGCGATAGTTTGGGCAATGTATGTTTTCTAGGGCACTAGGGAATAAAATACTACGAGCGTATGAATATTCATTCTGTCGTGTTCAATCCCAGCAGACAAACTCACCACCATTATTTCGAATTCGCAGCTTGTCTGAGGAGATTCATCGTCGCAGCACCAACAACACCCCCTACACCGCTTGCCACAGCCTTGACCGTTTCAACACCCCCGATGACGCTCTCCAGTCCCGTCGCAGCAGCGCCAGACCATCCAGCCCCGCTTCTGCTCCCACTCGCGCGCGAAGCCACACCGCCTGCAGAGCCCATGAGCGCACCTTTGAGCGAATCCAGCTCATTCACTACTTCTAGCCCCACGGAACGCGCCCATACAGAGGGTGCGTTGGTGAGGGAGTATAGTTTGTGGAGTTTGTCGGTGATGGAAAGGAGCTTGTGGTTCTCAAAGTACCGGTCGCGCGCGTACGGGAGAAGAGACGTATATGAGCCTGACACCAAATTTACCAACTGCTATTTGAGCGAGGGGAGACAGCAGGAGCAGTGAAAAAGACTCACCAACATCGCCGCCTTGCAAAACAGTCTTATTTATAGTCTCGGCCAGCACTTGCACGTCGGCCAAGCCCATATTCAACCCTTGCCCGGCAAGCGGGTGAATGGTGTGTGCTGCATCACCTACGAGCGCCGTCCTGGCGCCTGCACCTTCTCCGATATAGCTCTCAGCATGGCTGAGTCGTATGGGGAACGAGGCAATGGTGCCAGGTTGGATGCCCGTGACGAGCGGAGGGTACTCTTCGGACCCAACAGGGGGTATACCAACCGCTCCCGCGCGATCAGAGGAAGACAGAGGCGATTGCGAGTCAATGGCATGCGAGCGCTCGCGCCAGGCAATCTCTTCATTCACGCGTTCGGCTGTGAGCGGCGTGCCCGCCGCCTGAGCCTCTAGAATGATCGAATGTAGATACCGCATGGAAACGTCGGGCAGACGGAATGCTGCATTTATCATTTGAGCGACGACGTCTGGGTGGGCTGCTTTGAGTGCTGCTGCCAGGGACGGGCGGGTGGACCAGACGACTGAAGAAATGGTAGGTGAGAGTGGAAGGAATGCAATAGGACCTGTTGGGAGGAACCTTTGGGATGCGGTGGTATTTCGGTGGGGCAGGAGTGGAGAAGGGGCAGAGTGGAAGAGGGTCGCGACGATGGCGTGGGTGTCGTATGCCCATCCGTACGAGGGCGTTTTGGCAAAGGACTTTACGGGGGAGTTGAATCCGTCAGCGCCAACCTGCATAACAAATCATATTGATTATCGCCAAGCACTCTGTAATTTGACGGTGGGATACGAACAAGTAGTCGTGCTCTGAGCGTCGAGCCGTCCGATACACGTACTACAGGCCAGCCACCTGCAGCATTCTCCTGCTCAATCGAGTCGACTTTGACTTTGTCCATGATGTGAACCTCCGGACGTTCGTCAAGGCGCTTAAGTAGCGCGTGTTGAAGATTGATATTCTCGGTCATGCGAGCCATTTCATACGATGCATTGGGGTTGTGCATCAGCAGACCGAGGTCGCTGGGTGAAAATTCTATGCGCGCGTCTGATAGGCCATCCCAGACCTAAAGGCCGTCACTAAGCAACCAATAAAGCGGCAAGAACGACGACACGTACCTTCATGTCTTCCACAGGCGTGGTGCGTTCATCCCTCACGTGACTCCACACGCCAATGTCTTTGACAAAAAATTAGCATAGGAGTACGCATGAATCATACAAAGAACGGCGCACCTGACAAAAACTCTCTCGACGCGTTTGTGATGGAGCTCACGCGGTTGGAATACTTGTCAGCTTCGGGCGCCCACTTTCTAACATTCGACAGGTCCCCCGCTTCGATCAGAGCAATGCTGAGGGACTCTCTAATGGGCCGGTAGGAAGCTATAATAAAAAAAAAGGACGAGCATCAGAATTCAAATGCGAACTGCGGAAAGGCTCCCAAGTGACTCGCACCAAGCGCACTGGCCAATGCCAGCCCGGCTGGACCTCCACCAACAATGACAATATCGTAGTCTCTCGTGCTACTGTCGGCTGTCGGCTGGTCGACGCCTGTTGCAAAGCGGCGCCACACTTCAGTGCGCAGGACGAGCGCGCGCGCCAGTCGACTTGGATTAATCGGAACGCGTCGAGCGGCGAGCATGATAAACAAATGAGGCTCGACTGGCGGATGCAAATCTGGAGTGTACTGGACTTCGCTTACATAATCGCTTATCAGGAGACCCAATAGGTCCGTTCATTAGCCCTGGCCATCCCCCTCTCTACCTTTTTCACTCTTTCCTCGTCGTCGTCGTCGTCCCTGTCGTCGTCCACGTCGTCCACCTCTTGCCCGCAAGACATGCCACATTCGTACGGAGTCATCCCGTCAACCGACCCTGATGCAGACGCGCCTCGCAGCGGCGGTGTCGCATCCACCTCACCGCTCCTGCCGCGGAAACACGCTGGCGAAGACGATGAGGGCGTTGCGACGCTCACCTCCTCCATCGGCAACCTCAGCAATACCATTCTGGGGACCGGGATGCTCACTTTTCCCCTGGTAGGCTTGCTGCACCCAGCTACTTTAATTTCTGGCACCGATGACCAACTGTTTCACTTGCACGGCATAGGCAATGGCGTCTGCTGGGCTGATAGGTGGCATGATCACATGCGCATTTTCTGGGAGCGTCGCATTTTTTGGCCTGTATCTCCTATCCCGCTGCGCGGCGGAAGCGCCAGGCCACAGACAGGCCTCTTTCTCCGCTGTCGGCCAAATTACTTTTCCTTCCGCAGCGTTGCTGTTTGATACTGCAATTGCCATCAAATGTTTTGGCGTTTCCATAAGGTATGTTCCTGAAATTATCTCGTGGTATTCTCGCCGTAATTTATCTTGCCCCGAAGCTATCTCATTCTTATTAAGGACTTGATGCCTTCCGTCGTTCTTTCCCTTTCTCGCGCTCTTGGTACATCGACTCCGCCTGCCTGGGCACTCTCAGGACATATATGGATCACTGCATTCATGATTCCTCTGGTTCCACTCTGTTTTCTGAATAAGCTCAATAAACTTCGGCATACGAGCTACGTTGCAATATTTGCTATTGGTAAGTGGCATTATCTCGAGGACTTGCTTAAGACATTAATATACTTTGCGCGTTTAGCATACCTCGTGGTAGTGGTGGTGTCGTGCTATTTTTATCCGCCTCCAGACATGCCCACCCCTGGCGAAATCCATCTTATCCGTTTCACACCTGGATTCATTTCCACCTTCCCTGTCCAAGTGTTTGCGTTTACCTGCGCGCAGAACGTAATGGTTGTGCACAATTCCTAGTCTTATCCTTGCTAACATTAATTCTTCGCTAGATATTCCCTATCTACAATGAACTCCGTAGCAACACACAAGAACGACTCACTATCGTCGTTGGGACTTCCATCGGGCTTGCAACAATCACCTACGAGATCGTCTCGATATTCGGCTATCTTACATTTGGATCGAAAGTGGGCGCCGATATCATTGCGATGTATCCGCCTTCCGGCCTCTTTATTGCCATTGGTGAACTGGCCATTGTCATCCTCGTCATGTTTTCCTACCCCCTCCAGGTCTTCCCCTGCAGGATGTCGATAAACGAGGTTCTGAAGCGAACGATGTTCGCTGAAAAGGTGGTGCTAGATAGCGAAGAAAGCGAGGATGAGGACGATCTGCCTGTGCTTGACTCTCATGGCCATGTGGTGTCAGAGATGAGTGTCAAGCTGCACGCGATTTTGACAGCTGTTATCGTTTGTTTTGGGTTCTCGATTGCGTACTTTGTCGACGATCTCCAACTTGGTGAGATATACGTTTACATTCCCTGACTGAGTAGTAGATTAAGTACTAATTCGTCCGGGTCACAGTGCTCTCGTTTGTCGGATCGACGGGGTCGACCACTATCTCGTTCATTCTTCCAGGGCTGTTCTATTACAAGGTACGTCTTTGTAGGTGCCAAAACTGAAACCAACTCACTGACGCACGTCGTGGCGTCGAAACAGCTCTTCCGCGACAAGCCCTCAAGCTCCAAGTTCCTCCTTTACGGCTCGGCGTGTCTCGCTGTCTACGGTGTTCTCATTTTTGTCTTCTGGTCCGTGCTCTGCAGTCCTCGCTCACCCTGAAGACTCTGCTGATGCAATTCAATACTCTCCGCAGCCTAAGCTTCAACATTTACAAGGTCGTGCAGGGGACTACGCCCGGTGCAGAGCTGCACTAATTGGCGCATAGACGGACTTGGTTTTTTGTACACTAGATCTCTCGGGCTTCGATACATCTCCTGAATTTATTATACACTCCCCCAATCTTGAGCCTGAGCTTGATGCCATGGGCGACCTGTGATGCCGAGGACAATGCCGAGGCTTGGTTTAGGGCCGGGCTGAGCGCACTTGGTGGTGAACGTTTGAGCGCTCACGTCCACGCTCGATTGCTCGAGTCTTGGATGTCGCTCTAGCCTGCGAACCGGGCTCGCAGAACGCACAGTCCCCGACTTTCTTCTTTCTCGAATATCCTCAGATAGACGCCCGTGGGCACTATAAGAGGGCCCGCCTTCCCAAATCGAACAAAACGAGCTACCACATACAGTTTTCGAGCTCTCGAGATGACCACCGCCACTAGTACTGGTTTGTCCCACTCGTCTTCCCCACCACCACCATCTTCCCTCTGACCCCCGCCCCCTTTCTCTTCTCCCCATCGTGCTCGACGACGAGCAGGGTTCGCTTCATCGATGTCGGCACACACACTACAGCCGCCGTATCCACCACCCGACGATTCTCCAGCTGCTCCTATAGCGCAAACCGTCGCCCACATCCTCGCTCCCCCGAAAATCGAGCTGCGACCTTCATCCTCCAATGGATCGTTCCCCTCACTCCACTCCCAACCTCCAAGTTCTATGACGGCCGGCACCGCTTCAAGCGTCCCAGGTACCGCCGGTGCTGCGGAATCGCCGAGCGACCCTCTCGCCGACGTCGACGCTGCCATTATCGAGGCACTCAAGAGCGCCAAAGAGCGTCTCTTCGTCCTCAAGCTCGGGGAGAACATGGAAGCGATCATCGCGGATCGAATGTACGCTTTTCGTGCTCCCCACTTCTGTTTCATGGTGTTTCGGACTCGTTTCGTCATTTGCTCATCGCTTCTCGGTTTCGTAACAGTAACAATCCTCGGCTCGAGCTCCAACCTCAGAGCAGCTATCAGCGTTTGCTCGTCCATCGCTGTGCTGCGTACTATAGACTTACACCCGAGCCCGACTCGCAAACGAAATCCATTTACATCAATGTTACTACCGAATCTAGAATGTTCGTCGCACGGTCCTCGACGGCTTTCTCCACGTTTACACTTTTTCTCGTCCTATAGGCCCGCTCGTCGGATAGCAGAGCTCGTCCCCGCGGAATCATCACCATTACCCACGTTCAAAATCATGCGCCGTGCGATGCCCGGATCGAGTAAATTCGCGCCTCGTTCCAACGGCATCGACGAGGGGGAGTCTGATCCGTCCGAGGTTGGCGGGAGCACCTCTAAAGGCAAGAAGAAGCATATGACCATTGCGGAGCGCGAGGCCGCGTACAACGAAGCGCGGTCGCGCATCTTCATGGGCTTCGAGGAGAAAGAGCGGGAGGGTGCGGGCAAAGACACTGCGAGCGTGAGTGCCAGCTCGAGCACACCGTCATTGACGGCCGGCGGTGGCAGCAGTGTCGTGTCCAGCATCGCAGACGGCGAGAACGCCAGCGCCATGAGCCCTTCGACGTCCGGGGAGCCTTCGTATACGGCTAGGCCGAAGAAGAGTGCAGAGGGAGCAGGTTCTGGGAGGAATACTAGTGCCGGGTATCGAGGATCGCCTACTTACAGCAGGGAGGCCAGCCCACACCTCACCTATCCCTCACTCTACGAGCCTTCGTCCGGAACGTATGAACCGATAGCCCATATTACTCCCAGCGCACCCGTCCACCAACACACCCCACCTGCTCACCTACAACAACAGTCACCACAGCCAGGCTATCCGCCTATGCACCAAATGTATCCCCCGTATGGTGCCCCGTCGTACCTAGCACCGTACCCGTTCTACACCTACGATCCTCGCCATTACCCGCCTACGCATCCAACACCGCCGGGCGAGCAATCCAGTCCTTATTTATCAAACTCGAACACAAGCCCCATCTCCGCGTCGCCACCGTCCGCGCCACCCTTCCACCCATTCCATCACCAGCAAGCATACGCTTGGAACCAGCCTCCTTTCCCGCCCCACCAGCCCGCTCTTCAGCAGCAACCACAGCAACAAATGCAGCAGCCTCAGGCCCCGCATCAAGGTGGGATGCCTGAAGGCCCTCAAAACTTTTACTCGACGCCTTCGCCGTATGGCAGCCCACCTTATCACTTCTATCCGCCGCCACCACAACCCACGTTATACAACCCCGACCAACCTGCTCCTCCGCCCCAGCCCCAGCCTCAATCTCAGTCCCCACAATTACCATACCCCAACAATCGGAACGGCTACTCAACGTCTTCGCTACCCGGATCTCTGACTTCTTCGAACAACGGCTCCCGCGCTGTGTCTAGAAATGGCCGGAATCAACATCAGCACCAGCAGCATAACCATAACCAGCACAACTCGATGGCAAATGGGCCTTCGCATCACAATCACCACCACAAGAAGAATATGCACATGACGCCGCAGCGAAGTGGGTGGAGCTATGGGCCCGGACTCGGCGGCGGCTTGGGCGGCGGGAGGACAATGGGTGTGGGGATGAGTGACAGGAAGCGAATGTCGGGCGGGTCGTCAGGACCTAGCTCGGTGTCGGGCGGATCGGCGGGGACGAGGACGCCCGCAGATGAAACCATGTCGACTGCGGTAGGTTTCCGATGTTAGATTTCTCTCTTCGATAGGATATTGATTCTTTTTTTCTTTGTGCTTGTCTGTCCGAATAAAAAGTCCTCGTCGGCATCCTCATCGTCATCGCGTCGAACGTACACATCTTCGTCGTCGATGCACCCGCTTCCGGCACGGCCGGACTGGGCGGTGGGGCTCATGCCCGCAGGCCACTCGCGGTCGCGGTCGTCTAGCTCGCACACTCCCCCGTCCCTGAAGGCAACCGACTTCCCACCGTTGCCCGGCGCTGGTAGCGATAAAAGCGAGCAGTCTTGTGTCAGCCCGTCCGTGCCTGCGGGCGGGGCGTGGAATTCAACGTCGGGGCGGGCATTGTTCGTCGCCACTTCACCATCCCCATCTCCGAGAAGTCTGCAGCAGCGAGGGCAGCAGTCGTCTGCGCCTACATTCACCTTTATGTCGAATCCTACACCCGTATTTGGCACTATCTCTGGACCACCGTCGGCATCGGGAGAAACGGACGATTCAGACGATGTATTCCGGCGGCCCCAGCCGCGGGGTTCTGCTGACCTCTATGATCCGCGGCCTTCAATCTCGGGCGTCTCTTTTAGCCCTGCTACGCAGCCTGTCCCATCGACGTCGGCTCCCGCCATTACTTTTGGGACTACGGGTGGCGAGTTTTCCAGCATGCGCAGGTTATCGCCGATCTCGGGCTCCGTGTCGTTCCTCGAGAGCGTGGGGGGTGGAGGTGGTGCGAACAGGAGCGTGGCGGCAACGCAAGCTGAACGACACCAGCCGCAGAACGAGCGCGCTCGAGGGGAGGCAGTTGCTAATGCGATCCTCGTGGAGAAAATAGCGAATCTGTCAGTGTCGGGTGATGGAGGTGATGGGGGTGGCAGAGGAGAGGGCGGCGGTGCTGAAAAGGGCCGGTGACCGGCGACGGTATCCAAGTGCATGACTCTGAGAACCTTTGCACTTTTGCACAGATAATATTGGTGGATATATTTGTTGTAGCTTTTCTCTTCCCTTCTACCTTTCCTTCTTTACTCTCCTGCTGTGCTGACGTCTTTCCTCTTTCTCTGTCCTTTTATCCTCTCTTTACATTTCCTGTTTTGCTCAGCCTGTGTTCTAGTTTGAATAAAACCACAGAGCTGGGTATACGCTATCATATGCATCGTTGTGAATTTTAGCGTATGAACGCTCGTCGAGCTCAGGCTCCACTCCCGTTCTTTGTCGACCATTCGGCCCCGCAGCGTCACCTCTGCTCCTCTTCGGGCCGGCTTACCAGCTTATAAGTATGCCACTGAGTGGTAGTGTGTTGGAACCTATGTATAGACCAATCTTTCACTCACCTAATCCCGATCTTGATGTACGACGCGACTCAGGCCCTTCTTCCTCAGTCTTTCCACCATCATCTCGGACTGACTGAGTGTCGACGACGTGTTCAGTTCCTAAATGGTGCCTCCGCCGTTTTCCGCTGTTCTGTACGTTAGCTACAAGCCTACGAACAGCCCCAGACCCGAAGCAAGGTAGGACGGTGACGACCGCAGAGTCGCAGACTACTTATAACCTCCCAAATACGTCTATGTTTTCGTTGGATTAGGTACGGTGAGGACCCAGGTATAGTGCACACACTACGGGAGTGATACCGGTGGTGTCCCCCGGAGGGCAGGACCAGACACGACGTCGGGCGCGTGAAAAAGCGACGTTAATCGTGGCAAACGAGGCAATTCGGGCTTGGTCGATTCAGTATCCCTCGAAAAGACATGCCCTACATCCCTCATAAGGACCAGGAATGAGCACCGAAATGGACTAGCAAGTAAACAGAAATAAAAGTCGCGAGGAACCTTCGCGTGTGAGCGGATACCATCGCGTCATATGGGGCTGGGAAGTACAGAGAGCTAATCTTAGGTCAGTCAGCTCGAGGTGCACGGGGGGAGGGGGGGTAACAGCGCAGAGGTGTCCGGATTTGAGGCAATCGGAGCATGGAAGGCTGGAAGACTGGAGTCAGAAAGCCGTGCACACCTTCGAACATACACAAGGCAAGACAAGACCATCGCAAGCCCGTAAAAATGTTGGGCCCAATGCTTACCACGGGTGAGGCGGCTCCTGCGCCTCTCGTGCAAAAGATAGACCCGTTCTGAAGGAAGCCCCAACAAAGGTATGATTAAGTATGTGCTATGTATTTTTCGTGGTTCTTCGCGTCGCTTTGAAGTTTTATATGACAGGTGCGCTTAGTTTGAACCGATTGTGTCGATTGGCTTCGTTTCAAACTAAGAGCTCCTAATCTCACTGGCACGACCAATAGTAAATCAGAGTGCTACGATGAAGCACTGACGAGCGGCGCGATTGTAGAGACGATGCATTGATAAGGGGTGCGGGGGCGTCGCACACGAAATATTTGTTGCGCAGCGGTTGGCTGTGACTGTCACGCGTGGCGGTGAGTTCTGGTGGATGACATAATGTGAAAGTTCTTGCCTTTAAACTCCGACTTGTGTCCGTACTTAACCGCGTTCGCATCGTCTCCGCACACGAAGCCCCACGAAAACGGGCGATTTTTCCCAGCAAGCCTTGCGTGCACGGTGAGAGGTAATTGGAATCTGTAAGTGGGGACCTTTGGTACCCGCTAGTACTCCGTTGCAGTGGCTCCATCGAATTGTAAGCACCGCTCCGCTCAAGGGTCATGTAAAATACACTTACTCCGACTATCATCAGCTCGCAGGCGCAATCCCAGGAATAATTCCTCAATCAGGCTTGGACACCAAAGCCCCTGGCCATAGCCATCGTGGACGCTATCATCAACAAGGGCGTCGATCCTGATGTTAGGATGGTCTTTAACCCCGTCACTCAGCCACTCGGGAATTCTACCGGGTCCTTTTCAAACACAACGAATTGGTCGGATCCCCCTGTCTCGACGTATGGGGCTGCTACTCAGACTCGACTCCGAGTGCCCCGAGCCGTGGGGTGGTGGCTTGGTACCCCCGCTAACGCCGATATTTGACTTGGATAAGATTCTCATCGTAGTAGTAGTAGTAGTAGTAATCAATTAGGGTGCTCGAGGCGCTTGAGCGCCTATGGTGCACCGCCGCAGATCGGTGAATACACGGGTGCGAGGTGTCTGAAGTGAGGTGGAGGGGTATGTACGTATCTAGAAGCCTTCCCGCCGGGTTCGGCAGGGGACCCAGCCCGTAGGGGGGGGGCGGGGGGACAGTTTTAGAAGGTTAAAAGAAAGGAAAAAGAAAAAGAAAAGGAAAGAGAAAAGAAAGAGGAGTAAAGGTATGGGTGAAGAGCGGGGGGATGAAGCATGAGAGGAGTGCCCGTAGATTCTCATCGTGAGGAATGGGCAGTAAGCTCGCACATGCTTTCACCTCCTTTACTGGTCACTTGATATAGGTGATCACGAATTGTTTTCCCTCGATCTCCAGCTGCGCAAGCGCGTGCGGCACACACAATAAGGCGCATCGTATGAGTGCCAGCTGCTTAAGAGTAAGAGACTGATGTGATGCCTTCCCATAGACTAATATGGTCAACAAATACGGTGTGAAAACGGCTGTATATGGAGATACGCTCGATGTCCAACAGTAATACACGGGCATACTATCCCCGCTAATAAGTCACCGACCGAACTCAACACCACGCGCGTCTCCGCTCTAATTTTTTTCGCCCACGCTCATCACACAACGCAATATCTTTCAGTCTTATTTTGTATGGGAGTAGTCTTCTAGGTCCTCGGGGGCTTGGGTAAAGTAGCAAAAAGTTGCAAGAAAATTGACTCTCGGGGTAATGGCAGCGAATCTTTCTCAGGGTCACAATGACAACAAAGTGGCTGTGATCACCATGAAAGTGGGCTCATGTAAAAATCCTGCACACTTAGCTCTGCACAAAAATTGGAAGCTTTCCCAGGGGTTCAAGACCTCCCATTTTCTTGTAGCGGACAGAAAACCTTGCAATTAACATCAGATACCGTCAGAAATCGGGCCCGAAGTTGGTCATATCTCTGAGTGAAGATCATACATAAACGGACAGTTCTTCATCGAAATCGTATGTCCTCGCATAAAGCAAGTGCGCAGAAGGAGGAACAGGGATACAAGGATATGGTAGATACAAAAATCTTGACGCGCATACTCGAGAAAATGGGGCAGCGGCGGCAGGTGGTGGGAGGGTGAAGTGCCCGGAAGCAAACGGTCGGTGACTTATTGGCGGGCATAGTAATCGGCGGACTAGTATGTCCAGTTCACTCCTCTCCTAGCCAGCGTTTTTTTATTTAGTTCTATGTACGGCGTAAGACTTCGATTTTGTCGAACTCGATTCCAACATCAAAGCATGTGCCCGCGTTCTCTCATGCATCTCTATTATCGACCGCAGAGCACGTTGGATAGGACGATGGAATTATAGATGGCCGGATTGAAAAGCCATCCCTTGACTCCCTCCGATCACCTCAGCCTTTTAACATCCAGCTGGGTTTTTTCGTCAAGAACCCGCCCGAGATGGAGGGCTAGTAGTATTTCATCCTGCCGCATCCAGCGGGGCCATTTGTTTGTATGGGGGGGGGGGGGTGCAATGTTACGGTCGACTAATCACTTTCTCATCTCATCTTTATAGTATCAAAACCATGCGGCAGACTTCCACACCCCGCTAACATTCGAAAAGCAAGTCAAGTATCTAACCATCCCACTCTAACCTCGTCTGTTAATGTTACTGCTTTTTTATATATGCTCTGGTCTGAATAAACCCCGAGGCAATTTGAAAGGACGTGGTTAAGGAGATTTTCGGGTCAAATGCCCACTAATGCTCTTTTCGATTCTCCTATTGATATTTTGCGTGAATGATTGACGCCTAGCATCCTACATAGGTTCGAGCTTCGGACATGCTGCCTTGATATCCATTTCCATACTATTGCACACCGGTTACACTTCGAGTCGCTCCCTCTGATCTCTCTCTTTTCGCCATGATTTCAGAGTGGGTGCTAATTTCTGTAAATGCGCCAGATGTTTCCGAAACTACAGGAGGTACTCCTGGTAGCAGCTCCAACAGGAAAGCAAGTAGATGAACAAATAGGTACTATATTAGGTGCAGATCTGAAAACTACTGTCTATGACACAAGGAATAGGTGCTTCGACGAAAATGTACGATTAGCTACGGCGTGGTGCATGCTCACGGGGTATCAGATGTGCACAAGAGCGGGCAAGAAGATCGAAAACGAGGAAAGTGAAACTGGAGAGACAACTACGGCGTAATTAGGCAACCATGTCTTGAGCTTGGGCTCTGTCCTTTTCTTTCTCCGCCCGCCCGTGATGGCTCTTCTTCTTAGGCTTGGCAGCCTCTGCCACGAGTCTGTGGATTGAGTTGTGCGGATCGGTTGGTGAGTCACACCTGTGGAGAGACAAAGATCGCTTTACCTTTCAAGCTCACGGCGCTCTTCAGGAGATTCGTCCGGTTGAATACTCTTGTATAACACACCTAGGGTGAGTAGGGCCTTGCGAAGATTACAGGGCGCGTTAGCCGCGCGGATGTGAAAAGAGCACTAGGACGATGAACTCACGTTGGCCCGATGGAAGAGCACCGAATCGGACACGCCTGGCTCTTTTGCAAGTACCTTATCGCAAACCTATAGGAATTTATAAGCTTTACAATTCAGGGAGGTGACGTCAGCAGTTGGACTTACCTCTCGTAAAACATGCCCGACCTCGAATTTTGTACCCCGCCAAGATGCAAGAAGGATCTACATGCAAGTTGAAGCACAATGAGCCGGAGATACGAGTCGAAGTTTGAAAGGAAGTAGATAGCGACCTTTCCGGTGACGTTCATCTCCATCTGCCGCATATCCTCTTCTGTGGCATCACCCTTCTCTGCTAGCTTTGTCATGTCATCCATGATGACTTGTACTTCCATTCTGCATGGGCGACGAGAAGGGCAGTCAACATAGTGGTCTTGCTCGAGACAATGGCAAGATGCTTACGCGCTCCCAATGATTTTCCAGATGTCCTTAGCCATAGAGCCTTTGTCTTTCAGGCGAGAGAAGAACCCCGGGCTGTCAAGAGGTGGCAACGTTCTCAGCACCTTACAAAGGCGTAGTTTGGGGATCTTTCTTACATGCCCAAGAATTTTCGTGACTTGAGGAACGATGTCGATTTAATAATATAGATATTGCCTGTGTGAAATGTTATTAAATTAACAGGTCACAGCGAATGAGCAACTTACCGATCGTATGCAATAACTAAAGTATATTATCAAATGTTGCTTAGCCTACGCCCGAGAAAGGAGTATAGAAAGGTAGGTACTTCGACACCAAAGCTCTCATACTTGAGCTCCTCCGCCTCTGCTTTCATCTTATCGTCCCATGCGCTTGTGTCAGCATCCGTCTTTGCTCCGGGATTCTTGGCCTCCACGTATGGTTCTATTCTAGCCTTGAGCTTGTCCGCCAACGTCGCCACCCTTTGAAGTTAGACATTAATCGGAATCCAGAGCCGCGTGTTTGAGTCCAACAGTCATACCGCTTCTCCATGTTCTTCCTACGTTCCTCCTCAAGCTCCCGTAGCTTCGCCTTTTGTTCTGGGCTAAGCTTAGCGCGACCCTTTTTATCGTCCGCGGCGGTTTTGCCCGTGGGGCTCCCTTGCCGCTCAGGAGTCTTCCCGTCGCCGATCTTATTCACCTCTGGAGTTCCCTGTGACGTCCCGTCGACGACACCATACTTCTCCTTCTCATAAGCCTCCTTCTCATCCTCGGTCATCATTACTTCCGCAGTAGTCGTCATCTCCTTCATAAGGGATATTTCCCCTATCTATGGAATCGAAAGATTTAGGCTGCAGCCCCTAAAGGTACCAGTGGAATGGTGCGTACGATGTCGATGAAAGCTTCGCCACCGAACACAGACGCGAAGAATGCGGATGGGTCCTCCCCTGCGGACGTAGTTTCGATCTATGACGCCATCAATGGAGTTGGTGAGCTGCAAGGCATGGCGGTGACCAAGCGTGTCCGTACCTTGTTCTTTCCGTACTTGTCATAAGAAGAGCGGGTGGCCTGTAAAACATTGATAAAAGGCGTCAGCCATTGAGCTTTTGGACATGTACTTCAAGCGACTTGCAGGATCAGCTAGAATTTGGTATGCTTTGCTGCGGAAGAGAAAGGGGATCGTAAGATGACCAGGAGCGAGAGCCCAAGGTCAAGCCACACCTGATCTCCTTGAATTTTTCCTCTGCATCGGCTGCCTTGTTCTTATCTGGGTGGTACCTGATAGCCTGCTTGCGGTAGGCCTTCTTCAGGTCGGCGTCGTTTACGTCGGGCTGAACGCCAAGCTGCGATCGTCCGAAAGATTACTTCAACCTGGCGAGTCGGTACCCGGAAAGAGAGATACGCACGAGGTCATAGTACTCTGTGTCGACGACGGCCATGGGTTGCGGGATAAACGAATCAAAGATGCGCTGGCGGTGGGGTGGAGATGGTGGCGGACCGGGACAAAGCGAGAAAAGCTGTGGAACGCGTCCACTTGCTCTCTTGGGCGCAATGTCAACAAAGATCTTGATCCCTGTTTGTCCCTGTTGTGCCACTTCACTTCGAATGACTAAGCACATAATCTTACTCACCGTCCCTTGACTCTGACCTGCAAAGTACTCCAGATCTGCCCGCGAAAGAAAATCGGTCCTTGGAAAATGACGGTTGAAAATCCACCAAAAAATTCGCCTCCAGGCCTGATCATGGGCCCAGATGGCAAGCCGTGCAAGCCATGCAACTCATTCCGCACTTGGTCGAAAGCTCAGCGTGCTGCGCAGCAGCCAAGTGGCGGCAAGGGGGGTGCTTCTACTGCTGCGGCTGGGGGTACGTTGGCTGCACTGGGAGCTGCCGCTGCTGCGACGACGTCTTCGTCAGATCCAAGAGCCAATTGCCCGGCCGATGTGGAGCAGCTCGGGCGCGCGACTTGGACTTTCCTGCACACCACCGCAGCATATTACCCCGAACGGCCCAGCCCTGCTCAGCGAACCCATATGCTTGGCCTCCTCAATTCCCTCCCAGTGCTATACCCCTGCTCGCACTGCGCCTCCCACCTGGGCGAGTGCATGAAAGCGAATCCCCCGGACGTAACGGGACGAGGGTCGCTGTCACGCTGGCTATGCGAGAGGCATAATGAAGTGAATGAGATGCTGGGCAAGGAGAAGTTTGATTGCGCAAAGACGGACGAGAGATGGAAGGACGGTCCTGCCGACGGAAGCTGCGACTAATGCAATCAAAGTAGATTAATCATAATAGGTTCGCTCACACCTTCACCATAAATTTGCCTTTCATATTTACGCAGAACCCCCTCCTTAGACACACCATCTAAACACCCCCACTCATATTTATTAACATGGTCAGGATTCTGATACTATTGGCTCATCAACTTTCACCTTCTTTATCCCCCCTTTCGCACCTGTACTCGAACTCGCACCTTGTCCTTCCTCCAGCTCCTCATTTTGCTTTCGAAGTAGCGCCATTCGGGCTTTTTGCCGGCCCAGGGCCCTTACCCCTAGTCGCTTGTCCTTTTGCTTATCCTCGCCTCCCGGGTCCGAACCCTCTTCTTCTCCCTCTTCTTCCCTTTTGCTTTTTGGGAGGAACGCGAGGTCTGAATAAAGCTCTAGGGCGGCCAAGTCTTTGTGTGATGCTGTGACCAGTTTTCAACTCGTCGTTAGCACGGGAATGGCGCGTCATAAAACCTTGCCAGCCTACTTGCCTTCGATTAAACAGCTGCTGTTCAACGCGGTGAATAACGGAGGTGCATCTTTTGTAGCTGATTCGTGAAACTACGGTAAAGCAAGTCGCTGTTAGAAGGATGCCATTCTAGAGGATAGTAAATATCCTAACCTGCCCATCTCTCCAACGAATATGACGAACCACGGCGACCTCGCCCTCCGGGCCATTGGACATCTCAACGTCACCATCTTCGGTTATATTGACTGCCGCCGGTTCGTGCCACTGGCCATCGACAGAGACCCAAATGCTGTTCCCCTCAGTCCCAAGAGCAAAATCTAACACGGGTTTACCGAAATCGACATATCGCGGTGGAGCATCTGAAAGGGGGTACGCGAAATAGAACAGAGCCGATGCGCTAGAGCAAGTATTAGAACAATGAAGCGATAGGGGAGAAAACGACGCATGCTTACCCAACTGCTGAAAATAAGACCATCTTCTCTTCCTCGACATTGAAGGACGCAATTTTAGACACCACCAACACATCTTCTGGCTCTGAGGACTGCTGTTCGGCCCGTTCTGCCGCCTCTTCTGTTTGGGGATTTTGGCGTTTCTCCTCATCCTCTCCCTCTCCCTCGCCTGCGCCTCCTCCCTCCGCTTTCGGCTCAGCAGGTTTCTCAGCTTCTCCTTCCTTCGCGCCCCTCTTCTTTCTGCCTTTTCGTCCCACGCCCGATTCTCCCCCTTTCACCTTTCTCTCCGGTTTGACTTTTAAAAATGGCCGCACATGCTCAAAAATAGGCACTTCCCCCAATAATTTCCCGCTCATCCAATCCCACACGCGCAGCGATGGATCGCCGCCCCCTGATATAAGGACAGAATGATCAGACTGTGGTATGCATAGTGCAGATAAAAACCTATAAACAGTAGATACTCCGTCAGCAGTTGGACAGGACCTTTGTACGGGCTACCGCTGGCAAACTTTGTGGAACCAAGACAGTATCTCTCGATATGATATCCTTTGGGGTACCAGCTAACCCTGATATGCTCATCTCGATCGGCCGTTATGATGTATTGTTCGTCGGGGGTAAGGAGGAAAGTCGTGATAATGGAGGTGTGGCCCAGGATGAGCTCTCCGTGTTTATTGTCGTGCGCTACGAGGCTGCTCCTCTTGGTACTAGGCTCTGGCTCTGGGGGCGCGGGAGGTGGCACAGTTTCCTCAACGGGAGGCGGATGAAGCGGATAACTTTTATAAAACATTTGCGTCTGTTAGCAGAAAGCTGGCTGTATGAACGTTGCGCGAGACCGAAATACTAGAACACGTCGCCAAATTTATCCGAAACGATTATCGTTTGTCCATCCCTGGTAAAGGTCAATCCGGTAGCCCTCTTGGGGATTTCCCTTTTATCATACGGAGTGAGTAGAAAGCAACTATGGACTATAGAAATGCGAAATGCACCGAGAGCTCAACACTTGGAGGTCACTGAGGTTCCACACGACCAATTTCTTGTCGCCGGCAATCGTAGCAATATGCACAAAATCCACGTCTGTGGCTATGAATTGGATCGGGCCACCGCTATGGGGCTGGGATTGATCCGAGATATTTTGTGTGGAACATCGAATATTGCCGGTTCTAAGGATTAAACGTTCAGCCTCCGAACCGTGACTCACTAGCAAGAAGCAGGTCCCAGTCGTGTTTTCTCTCACCTTGAGTCTAGAACAAAAATATGAGGCCCCGCAAGCGCAATCGACGCCTCGCGACCAAAAATCAGACGCGTGAGCGGATATTTCGACATTTTCTGACTGCTGGTGGAGTTGTGGCATGGAGGTTTTTGAAGCTTAATGAAGCTTTTGGCTTCTCGGCCCGCCCCGGCCCAGCTAGCAGTCTACGACTCACCACCACGCATCCTGGCAATCACATATCGCCGTCTGGACGAAGTTTGAGATTCAGATGACCACTAAAGGTATCGCTACCACGGCCCTGCATAACGAAATGATTGTGGCTTTATTTTTCTGCCCGGACGCCATCTTCATCGACGCTCTTTTCTCATGCGAGATCTAAACGATTATTTACATCAACTCGGCGTTCTTCTGCTCAGTGCGCACCGCGACCATATATATCCTCGTTTTTGACTATGATTTGGCGGTTCACTTAGCCTACTTTCTCTCTTTCTTGTGATCTGGATCTAGACTCCAGAATTCGACGGCTTCTCGCGGGACTTAGACTCTCGTACCATTCGGGAATGACGGACTCATCCCACTGGGGACGGCTTTCCTGATAAGTTCTTGCTGTAAACTGTGTGATATCGATTCGTGAAAACATTATTTTGTCCACGAAATGCTGGGTACGCGCTGGTGAACACCATGCAGCACCACGCTAATCTCCCGAGCCAGAAGGTCTGTTGAAGCCCTGTGCATGTAACTTTCGATACGACCCTTTGCTTAGAGGATATCACAAACTGTCATTTGAGAAGGAATTATTGAATGACGCTTCTCCTGAACTGATATCGCTACTTCTACAAGAGGATGAACCGCGCGGTGGTACTTCCTGAAACTCTCCGCCATGAAAGATCTGCGCCTGTACTCCGCCGCTAGCTTCTTCTCAATAGGATCTGAATCGGCGCAGACTACGTCAGATATGAGTCTTAGCAAGCTTGCGCATTACATCCTGTTGATCTCTTGCGAGAGAGCACCCATGTACCTTGAGATCCGGCCTTGGCTGCCATCAAAGTTAAGGCAGCTGGTATCAAGAATCCTGCAAACGACACCGGGGGCTTGCTACCTAATGGCGATCCGTTCTGGGGCCATCACAACCGCCTAGGTCTGAAGGCACGAATTCGGCTCCACCACTTTCATCTGAGCACTTTGCAGGCCAGCATCACACGTTTAGCCCCACCAAGGCACGAACTGAGCTCATACAAGAAAATACCGCACGGTAAATAGAGTACACCCCCAGGGGCTCCATTCAAGCCCATTTTTATGGCGCTTCCACGGCCCCAGCACCTCGGTTTTTTGACGCCGGGCACTGGCCGACCTAGAGCAGCCCGAAATACGTAGACCATGGGGCCCCCCGAGTATTATGAAGATCCGGGGCCGGGTTTCAGCTCCGCCCAATTCATCATTTGGAAGCTTGCAAAAAGAAGCTTGATAATCATCAGCATCATAAAAAAGGAATCATCGAGATCCGTCGATTCGAGCATTCCCTGGTCGGAAATGAACGGGTTTGAATGCAGCGTATCGTGCCTCTCGCCCATATCTTTCGTAAATTGACAGTGGGTTCACAGTACAGACTCAGAGTGAACATTGGGCGCCACAACTTTCAGCATCGTCGAGAGGTGTTGCAACCCTGGGTATGATGCTAGGTCTGCAGCTTCGATAGCCTTGATCGAGAACGCGGAACTCTAAGCGTCGCAGTATGAATCTGGAATCTGCAGTGACCTGCCTGACACAGGGTCGATCAAGGTCGATTGGACAAGATGCCACCGTTCTTTTCAAGCTCAGAACAGCTGAAAGCGTTCTTTGATTCCATGTTGGGTACCTTGGTGAGCGACTGGCTTGACGCAGGCTTTCGCATGGGCAATCGGTTTGTTTTCCTCTCGTGAAACACGAAACCATGCTAAGGCCTGTGAACCGACTCTACACAATAGAGTTCGTCGAGGCCTGTCGGCAAGGTACGAGATAATTTAAACTAGAGCGTATTACTATTAGCGACTGGCGTGGTAGTGTGTGTAAAGCGGAGGTTTAAAATCTTCCGAGAACATCGGAGTACTTTCAATTGAACATCCTAAATCTCAAATTCCCTCCACATTTACTGCCCACGCGACTCGGCGTCGCAGGTACGTTCCCCTACTCGATCTAGAGCTGCCTGCAATTATGATTGTTACTCGGGATTGAGCCCCCACATCCTTATTCTCAATGTGCTACGCAACGAGGTACCTTCTACATTCACGTTGGATCATGTGGTTCGCCACATCCTAGCAGAACACCTCGACTCGATCACGGTATAGACCGTGAGCCAACTCTATTGATCCGCTTTTGCTTTCGAGGATCGATCCTGTTCGGGTGGTGTATTCGAGCGATCTGGAAGCCCGGGTACAGTTGCGTCGATCTTGGCGAATTGAAAGGGAAAGCGAGAAGGATACAGAAACGGGCGGAGATCGAAGCCTTGAAATGGAAAGAAAAGCGAGTGTTAGAGATCGAGCGTATTGCCGCAGAGGCCGCGTGAACCCACGGTTATCATCCGGACTGTACGATTCCTGGAGATGAGGTCGTCGGCCAATCAGTCCCACACAGAATATAGCTTATCCCCGGGACACACTTACAGCATGATAAGAGGGTGTAAGAGTCGTCATCTTATGCCTATTCCTGGCATACTCGAAAAAGAATAGCTTGACCTTCTCCGCGATCTAAAATTGGTCACGTAATTATATGCTCGATCATCCTGAACGGAGGAAAGAAAAGAAAGAAAGAGACTGAACGTACTTGGGTTGGCGACAGGAAAGTGCCCCACTCGTGGACGAGTTTTGTGAACATGCTGTAAGGGCCACATTTCTCAACCTTGCGAAGCCGGCCAAACGTCGACAACTCGTCGTAGGTCATGCCCATATCTGCCTTTACAAGGGTTCAGCGTCTTTTTTCACGACCCTTCGGGAGACGAAAAAATCGTACTTCATCTGCCTGAACATAGGTATCCGTGATGGGCTCTAATTCGGCAGTTGGCACGGCGTTGATAAAACTTCGCAGAAAATGGACTGGGTCAGCTTGCATCCAAGAGCGCATCCGAGCAAGATACGGACCTGTCCAAGATAGGAAGACTAAATGCATCGCGAGCATATAGAATGAACTTTTTCAAGTCCGTTTTACTGATCCCGCCAATCGGGTTGACATCGGCTGTGCGTGAGAGTATTATTATTGCGTTATTTATTGGAGCACCAAGAAGGGGGGGCATACCAGATGAGCAATCATACTTGGTCAGGTATCCACGGAGGCTATAGGGGAGTTGCTTATTCTAGTAAACAAGCTTCGAGCTCAGCATCGGAAAAGGGTCACCTCTCGTCAACGTTGGCACTTCCCAGCACGAGTAGGCCCCCTGTCTTGCCTCTGGCCCAAGGTAATAGTTGCGCAAACAAATATGCAAGCACCATTCTCAGTCGAGCCTGATCGCAGAAAATCAGTGAGTGAAAAGGCCTCCCAGGCACTGCAGCCCAATGCAGGGAAAGGGTGGAGCCCACCTGGATGTTTTGCAAGGCGAGGTTTTCCGCCGATGATCCGCCATGAACGCGGAACTGTGGCTTCACACCGGTCACGAGCCCAAACAAATTGCGAACAGAAGAAACGACAGTGTCCATATTCAAATCGACGTGATAGCTATAGGAACAGGGTGTGAAGAAGATGGGTCAATCAAGGGAGATATTTTGCATACCTGCCAATGTCCTGACTGAGTTGCTTCGCCCTTGATCTAGTCTCCGAGCTGGAGTTCTCGGTCCCCATGTAGGAGGTGTGAAAAACGCGATTTGCGAACTCTTTAGGATCTGAAGGGACATAGGTCGAGCCGTCGGTCTCGCCCGCAATCCTGCGGGCATCGGCAATAACTTGGTCGTCTGTAAGGTACGAGTATAAATCAGCCTGGATGCGAATAATTTCATTTCCGAGGAAAAGGTGCGAACCTCCCCTACTGGCTGCCTCTACCACGAGCCGGCACATTGAATACACAATAACGGCCGTGGCACAACTGTCTATGCCACCACTAAGAGGCAAGAAGAACCCCTGAGTACGAGAGCGTCTAAGGTAGTCCCACAGCCAGCACGCCGGGCCTAGTCTATAATAAATTTGAGTATTAGGGTTGACTCGAGGAAAAAGAGTAAAAGCTATTTTGCTCACGCAATTTCTTCTTCTGGTGTGTGATAGCTGACTTCGAACCGTCGTATAGCTTGCGAGTCAATGACCTTGCCCATTTGGCCGTCAGATAGGGCCATCGCGACTTCAATTCGATGGTATCTTTCAGCGCTGGCGGCTTGCATACTCCTGCTACTGCGCGCCCGATGCGCCCGTACGTCCTCAATATCGATTGTTGCGCTGACGACTTCGACATCACTCAGGGAGAACTGAGATCCTTGTGCGATGATCCTTCCATTTAGTGCGATCAGTGCACTACCATCGTAGTATAGGCGATCTCCGTCGCATCCTTGCTGATTTGCGTACAGATAGATTCCGCCGAGCTACAGATAAAGAAAGTTAGCCCCTTCTTTTGCTAAAATAAGATCTGAATGCACCTTGAGTGTGGCTTCCTTTATGAGATCGACACGGGTGTGCAGCTTGCGCAGCTCGTGGTGGCTTCCACTCGAATTTGTGAATATTTCGACGCCGTCAAGACCCATTAATATGTGCGGGCTGGCGCAGAAGTGTGTCAGCAGAGGCTTCTCACACACAAATCCACAGACGTGTCACCTGGCGGGTGTGAACAGCTCCTCGCACAGCTCTACGCCGATACAAGTATCCGCGGTACTAATGACAGCGTCTCCAAAGGGGACTTTAGTCTGTGCGAGTAAGCAGTCAGCGCGATTCTCTGAAGGGCGCTTGAATGTAAAATCCACCTGGCCTGTGACAGCCTGAACAATGCGAGGGAGGTAATGGTCTTCCCACTGCCGATGCTTTGCCCAAGGTGTAAAGAACCGGAGCTCACGATAATTCCCATCGTTTGCAAGCCACATTTTGGGTCGGATTAGCAGGATCTTTCGGTTGTGAATGATAACACGACAGTTGTATGTAACATTCTTGTGAATAATTGGCCTGCATTTGAAATGTAATGTAAGTCAGCCCTCGTGTGCAGGGGGTTTGCTTTGTTCGGCGTGCTCACATTCCCACATCGCAAACTATGTCTGTGCAAAATGGCGAGAGGAGGACCTTGCACAGTACCTCCCACGAATGTAAGACCGTGTCTCCTGTGTGGTGTTCGCTTCGCGTTAGAGTTTATCGATCGAAGTACACCATGAGGCCGCAACCTTCAAGGAAATGGTCGAGGCAGCCATAACCTCTATACTCGATAAACTGAGTTAAACGCGCAGGGCATTATGAGGAAGTGCAGGGACGTACGTAATTTCAAGCTCTGGACCGACGCGCAAGGTAGCGCCTCTTTCTTTCGCGATGCGGATGCTCTCGATAATCCTCTCGAAATTGCCCTTGGTGGAAATTGGCTCCCGAGCACCTCTCATAAAACGAAGGCCGACCTACATCAAAGTCCAAAGCCCACTGATTCAAAGAGCTATCGCGAGTTAACCCCGTTAACGGCGGTTACGGGTCATTTTCATAGCCTAACGTACCAGCTACATATAAGCAAAGCATCAGAATCATTGGTTTTGAAATAAGATATCCGAGAAACCTCACGTCGCAACGGTGATGAGATGCCCCATGATCACGCTTTCCGAGGATCACGACCGCAGCGGAGAAGGTGGAGATGGCTAGATAGACCCAAATTCGCCGAGTCCGTCGGACGCGATAAGATTTGAACTCCTTCTGGATGCATAGCTAGAATCTGGAACTTCCTCGACCGAAGAGGCCTGATCTCTCTGAACCCAGCCGCAAGACAGATTAGCTCGCCTTTCTCGGTTCTGTGCGGTGATACCGCACCTTCGGGTCTGTACACCGAGATTCTACTTGTCGTTTGCAGCGTGGAGGGGTTTCAGTTGCAGAAGTCGCGGTGCACATGCCGCCGAGCAGCTCCCAGACGGCCCACCGTCGTCCCCTCGTTCTTCAAACGGACGGCGGGATCCATCCGTACTACCTTCTTCGTCCGCGATGGGCTCGGGACAATAGGAAAAGTAGATAGGAAATGCCATATTGGTGCACACTAGCGCTCCCCTTTGTTGCAGTGTTAGATAATGTGTTCGTTCTTCCCGTCATGGGCGCAGTTAGTGCACGCGCCCAACTCGAGGTCTTCTTTTGTGCACCTCCCCCGCGAGCTATAAAACGGCCATGCCCAGCTCTCCCTCGCGAGAGCGTGACAAAAAACCGTCTGGACGACCAGCTATGCCACTTTCGAGGTCAGCCCTCGCCCTTTAGCTCATACGTTGTTCTGGTTCCCATATTTCGGTGTTGTTTAGAACCGCGCCCCGCATGGTCCAGGTCTCCCAGACACAACTCGATCAACCTGTCCTCCAGCGCCTGCGCCTGGAACCCGATCAGCCTGTTCTTCAGCGCCTGCGCCTGGAATCAGTGCCTACCGAACACGATGGTATCGAGCCCGTTCAATCCCGCCGCGACTCTCTCGATGCATTTAATCTCCTGCAGCCAGGGGCATGCTTCATCCAAACTCTCCCACACGAAATCCTCAGCTACATCTTCTTGCTAGGGACCAAGGACAGCCCGCTTTCTTTCCCAAAACTCGTCTCCGGCATATGTCGTCATTGGAGACAGGCTGCCCTCCTTACAACGGCTCTGTGGGCCCGTATTGACCTCTCCACTGGCCCACCGTTCTCCCAAGCACGTACGTGGCTTGATCGGGCTGGCCCTCGCGAAGTGGATATCGTTTGGGATATTATAATTCCCGAAAGCAGTGACGAGACTGCCGCACCTGAGGACGCATGGGATTCGGATGACGAGGACGAGACTGCTGGTCTCCGGGGCGAAATCGTGACCGAAGGGTTAATGGAGCTGATCGCTCCATCCATGTGTCGCTGGCGAAACCTCACCCTCCGCTGCTACGATCGTGACGATATGATGGGTCTGCTGAGCGAATGTCGCTCCCCAGCGCCTCGATTGCAGTCGATGCGGCTGTATGTAGAGGCGTACGAGACCGCGGACGACCCTGATGACCTCTTTCCGGCCGAATTGTTCAACGGTGTGCACCCCCACCTTGCTACGATTGACCTGTTTGGTTGCGACATCCCCTGGACGAGTACGATATTCCGCGGCCCGCACCTCGTCAAACTCAGCGTAGCCAATGCTGCAAAGGGTGAGCTCAAGGAGCTCACTGATGCAATGCTGGCGTCACCCAATATAACAACGCTGACCCTCAACGACAGTGGGGCTGAACCTTTCCATCGACGGACATTAAACCCGATACAGGGGGGCACGATCGTCATGCCCAATCTCGACTCCGTGACGTTGATCGACATGGCGCTGTACTCCATCGGGGACTTCCTCGGTGTCCTGGGAGGCCCGGTGCTTTCGAATATTGCCATCATCCACAACCCCCTGGATTACAAACAGGCGGTCGACCTCTCCGGCACTATGTTCAGCTTCAAGTATTTCGAGAATCTCAAGTCTCTTACACTCTCGGAGTTCGCATCGGTTCCCCAGTTCTACCGCCCGCTGCTGAACAAGGGTCTCCTCTCGCTGGAGTACCTGCACCTACAAGGGTGCTGGATTGGTCCGCCCTTCATCAAATGTATGGTACTTCGATTCGCTGGATTCTTTGATCGACCATGACCGTCCCTTCTTTATAGCCTTCATCCCTCAAAAAAGCGAGGATCCCGAGCTGAATTACTGGCCGGTACCCTGCCTCCGTACACTCTCGCTTGACGGTGTCGAAGTAACCGGGGACGTCATTAAGGACGTCGTCGAAGCGCGTCATGCGGCTACGGCCAACGGGATGACCCGTTTGCGCAAGGTTGTCTTGAGGGAGATGCGCCCTATCAAGAAGGAGCACGAGTCATGGCTACAGGAAAACCTGGATACTTTGATGTTGGTATTCCTCCGCCTCTCCTCGTCAATAATACCCATTCTCACGTTGCACCCGACAGCATTGAAAAGCCTGTCGTTAATCTGCGATGGTCTCATCCGCTAAGGCGCGAGTACCGCGGTCGTATTCGGTGATTTTCCGTGCCCTTCTCTCAGTTGTCTATTAAGTACACTGGGTGTTCGTGTCGGCTACGCCTTCTTCCAATTTATTTTCTAGTATACACCGCCTCCGTGCAGATCTTAGCCTATACATCGCATGCCATTGGCCCGTCCCTCGGGCGATCGATTTAGAGTTACTTTGTTATTGGGTATCGCACTGCTAGCTCACGGTGCCCGCAGCTTGGGTCACTGTCTCCAGCTGAGATCAATCCAAAACGGTGGTTTGGGTCGTGAGAGCTTTGGCTCCCGCGCTAGGCTCGGGCCACGTGATCATCCTGAGCCTTTTGCCATAATGATATCGGGCTTCGAAATGACTCGTAATCGGCGACTCTTATCAACGAGGTCGATGGCCCCATCGGCGCGATTGCATCCCTAACCACCACAACCAACGTGTCCATGGCGTCCCAGACATCCAAAGGCCGCGTTCTGCTCGCTTATTCTGGCGGACTGGGTGAGATTTACGCTTGGTGGCTGGGGGCCCTCATCCTTATCACAATCTAACCCTGGCCATGGCTCCCAGATACATCTTGTATCCTCGCATGGCTCATTGAAGAAGGTTATGAAGTGTATGCCTTCATGGCCGATGTCGGCCAGGAGGAGGTATGCGTGCTCTGTTTGTGGCGCGTTAACCGACGCGCTTTACGATCCCATGCTAATTCCTGCAGGACTTTGAAGCTGCCCGCGCAAAGGCGCTCAAAGTGGGCGCAAAGAAGTTCTTCCTGGAAGTGGGTGGTTGTTCAAACCTGCTCTCTCCCTTGCTCTTTTTACGAAACACAATGCTCATGAAAATCCTAACATAGGATCTGAAACGCGAATTTGTCACAGAGCTTATATACCCTGCCGTGCAAGCCAACTGCATTTATGAGGTAGGGAATCGCTTCGAGGGAGTCTGAGTCCAATATATGTGCTAAAGGCTAAGCTCATGTGCAGGGTGTCTATCTCCTCGGGACCTCGCTCGCTCGTCCGGTTATTGCCAGGGGTATGATTGCTGTTGCAGATAAGGAAGGCTGCGAGTCAGTCTCTTTCAATTATTTCATTTTACCCGTGGGGCTTTGGTGCTGACCCGCACGTTGACAGCTTTGTGTCCCATGGCTGCACCGGTAAAGGCAATGACCAGGTCCGCTTCGAGCTCGCTTTTTACGGCCTCAAGCCCAGCATTAAGGTTATCGCGCCTTGGAGGATCCCGGGTGAGTGGCGGAGCGCCTGTTTCCATGCTGCCATAGACAAAACTCACACGTCTTATATCAGCATTCTATAACCGCTTCGCCGGAAGGTCCCATTTGCTTGCATACGCAGAGGAAAAACAGATCCCTGTACAACAAACTGCCGCAAAGCCGTGGTCTACCGGTATGCCCCCGCCTGTCTCCACGCCTACTGTAATGGGCCCTCACCGGATTATGCAGACGAAAACCTGTTCCACATCTCCTACGAGGCGGGGATCCTGGAAGACCCAAACACCACCCCACCGGACGACATGTGGAAACTGACGACCTCGCCGCAAAAGGCACCCGATGCGCCGGAGCAGTTATCAATTGAATTCCAAGCCGGATTGCCCGTAAAGGTTGACGCGGGGGGCAAGACACACACCGATGCCGTGGATATATTCCTGACGCTCAATGCACTCGCTCGGAAGCACGGCATAGGTCGCCTGGACATCGTCGAAAACAGGTTTATTGGGGTGAAGTCCAGGGGCTGCTATGAGTCTCCTGCTGCCACTATCCTGCGCGTTGCCCATATGGATATCGAGGGTCTCACCCTCGATCGCAATGTTCGCGCGCTTCGGGACCAGTTCATTACGGTGCACCTTAGTAACATTCTCTACAACGGCTACTTCTTCAGCCCGGAGCGCGAGTTCGTCACTAGCGCTATCCCGGCCAGTCAGCGCACGGTCAACGGAACGGTTCGACTCCAGCTTTACAAAGGCAACGTCACCGTCGAAGGTCGCTACTCCGATGAGGTAAGAATATCTAGTAATCTCCGGCCTCGTGTGTACCACCACTTCGGTCGGCTCGCTGACCGCGAACTGTGTGCCACAGGGTCTGTACGACGAAAAGGAGTCGTCCATGGATGAGCTGGGTGGATTTGAGCCCACCGATACGTCCGGGTTTATTCAAATCGAGTCGATCCGAATCAAAAAGTATGTGGCTTTGCCCGAATCCACTCACCTATACACCCTGATTGTGACGACTTTCTATACTGATAGATGGGGCCAGGCTAATGTGCGCAAAGGTCAAGCGGGAGTGGAACCGAAGGATGTCTATGGAACCAGGACGTGAAACATCGGCACCCAGTCGCCCATTGAATCCCTAAGCGCCACCAGTCTAAGCACTTTTTGCACACTGGGGTAGCTTCGAACATTAGCAAGGCAATATGAATTTTATGAAGTCGTTCCTCGTTTTTGCGTGGCGAGTGAAGATACAGTGGAAGGTATGCTAATTGCGAAACGAAAAAAGAAAAAAAGTGTGCGTGTACGCGAGGCAGGGAAGTCAAGTTGCAGAAGAAGGGGGAGTATGAAATGAGTATGCAAAATTATATGAACGGAAGCAGAATTGACCGCCCTCCACCAACACCCAGTACACCTAAAATGCATGTGCTAAAGCTAAAAACTCTATATACCCAATGAAAACACGACGCGGTTAAGGGGGTGATACAAATCCACCGAGGAGATGGGAAGGATGATTAATGGAGGAAATAGGCGACCAACGAACTCAGATCGTTCATTGTGATGTCTGTGTACCCTTGTCGTCGGGTTCCAGAGAATTTGAGCGCGACCACGTTTCCACGCCAGATGTGTTTGGATCGGCCCCCGCTGGTGAGGCGAAATATCGAGCGGTTGACAGGGGGCTCGTTGTCCGACACGTCGGTGCGGTAGAACACGTGCAGAGGGAATCGTAGTGGGGCACCGCCGACGCCGTGCGTGACGATGATGCTGGCGGGCTGACGCATGCCCCCGACGTGCGGCCGAGTTATCGGCGACCAGAGGCATGGTCCCGAAGACTGCGTCTCGGCGAGGCACTCGACTTTGATGATCCTTGGTCGGTCCTCGTCGAGCGGTAGGATGAGGGCAGAGAAGGACGCTGCGCTGCCTATTTGCGAATCGGGAGCTGGCAATGTTGATGGGATCAGGGGTTGCGCTGGGTTGCACACGTGCCGATGATACGCCCAGTCCTGGTGATGAATTGAGCTTGATCAGCTTGTGCTCGCTGGCGCGCTGTTAAAGTGGACTTACTTTGCCCATGTGGTCATCGCAGCAGTACCAGGCAGCGCGACAGCGGGAGCACGAAAAGGTGGTGGCAGCGCAGCAGACATTGCATTTATAGGTGATTAGAGGAGTGAGAGCGGTCATCATGACGATACAGAGGGGTGGTTGGAGGTAGAGGTTTGCGAGTGGTGGAGGGGAGAGGATTAAGGTATGAAGACCGAGGACGGCGACGATAGATCGTCGCCGCTTTTATAGAGGCCTTTGTTACTCATTTGACTCATTGACGTGCATAATTGCACGATACGTCGTGCGGTGGGACGGAATCTATAGCTCGTTCGAGGTCAAACATTGCGGTCGAGAAAGAATTGGAGGACACGTGTAGTTCCACCGTTTGCTCTCAGGTACTATGTAGGACAGACCTGATGGAGCTTGTTGTCCACAGATTGGAGCGTACAGATCTCAAGACGCAGACGGGGAGTAGGGGATCAGGGTGGTGGCAAGGGAAAAACGTAAATCACGCATATGCTAATCGAATTTAGCGTTTTTGTGAGTACATCACTTTGCGCACGGCAACACAGTGGCAGGTGGCAGGATCAAGGGTGTCTAGAGCCTAGTGTAAGCCACAAAGCTCAGGCGTCCAGGATGGAGGTCCGGACTCCCGATATCTCAAAAGAGGATAAGATGAAAAGCGAGCGGGTGGGGCGAGCAACTTGGCGTTCGCCGCATCTGGCGACCAGCGTGCACACAGAGGCACCCGAGAGAGGGGTTCCGAGATTTCCGAGGAGCCGCTGCTCGATATTAAAAACCGCGCTCTCTACCGCGATTGTCCATTGGCGCCATAGGAGAAAACGGCTACGCGAGCTAATATCTAATATCGAGTAAATGCAGGTGGGTCCCGCAGCCGGAGGGGGACGCGCGGTGTGAGAGAAATATTCGCAGCGGTACACGCAGGGAATTGGTTGCGGGACTTGTCCGCGCAGGGTTAGTGACCGAGCATTGACTCCGGCCACCATTTGCATCCGCTTTATTCGCATTTATTAGGGATTTCGCTTTTCTGCGCCAAACAGGCCCCCACATGCCCCAGCGGAGATTCGAGTCCGGAGGCTTCGCCTGCATCCTGCCTCACGTGACTCTTGCGCAAACCATCACGCTGCGTGCGGTCCATTCATATTCCACAGGTGACAACATGTCGGACGAGAACGATGAGATGAACATTGACGAGGGTCCGTATTTCTGCCTGTTTTGCTGCCTCCTTCTGGCCTCAAGGCCCTCCGATTTTCACAGGCAACGGAGTCGTGCGCAGAAAGGGGCGCGGCTTCAAGAGTGGTGGAGGTGCGTAAGGGCCCGCCTCTGGCGCTTTTGATTTGAGCTCAGAAATTGCCCTGTGCTCTCAGGAGGAGATGATACAGGCGACATATCAGAACCTCGCTACGAGCGGCTTGAGCAGAGCCAGGCGAGGGATGGCGATACCGGAAAGGCTGCGCGCTGTACGTCCTTTTTTCGCCGTTATTTCTTCCCATCGATTATCTCGCTCATCTGTCGCCTTTCTCATACGGCGGGGCGTCTCTTGCCACTTAGCTGTTGAGGGCTGGATCGTCCTGGTTACGAACGTCCACGAGGAGGCCACCGAAGAAGAAGTCCAAGACAAATTTGCCGACTATGGCGAAATAAAGAACCTCCATCTGAATCTGGATCGCCGAACTGGCTATGTTAAGGCAAGTCATTCAAATTCTAGTAGCCGCTCATATATCGCAGACTTCTCCTTGGCTATCGCTGACCGACGTCTACATTGTGTTTCTTGCTTACGGTTATAGGGTTATGCGCTGGTGGAATACGAAACACATGCCGAGGCAAAGGCCGCCATCGACCAAGCAAATGGCACAGCGTTGCTCGATCAGGTGCTCGCCTGTGACTTTGCGTTTGTGAGGCCGCCGCCCAGCGGACCCAAGCAGCGAGGGGGCGGGGGCAGGCGCGGGCGGGCACGGAGCCAGAGCCCCAGCGGACGAAGATAAGCAGGGCGCCTGTGTTTGCACGTTGATATTTGTCTGTATCTCTTGAGCGTTGATGCAAGCATTCGTAACCATGTTCGACAAGAATCAGGGCGTGTTTTTCCCAGCGGGCGTTCAGTCGCCGCTGCTAACGTTGCCAGCGCCGCCTACTTGCATAAAATGGGCCGCGCGCGATCAGACATTCGGCGACGGTAGGCGACGGGATGAGGCCCGCGCAGCTGGCCGCCAATTATAAATGATTTCCCCGTTTCTCCGCGAAAAAAGGATAAAACATAAACATAAATGATCGACTTGGCTGAACTTGCGATGGTGGACGGATACTGCACGCCGTCGCAGGGCAGGGCCCAATGCGGAGCTTAGTCAGCAGCGCTAGTACCCGCGTCCACTAGTCTATGACGTGGTAGCCTCCATACTTGCAAGCTCGCTGGCAGTCGCAGTCGCCGTCCTCGTCTCCTGCTCCGCACCACCATGCCCGTCAACACCCGCAGAGCGTCGGCGATGGCAGGCAAGGCGCCCTCGTCGCCCGCCAACGGCACCCCCAAGAAGGGCGCAAAGGCAAAGCAGTCCACGCCCGCCACACACGACAGGGAGACGCCTCCGTCGACCCCGAGCTCAAGCGCCAAGAAATCACAACCGCACGCGACAGCTAGTGACGCGAAGCTTTCATCTACCCTCGCATACCCGGTAATGACTTGCGTTTGAAACTAGCACCCCGCTACGTTCTAGCTGACACTTTGCAAAAGACATCTTCCACCAAGGGTTTCTCTGAAGAAGCTAAACCCTCGCCGCCCGCAAAAAGCAAGGCCAAGACGAAAATAAAGGTCAAGAAATTACAGAAGGTGGGCTCTACGTTTATGGTGTGGTACAATATCGTAATCCTTTGGCGTAGAAGCAGCAATCTACGACATTTGCCTCGTCGGTGATCGGTGGCCTTACTCGACTCATTGCCGTATGCATACTCGCCTATGCCCTCCTCGTATGTCCTGCGGACGAGAAGGAGGCCAACCCGGTCTGCCTGACAATCATGAAATACAAGTCAACCGTCTTGGAGCCGTATGTCTTCCTTCCCATACGGACATTCGCCGCACACCCCCTTGTTGCCCCCCAAATTGCGACCGTTTCGCCCTACGTCGCACGGGTGGGGCGTGTTTCCGAGCCATATGTCAACGAGGTCAAGCATCTCTACAGGCACAAGATAGCGCCACGCGTCCACATGTTGGAGATTCAAGCGCGTCCATATACTATGCGCGTCCAACGCGAGATTGACGAGCGCGTCATGCCTTACATCCGTCCTGTTTACCACTTCCTTGTCGACTGCTACCGCGTCGTGGAGCCGTATCTCATGCACATCATCGCTTTTGTCCAGAAGCAGTGGGCAGATAACGTTCAACCACACCTGACGCCCCTCTGGGCCCGTTGCAGCGATGTCGCCTCGCGCTGGTTCTTCACCAATGTCTACGATCCATCTGGTGACTTGCGGCGCAAGTACGTCGACAAACATATCGGGAAGATGCTCGAGAAGTTTGAGGAGATGAGCGACGGAAAGCCGGTCAAGGGTGCAGATGAGGATGGGTCTTCGATCTTTGTCCAGGCTGGAGCCGTCCCGGATGCCACTCCCGA
This sequence comes from Botryobasidium botryosum FD-172 SS1, assembly GCA_000697705.1. Classification (NCBI taxonomy): domain Eukaryota; kingdom Fungi; phylum Basidiomycota; class Agaricomycetes; order Cantharellales; family Botryobasidiaceae; genus Botryobasidium; species Botryobasidium botryosum. The sequence goes on along the minus strand of KL198046.1, from coordinate 35,386 downwards.
TTCGACTTCCGAAGCCGCGGCTGAATCTCTTTTGCGCAAACGGGTGGTCGAGGAGGAGCCCGTCGTTGCTTTTATGCCTGGCGCCGTCATGCCTCCAGAGACCGCCTCCGAGGTCGACGAAGACGATGATCTCGACGTCATTGCATTCCTCTCATCTTTGACCGCAGAACCTACCACTACCACCTCTGTCCAGCCCACCGAAACCGTGTCGAGAATGACGCCCGAAGAACGAAAGGGGGACAATGCCTACAGACGAGCGGACGTCGAGCGTAGGACCGCCGAGTGGGAGAGGAAACTCAAGGTCGAGTGCGAGACGCAGATGAAGCAGCTGAAAGAGACTCTCCTGGCCATCCGCACGAGGGCGGCCAATGAGATCAAGTCCGGCGACGGCGCACTTGGTGATGAAGTCCAGGGTCTGCAGGAGCAGGCGGATAAGGGCATCGATGGGGTCGACAAGTTTGTGAAGAATCTGATGAAGAAGCGCGCGGGTGGCGCCGAAAAGGTTGCGCTGCTTGAAAATATCATTGACAAGGTTAGGAAGAAGTTTGAGGGGTATGCCGTCGGCGTAAACACCAGAGTCCAGGAGTGGTGGGTGGAGGTCCTCAACGAGGAAGACGCAGAGGTACGTTCTTTTTATTTACACGTTTCAGCCCGAGTACCTGTGGCAAACGACGCGATGCCCGCTCTATAGGTTAAGAAGGCTGCTGATACTGTTGAAAATCTGGCGGGCAACGCACAAGGCGACATTGGCTTGTCTTGGGCTTTCCTGGACGACGTTACACATTTGGAATGGAAGGTACGCCCGTCGCACTTTGTATGTGCGCTCGAGGCTAACCTGACTCATTTTTTGTGTGTCCTCGACAGCGCTATCACGCCCTCGCCGGCTGTAAGTTTATCCGCGACCTTGAATCCCTTTAAGCGTCATGCTCATCGTCGCCCAATTTTCCCAGCGGCCAAGGAACAAGCCGATACATATCGTGCTGTTGCCAACGGAACTCATAGCTCCGCCCCGGAGAACCCCCTTTCCCTCGCACTATCTGATCTCCAAGTCGAGCTCCAGGACATCATGATCGCGTTTGAATTGACGCTCGCGGATACCCGAAGTCAGGCTATGCGGTTTTTGTTCGGCCATGAGAAGTCGCCAGAAGAAGTGGCCCGTGACGGTCAGGAGTCATCCGAGGGAAAATCCTCGGAGGGGGCACGACAACCCGAGGTGTCCATCTTGCCCGTTTCTACGCCTGCGGGATCGGCAGACCCAAAAGTAAGTGCGGCGGGAGCGGGTGAGGGTGGTGTTCCAGAGTACGGCGAAACCAGCCCAGTGGAGAGCGATCCCTCGGCCACGTTAACCCCAGTCGCCGCTCTCCACGAGGAACTCTAGAGCGCTTTCAAAAGTTATTGTATATATAATTTTGTTTTTGTTTTTGCTTCTTTTTCGACAGTTCTACGCGATCGCGCGATCTGCGGAGCGTGTCCGACGCTATCCACGTCAGTATTCCCCGTATTTTCTTTTCCTTTCTTAGTTTTCAACTATGGCCTCGTTTTTGATCCCTTTGCATGGCGGTTAGAGAGCGCACTAGAGCTGTAACGCACGTCAGAGATGAAGTACGTTCTGAATCAGTCAATGAATTGCGCTAGTTAAGCGCGGAAATGGGGAGACGAACAACAAAACATATCCACAAGAATCAGGAAGCCAAGGCGAAATAATCGAGGCGACGAATACCACGAGAAAGTAACAAAATATGAATGCGAAAAGGAAACAAAGCGAAAAATATTGATACTACCGTGTTTGGATGGATTAGGCTAGCTGGTTATTAGACCTCGGTAACGCTCGCGGCCTCGGCGGGGGCATCATCACCAGAGTTGGCTGCATCTTCCCCACCCTTGGGTCTCCAGCGAAGGTTGGACTCGTAAAAGTCAAAAAGCTGCAAGAAGATTCAGCACGAAGCGATTTGCAACAGCCGTGTTGGGAACGCACCATGTCGGGGGCGCGGCGCCTTAGAACCTTTGCCTCGGTTACACCCCTCTCTCCCTTTTTCCTGTTCAAATGTTCAGTCGTCAAAAAAGGGCAGCTGATAAAGAGGTGGATATACTCACGTATCAAAGTACACCAGTAGCTTATCATCAGATGTTGCCTCGACCGTCGAAATTACCTCGATAATGTCTTCCCAGCTTGGCTGGTCCATATACTTCAGCATCAGCTCGGGATTATGTGCGCCATCGTCAAACTCGCTCTCGTCCCTCTGCTTGGATTTGCCGTCGGCAGCCTTTTTGGTCGCTTGCTTCCCGTTGGTCTTGGCCTTCTTTCGATTCGGGCCCGCGGTGTCGGCGTCGGACGCTTCAGGCTCGTTTGCTTTGGACTGCCGACCTCGTTTGGTGACAGAGGGTGCGTCCGAATCGACGGATATAGCCTTGCTTCGTGGTTTCCTTGCTTTCACGGGAGACTTTGGGCCGGCGAGGGACTTGCGCTTCTTACGGACCTCCTTGGGGATTCTCTCTCGAGGCATTGACTCCCAGTACGCGGTAATAAGCTCGTCGGCATTGCTGCGAGGTACTGTCAGTATACGTATCCGGGTGGGGGAAAGGCGCAACGCACGTACGCGTCGTTTTCGTCAACCCAACTATTTTCGGTCTCGTCGTATCCCACCCAAGAAACATAATATGCACAATGGCCCTATAGGTGAAAGATGTAGATATTTGTAGATGCCTGATAAACTCATATTAAAAGTAAACTAACCTTGCGATAATAGCCCATCTTGGCGTCGATGATCTTCTCAATTTCGTACACCGGCTCCTCGTCACCCTCCTCATCGCTATCCTCCCCGTCCACGTCCATCTTGTCTCCCTTCTCCTTCGCCGAGGCTCCCTGTACCGCGTCGCTATTTTCTTTAGTCACCTCCATAGCGGCAGCTCCGTTCTCATGCATCGGTGATGAAGGCGCAGCGGGCGACGTCCGCGCCAACGCTTCTTCGGCCCCAGCTTCGTTCGCCTCGGCAGCAGGCTCGGGAGATTTTTCGACGAGTTTAGCCATGGAGATCTGTGCACTCGGCGCGTCGAGGAGGAGGATGTTGGAGAGCAGGTCTGCCAATTTGCATCCGCCCCTCCCAGTAATCCCAGTAAACAAACCACGCGTGGCCACTGCCGTCGCAGGCGTCGCCAGCGCTGACCACCACCCCCTCGTCGTCGACACCACTTTCGTCCCCTTCGCGCTAGAGAAACGCGCGCTAAACGGCGGGATCTGCAAGAAATTCCATCACCAAGAGGCGTCCTCGGCGATTTTGTCCTTGTTGTGCTCTGTTGCTTCCGAGGTGTCCCGTACTTGTCGCTTAAGCGACGTCACTCAGCGTCCAGCATCGTCTACCGCAGCGCACGCTGCTGCCGACTCTCCGTTCTGCTCACCATCGAGACATCCACCGATTCATAGCTTAGCTTTAGCATGGAAGACGAACACGTCGGTGAGCGATCTGTTGCCAACGTCGGTCAAGGTCGCCTTGCTTAGACTTTCACAGAGACGTGCCGCATATGCAGCGGACCCGCTGAGCACGACGCTCCCCTATTCTATCCTTGCAAGTGTTCGGGGACTATCAGATACATCCACCAAGAATGGTGCGTCTCTATTTGTACATGCGGCTCTGGCATTAGCCTTACTGTTACCCACCCGAAGCTTGAAAACATGGCTCGAGCATAGCAAGAAAAAGCATTGTGATGTCTGCAAACACGCGTATTCTTTTACCAAAGGTGAGTAGGAGTCGTTTATCACGCTTTAGGGTCGATCTTGACGCATTCCCTGCTCTCCTGATAACCAGTTTACGATCCAAATATGCCGTCACACATACCTCCCCTAATATTCCTGCGTCGCTTGGCAGCGCAGTCTGTATTTGGAGTGCTGTTTGGACTCCGTGTCATTCTGGTAACAACCGTGTGGCTAGCGCTCCTTCCGTACGCGACGATATGGATGTGGCGATTTTATTTCTGGACCGGGGAAATAATGTTAGTTTATGCGCTTACAATCACTGGCATAGCATTCACTCACCCGTGCGTTCGTCTAGCGCCTGGTGGATACATGGAGAACCTCGCCCTGCTACTTCCTCTGATGCTCCGAAGGCCCTTGAGATCGACTTCAACGGTTCAATCACAAGTCAGCTCGTCCGAGATCTCGTGACAGACATATTTACAGGGCAGATCATCGCCTCTGTCATCGTCATCGTCTTTCTCGCAGTTTTCCTCCTTCGCGAATGGATTGTACAGAACGCCCGCCCCGGCATTTTCGGTGACGATGAACCAGAGGCTGAGCCAGAGCTTGAAGAAGTCCCGTTTGAAGTGCAGCTGGACCCACCGGTCATCGAACCTGCGCAGATTCTAAACGAGGAAATAGCCATAGCCGAAGTGCAAGAAGTGGCCGAAGAGCAGCCCGAGGCAGCTCCTGAACCGGAACCTGTACCTCTAGCTCAAGTGATCAGGCATCGAGCACCACTTCCGGCTGGTGGCGAACGGGTCGTACTCCAGATGCCAGCTCGGCGGAAGAGCACTGAGGCTGCGCTAGCTGACCTTCCAGTTCCACCTGTCTACATTGAACTCCGCAGTCTGCAGAGAGCAACCGCGGGACTGCCTCCCAACTCTGCTCTCACGACTAGACCTTTGGTGCAGCCTCCTCTTGACCCAATGCTTGACCTGGGCTCGCCCCCGCCTTTTGCCTCATCGAGCCTTCCCTTTCCGCTCTCCCCCTCTGATGAATCAAGGTTCCCCCCGGCTAGACCGCATCCTGCGAAGCGTCTTCGTATAGCGCCTCCTGGGCCCGATTCAAGCTCTGATGCTAGCCAAGACGATGGCCAGAGTTTCATGGCACGACAAAGGGAAAGGACTCGCTTGCTTCGAGAAAAGAGATTTGCCGCGAAATCGAGCTCGAACACGCCTGTGTTTGGTCCACAGCGCCCCGCAGAAGAGATCTCTGTCGAGCTCTCGTCACCCGCAACATCCTCTGCACCGTTCGCGCCCTCGAACGAAACCACTGGGTCCCCTTTCCAGTTCACCTTTTCTCCCGCCAGTCCCACACCCGAGACGCCACCTTGGGCTACCGCTACCGAAGGCTCGTCTACGACCATCTTTGCCTCCAAGTCTGACGAAAAGCCAATTTTCTCCCCGTTTGCGGCGGAGGCCGCTGCGTTTGGCCTTCCTCGCTCATCTGGCCGGGATAAAGGAAAAATGAAGTTGACTAGAAGCAGTACTTTGCCAGTACGCCGCTTGGATTGGAGAGCAGGGAAAGGAGCGGTGCACCAACCAGAAGCGAAGCCGGTTCCTCGATGTAAGCCTGCCGTAGCTGAGCCCGAGAGCCCAAGTCTTCCCGGGGCCCCTGAGCTGCGCGCGTGGGCGGAGCGCAGAGGTGGTGCGGGACTGAATATTCAGGTCCCTGAAGGATGGACGTTTGCCTCGCTCAATTCCCCTTCCCCTAACCCTTCCACCACATCATCTTCGCAACCTGAAGATGCGCCTATCTCGCTGAAGCGCAGGCCAACGCTGCCCCCAACGACTTCGCACGATACTCTGCCCCCGCCGTCCCCCAGGCCGGCCTATGCGCGCGCTGAGACTTCTGGAGGAGTTGCGTCCTCTTCCCTCCGACAGGAAGTTCAGCCACCTCTGCCATCGCCTTACAGATCCGCATTCGAAATCTCTGCTGCTACGACTTCGGGGCTGGCATTGTACAAGGCACCGGAGGAGCTGGACGGGAGCTCCACAGATGACGGGTATTTTACCGTACGCAATCCCGGATCAGGCTCACCTAAGGCTGGATCAAGTTCGTCGCGCCATGAAGACGATGCGGGATCAGCAAACACCAGCTCGGGTGTTCTGATCTCCATCACCACCGCAGATACCCCCGACATCGACCAGCGTCGGGCAGAGGATGATGGCGGAGATGTCGAAGAACGGATGCCGCTACTGATGGATCCAAATGATTCAGATACGGATCTGGACGGAGGAGTCGACGAGGACGCGGCTATGAGGAATGACCCAAATGTAGAGGATGATGACGACTTCGCGGCTTTCCCAGATGAACCTCCCATGGAGCAAGTGCAGGCAGAAATGATAGAGCAAGTAGACGCAGATGGAGAGCCTATTCAGGAAGCAGGAGATCGAGAGATAGATATTGGCGTTGAGGACGACATGGATGGCGCTTTGGAAGGCAAGTGCACATGCCTCACCCTGGCACATTAAAACTAATACTCATGTGCGATGCTATAGCCATTGGGCTGAGAGGTCCCTTGCATATGATTTTCCAAAACGTGAGCGCATATATCGAGCTGTCTTCCTTCCTTGTGCTGACGCAGTCTGCAGGCTGCCCTCATGGTCTTTATACTGGACATGACTATCGGTGTGGGTGTCTGGATCCCGTTTGTAATCGGAAAAGTGGCCGCTTTACTCTCGGTGAGGATTACCTGTTTTTGTCGCATGGCATGCCGCTACTAACGATGTCTGTCATGCAAAGCTTAAGCCTCGTCGACTCGTGACATTGCTTCACCTTCCTATTCGCGCGGTCAGAATCGTTACTGATCCCGCCGTTGACTTGGCGATGTGGCTCCTCCGGATAGCTTTTACGCGACTCGTCGGAAAGACGTCTGGTACCTCCAGCAAATCGTCATGGCTCACCACCTGGATCGTGTCACGCATACCATCTGAGCTTGACATTCAGACTTTCTTCTCCGAGCTTTGGGATCCTACAGCTTCTGCGGGTGATGCTGCTAAGGACACATTGGAGCCGCTCAAGCTATCGGCTATTATTTCATCTGCATCACATATCTTTCCAGCGAATACAATGCCAGAATTTCAGCTCGAGGAGCTGAATGAGCGCATACACGCCAAGATCATGAGCCTTGTTCAGTGGTGGAATGAACTTGAGCTTGCTGGGCGGTGGAAGGAACTTGCTCAGGGAAGCGGGCAGTTATCTCGCGTCTTCGCGGTGTCCTGCGGATATGCTGTGGTCTGCCTGCTTGCTGCCATCTATCTCAATAGTATTGGCATCGGAACCGTGAAGGGTGTGGCGAGGGTCGTGCGCAACGTGATCACACAGCAGATTATTGTTTTGAAGGTACCTGCTCGCTCTTTTCATCGTACGACCGCACTGTTTGCTAAATTTCTGCTCTAGGTCGCCATCTTCATAGTGATTGAGCTCGTTGTTTTCCCGCTGGGCTGTGGTGTTATGCTGGATTTTTGCACGTTGCCATTGTTTCCGGATGCGAGCCTCTGGTCGCGCCTTGAGTTTCAGAAGTATGCGCCAATCGCATGCACCTTTTATCACTGGATGCTAGGAACGATGTGTTAGTGGCTCCTTTCATCTTCGCACAGCACATCCAACTCAAACGCCCGTGTTAGTTATGTACCAGTTTGCAATACTCCTCGGGTCATGTCGCAGTATCATGCGGAAAGGCGCGCTATGGTTTATCAAGTAAGTGTTTATGTGTCGTCCCAGCCGCAGCATTCGCTAGACGCATAATTCCACAGAGACCCTCAGGATCCCAGCTTCCATCCAATTCGGGATATCCTTGATCGCCCGACGCTATCCCAACTCCGCAAACTATGTATCAGTGCCATCATGTACGCGTTCGTCATAGCAGGCGCCATTGGAAGCGTGCTCGTATTCCTACGCTACATTAGCAATCCGTTCTCTGGGCTCCTACCGCTTCGATGGAACACCCGGTAAGTGTAAAGGCATTCAGTACAAAGTCACTCTGTCTCACGTGCTATCTTATTGTTCAGTGACCCATTGTCCGAGATTCCAATTGACCTCCTCTTTGTGCACAACGTCATCCCCCCGACCGTAAACCACTTCCGGCCCAAGAAATTCCTAAACGGGATGTTGACATTGTGGTGGAAGACAACTGCCAAGCGGCTTCGTCTGACGTCGTACATGTTTGGCGAGCGACAGCTAGACGAAGAGTACTCTACGGAGTGGACGTGGACTTCTCTTTATCAACGAGGCCCGGTCTCAGCACAAAAAGAGCTTGACAGAGTTCCCGATGGTGGCTTTATTCGTGCTCCGGCTGGCGACAATATCGCGTTCACCAAGGAAGGCCAGATGCTTATCAAGACCAACGAAGCTGGAGAGCCCCTGGAAGAGCGTGGCCGAGAGCTCAAGAAGGCACAGGATGAAGCTGCACTGAATGCGCAGCGAAACCCCAGTGAAGACTACCGGATTGTCTACGTGCCGCCCTACTTTACCCAACGCGTGCTCTTCTTCATTTACCTCCTGTGGCTCACGGGTGCTACATTTACCGTCGTATCGCTGGCCACGCCAATCTTCCTCGGTCGCTACATCTTCACTTTCCTCACTGAGCGTCCCGTCCATGACGGCTACTCGTTCATCGCCGGTTTTTACGTCTTATGGGGCGTGGCATTCGTGGGACGCCAGGCGTATCGCGAGTATGAGACGCCCACAACGTCTTATCCACCCACCTTTGGCGCGGTGAGGAAACACGTGACGCAGAACGTACTATGGGTGTTCAAGCTCGCGTACCTCTTGTTCTGGTTCGACTTGATCCTGCCAACGCTCGTCGCCCTCGTCATAGAGCTGTACATCGTCATACCCGCGCGTTTGGTCTTCCAGCCCGACTGGCATGTGACGCTGCACATGTGGGAAGACTGGGCGCTTGGTGTCGTGCTCGGCAAGATTATGATTCGGGTACACAGGTTCCAGCCTCCGAACAGGTTTACCCGTGCTGTCGAAGTGGTACGCGGGTTTCATAGCCAGTCCGTGTATCCTTTTATTGATCGAGGACACTTTTGCAGATATACCGCAATGGATGGGGCCGCCCCGACGTGACGCACGCGACAAGCGAGCTCATCTTTCCTATAGGCACCGGACTGGTGTCCATGATCGCCACCCCGGCCGTGGCAACGTGGGCGCTATCGCGCGTGTTCCCGGCGTACGTAGACGACCTGACGCTCTGTAAGTTCATCAAACCCGGCGAATCTATCTGTCTCTTTTACTAACTAATTCCCGCACATCTCCCAGTCCGCGTTGTCTACCCAGGCATGTTCGCCGCGGCCAGCATCGTTCAGACCATTATGTCCACCCGCGGGGCCGTGCGCCTGTGGTTACAATCCATCCGCGACAAGGAGTTCCTGAAAGAGATGAGGTTGCAGAACATCGACGCCCAGCCACCTCTGGTCCGGGCCCAGGACCCACCAGCATCACCCCAGTAGACGACCTGTTTAATATTCTCGTCATCCTTTGCATTATTTTTTTTTTCTTCCCCCTCTCATACTCGCCCTTTCTTTCCTTTTCTCTTTTTCTCAGCTACACTCCCGACACTCACTGTATCGCACAACCCCCCTCTGCATTTTGTGAAGCAAAGACAAAGTACACATGAGTTGCGCGGAGAGAAGAATGAACAATAACCCGTCCCGCGAGCGGCATACAGTGTACACTACGATACAACTATTTAATTACACGTCTAAAAGTTTTAAAGGAGAGTCGGTGCTCTCAACGACCCGTAGCTCACCGCGCCCCAAGCCCCGGCCCAAACTCTCTCGGCCCCAGCGCCTTATCCACAACATGCATCATCGCCAGCAACTTCTCGTCCTCCCAGCGCCGCCCCACAAGCTGGATCCCCACCGGCAGCCCCGCCATCTTCTCCGGATCATAATACGCGTCGCCCCCGTCGAGATGATACAGCTCGTTCTCGAGGAGCACCGAGCCGTGCGCGCCAAACTTGCGCCACTCGTCCGTGATCTGGTCCTTGGCGGGGTCGACGCGGAGGACGGGGATGATCCCGACGGGGCTGTCGACGATGTTGTAGAGGATCGTCGCCCCTGCGAGAGCTGCGAGGGATTTAGTTGAGCTAAAGTGCGTTTGAGTTAAGGCGGGTTAGCAGGAGGTGAGTGGAAGTGTGTGGAAAGATGGCGTACCCATGTGGAAGAGCCGGTGCGGCCGACGGAGGAGCGATGATCGCGTCGAAATGGTCCTTCTCCCACACCTATCGCAAATAGCCCCGACTTGAGTAAATTTTCTCCAAAGAAAAGTTCAAATGGGGAGTGCATTACCTCTTCGTACCACCGACGAACATACTGATTGCACGCCATCTTGATCTTCCACGTCTCGTCGACCGACTTGACGCCGGAGCTCATGATGAGCTTGGCGGCGATCTCGTCCTTGAGGACGTACCGGACGAACCAAGCGAAGAAACTGCGGGAGCCCGGGATGTGGCTCTGGTTCATGAACGAGACATTCGGTTCCTGTACACGCAATAAAACAGGGATGAATAGTGAAGGGCCGCGAGTGAGTGAGTGGCCTTTGACTTGTACGCCTAAGAAGAGCTTACCAGTGCATCATGCTTGATATAGGAGTAGATAGTCTTGTATCCGTCTGCGGAGGTGAGTTCTGAGAATCTTTGCATCGCTTCAGAAGCTACAAAAAAAAAAGGCGCGTCATGAAGAGGAACGACGATGGCATGGAAAAAGTACGGTACTCACTGTCCGGAGGCTGGAACTCCATGCATTCGTGCCCCTCTCTTCTCAAGGCCGCAACAGTTTCGAGAACAGCGCGCTGGCAAGCAGGCGACGCTTTTACATATCCATCTAAGAACGCCGCGAATCGTGTAAGTTCTAAGACGCAAAGTAATTTCTCCTAGGCGGAGGGCGAGTAGACGTGCCCACCTGCGGTATAGTAGCCAAAGCGCAATTTCTTGGGCAGCTCGACGTCACGATACGGAAGCGGAGGGAGACTGAACGGGCTGGGTGGCGCAGACCCGAATACCACCCGGCACGCCAGCTCCAAATCGCTGACGGAGCGCGCCATTGGGCCCGCAACGATCGTCACTCCGGAAAATCCAGGACACGCCGCTATTTCCCAAGAATACAAGCACAAAGTCAGCATCCAATCAAAAAAGCGAAATATCAATATCCCAAACGCACTGGCACACCCTTCGAGCGGATACCGATCCGCGCCCGGCTTCAGCGAATAAATGCCGCAAAAGTGCGCCGGAATGCGCAGGCTCCCCCCGATATCGGATCCAAAGCCCAGGACGGCGCCGTCGGAGCTGAGGAGGGCGGCTTCGCCGCCGCTGCTCCCCCCGCAAGTGTAGTCGGGGTTCCAGGGGTTGAGGGTGCGGCCCCAGAGGGGGTTGGAGCACTCGAAGGAGACCATTGTCTGCGGGACGTTTGTTTTGGCGATGATTATTCCGCCGGCTGCGCGGATTTGTCGGACGAGCTGTATGGGATGCTAGTGGGTAAGTGAATGAAGGGATGGGGAATGTGAGATGAGGGGTGTACCATTGCGTCGTCTGCGGCAGGGTGATTCGCCCAGCTGTAAAATGGATGAAATGAGCGCGCGTATGCTATGCGTGCTACGACGTCGAGCTCACTCTGTAAATCCGATGGTATGGTCGAATCCCTTTATATGGACTATTTGGGGTACAATAGATTAGCAGCACATACACGAGTGCGAATGGGCTGAACGAGGGCGCACAAAGGTCCTTGAAGCTGACGGGCACGCCATGGAGCGGGCCTTTGATTTTCTTAGTCGCCCGGAACTCTTTGTCGAGCGCTTCGGCCTCTGCCAGAGCCTCGGCGAATAAAACTAGATCGAGACAAAAGTAAGAACACGCGCGACAGGGAGAATTTTGTGTGATAGGAGGAAAAACGCGAACTTTCAGTCAAGCAATTCGTCTTGCTCTGCGCGACGATGGCGCGTTCGATGTACGCGCGCACCACGTTGGTCGCCGTCCAACCCTCGTCTTCGTTCTGGATATGCCGCACGATCTCAGAGGCTATAATGTATGTCCAGTCGAATGAGCAACACGTGTCACCGTGCTGAATTCGCGGTGCTCACCGTTTGCGCCCAAAATTGCCTGCACGAGCTGCGGCGGGGTGGGCTGGGGCTGGGGCGGCACGCTGGCGATGAGGCGGTCGCGCGCCGCGCGTTTTCCGTCGATGGTGGCTTGCCACTCGGGTACCCAGAACGGCCACATTCTTCTTCTTCTCTGTTTCGCGGCGTCGACGGTGGGTGGATTGATGGGACTAGCTAGCTGTACAAAGGCCGATGTTTATTTATTTATGTGTAAGATCCATGCTGTCATAGCGGGCCTTGTGTCACGTGCACAAAACGCAGTACGTGCTGCGGTCCGCGGGGCTGGCGCTGCAGCGGGCTGCGTCCACCCTTATAGAGCTGCTGGCCTGCGCTGTGCTGCGCGAGCCTTTGTAGACCGCATATACATGGCCATGCATGAGAGTCTCGCACTTGCACTTGAGGCGCGTCGCCCAGGCCAGATCTGTGTTTATAAGCTCAAGGTGGCTATGCGCCGATCGCGCATTACATAAGCAAGCGATGCACAATACAACTCTAGATCTATCAACTTGCCATTTGGCCTGGACTAGCACTTGCAATTGGCCGCTGCTCAGCGTTACGACTAGTACTACTTGTCATACTTGCGTGGGCTAGGACTGATATGCTCTCGGCCTACTCTAGTGGTTGTTTATTACTTAGTACTTACTCGTACTGGTGGCGTCGGCTCCTTGACATCGCTACTAGCTCGGGACACGGGAGCACTAGTGACCGGATCAGACAGACATCTTCTGCTCGCTCTGTCGATATCCCAAGTGGGCGCACACCAGCCCAGAGGTCTTCTCGAACACGCAGCTCGCCCCTCCCCTGGCACACGCGCGGTCCGAATTTCTTCACCCCCCCTCAAACCAAACGCTGGGTCGTCCTGGGGACAACCATGTGGAGTGCGAATATTGGGCGAATATGCGGGTTGGTAGGACAAAGGCCCAGGGCCCCCGTTGAATATCCAACGCTCAATGACATCGTGTGCGCCCCCTTGTTCTGTCTTGGCATTCCTTTGGTCCTTATCCCCCTCCAAACGCAACCGCGCCAGGAATTGGGATTCCACGGACGCTTTGCCCAGTTAGTGCGCTCTGGAGCCCGGAGATGCTTGGGATTAATCCCCAAACCTCCCTCAGTCTTTGGCACAATCGCCCGTGGGAAGTTTTACATACACATTCAAGACGGTGCGCGCAGCAGTGACTGCAATATCGGACCCCTTACAACCCCTTCGGACTGAGTGTACGAAGCCTGCGGGTGTCCCGGTATTCATATGTAATGATCGTCATTGAATGCTTGACCATGGTTCTGCATTCAAAGCTAATAGTAAAGCCCTTCTCCTGCCCTTGTCCCCTATGTAGGTATAACAGATCTGTTAGTTGCAGCCAGTCGCAAGGATTCGAATCCAAAACGACGGTGGGTCGGCGAGCAGAACCTTTCGCAGCATCGCTGGCGAGTGAACCGCACGGTCAGAACCGTCAGATCGGGAGTTGATCGGGAATATTGACGATCAATTACAGCTCGCCAAGTATCGGTCACACGACAGCTCTTGGAGCTTGGAGGCCAACCGGTGCTTCGTATGTATCGTTTTGTATGTAAGGCCGATGACGGCTGAAGACACGGACGAGCGCAGGGGACGTAAGACTTGAGTGAAAGAGCTGATGCCCTCGCGAGAAGTACAATCGGAAGTTGGAAGGGGCGCCCGCACCGCTACAGGGTTACCCGCGCACCAATATCCTGTCGCAAAGGGGCTCCTATGGAGCCACATGCACACCCGTTTTACGTCCAGTCCGTAATAAGAAGATCTGTATGCACCGGTTGCGGTTCTTCGCTGACACTGTGCTGGAGTGTATAGGTCCGCGCTGGGCCGATGACGGCAGCCAAGTAAACGCTTGGGCTCGAAACTCGAATGGTCTGCGGGGTATAAAACACCCGGAGCATGTGAGGGGTTGTCCAGTGTGCTCCCCCCCATCTCACGACCACCAAGTACTAGTAACCGCTCTCTCCCGCACTTCCATCACCATAATAATAATCATGTTCGCCGCCACCTCCATCCTCCTCGCCCTCGCCGCGTCCGCCCTCGCTGCCCCCACACCCAGAGACGTCCCCACCGAAAACTGCACCAGCATCGCGTCCGGGCAGCTCGCAACTGGTACGTATTGCGTTTGACCGCTACCGGTGTCTCGCAAGCAATAGTATGTAGTACGCGATCCTGAACGTCTTTTTTTCTTTCCGCGTTTTCACCAGAGACTGGCGAGCCTGTGTCCCTTGATGACAGTGGCAAGTTAGTGTACGGTGGCTCGCTCGCCGTCGAGTGGCAGACGTGCACGCCCAACTTTGGCAACTACCCCGAAGAAGGTACGTTAAACTTCACTCTCCAGCTAGTCCCAAATCATGCACTAACGATCTTTCTTTCCCTTCCCTTCCCGCCTGCTTGCCTGCTTTTTCTGAAGGCCACATCTATGTCCCTTCGCTATCCAAGTGCTTGTACATCGCCAGCCCGGGCGAAGCGGGGCCGTACGCGGTCACGACGGGCGACTGTAGTCTCACCAACGACAGCTCCCAGACCTTCCTCAACTTTGTCGACCAGGGTAACGGTCTCTACTGGGCTGGAATGTGAGCAACTTTCTTCTTCCCCTTTCCAGCACTTCCGTGCTCCAACTCACTCCAACCATTTTTTGTTTTTAGCACCAACGCCTCGGGCACACAGGTCCACGATCCATCCGGGACGTGCCCGGCCGGCTTCTACGGCCCCTCCTCGACCGCGACTTCCGGGCCCGTCGGACTCCAGTGCTCCACCCTCAGTGACACCGTCGGTTTCCAGCTCACCAACTCTGAGGCATCGGCTCCAGCCTAAGCGCTGCATCGCATCCTTTCGAATCCTCCGTCACGAACGAACAATACACGGACAGACAGGATTAGTTATATCAGCTTTTTCGCCATTCGGTGGTAGCTCTTGTTCAGACACTCGGACTCTGCTCTTGACTCCCTAATACGTAGTACTTCCTTTGACTTTACCAAAGTTCAAGCCAGTACACGGACCGTTATTCGCACTACTTTTTCGTTTCTCTCCTTTTTATCATCATCCTGCTCCTGTCGGTTTATTTCGCACGGCTCACAATGTAGTTTAGTTATTCGCATATACTGCACACTTGCGCTCGTTTTTACAGAGATTTTCCTTCATCTTGAATGGGCTCGACGTCCAGACGTCCAAGTACTGGCCAGCGCGCAATAAGAGGCAATAAGTTCTTGAATTTGTGGCAGTGTGCATTTTGGTTTCGTCTGCTCAACCATGGCGAGCCGCTCCCGGAGAAATCAGCAAGAAGAGGAGGACGCAGACGCGCTCAAGCTTGGCTACGGTACTCCCTTCATCTCTCCCACAAGCACTCCGCACAGGCACTGACAGCGGAAAAACGCCCGTGATGAAAAGAGTTCAACAACGCCGGCTGTCTCCTCATATCCGAGGTCAAGTACCTCCTCGAGGTGCGACACACCGCCGCGCCCGATACACCGTGCGTGCCCTCTGTCATATCATAGATCGTTTACGGCTTGGTCTTTACCGTACTTATGTTTGGTATGCTCGTTGTGCTAGAGTCTTCAACAAGACGCTGGACTACGTCCGGACGTTTGCCAAGTTCAACACAAGCGATACCGCTAGTGCCGTCCGAGAGTGCGTTCCACTCCTTCATCACACCACTACACTATTTACCGCCGTACTGGTACGGGTACGCTGAACATCCACTGACCTCGCCCGAACACGGAATGCAACATAGAGCTCTCAAGCGCGAGCCGGCGCTCACCCAGTTCGAGACGGCGCAGATCGCGAATCTGTGCCCTGTTGATGCAGAGGAGGCGAAGAACTTGATTCCTAGGTACGTCTGGATCTGCGGCGTGTGTGTCGTACCGTTGGTATCGTATGGATGTCTGATCCCATTGGTTTTGTTTTTTACCCCTCTTACTTGTGTCGTTTTGTCGTGGGGTGGTGCATAGTTTGGTGAAGTTGGAAGACGATAGGCTGCAAGTGCTGCTGGACGAGGTGCAGGCGATGCGCAAGTTCCAGAATTGAGGGTTGGGCTCGTCCGGCTTTCTTTGGGACTTTCTTTCTCTCTCTTGCAGCTTGGATTATACATACCGTAGTCAATTTTCAGACCCATACATGTTGGCTCCTCGCTATACGTCGTCTGAACGCACCCGGGGGCGCTCTAAATCCCACGAAAGAGCGAGGGCGCGCTTCCATCTTATTCCACAGAACACAAAGGGCGAGTACAAGAAAGAAACCGTAAGCTACAGCCCCATCCCAGCGGGGCATCCAGGCGAAAATCAGTAACAGAGTAACATGAACACAAAACGTAAAAACCATGAACAGCATCGACACATTTCAACTGGCGTCAAAAAACAGAATCAATCATCTCCGACCTCTAGATCGCTACCTTAGATCTCCGTCGCCTCCAAGTCCTCCCTGCCTTGCGAATCAGGAATCCGATCCCGTGCGGGTTTCTCCTCCATGACATTGAAGCTGTTGTCGTCGCTCTCCGGCCTTTTTGTCCCCACCATACCCGCTCCGGTGCCAACTCCGGCTCCTGCTTTGGTGGTGGGCGGCGCTTCGTAATCCTCTTCCCAGAAGCGTCGGTCGCCTCTTGCGGCTTTACGCCTTCGGGTTTAAAGGCAGGGGAATGAGTCAGTGCGGGAGTCGACGAGGCGAGTAGAAAGTGAAAAGTCTGAGGAGATGAGGACGTACATCCACAGAGGGAGGAGGCCGTCTTCTGGGATCGACCATTCTTCCTTATCGGCCTAGTAAGTAAAACGCCAGGACGGACATTGGTTAGAGTCGGGCTGAGTGCTTGAATAAGGCGTAGGGACGGCGTCTGACCTCGTATCCGGGGGGTGAGATCCTGCCCCGTGTCAACTTGCGAATTGCCCACGGGATGGTGTTCAAGAGGAAGTAGCTGATGATGCCGCTACAGACGGAAGAGATAAACGAGGTTTGAGTACGCAGTCAGACTTTTCTGTCGTTATAATGGGGAAACGTACGTTATGAGACCGTATGCAATGCTTTTGAAACGGGGAGACGGTTAGGAGAAGATGTTAGAAATGCTCGGAAGATAGATAGCGTACTTGTATGTATAGGGCTATTGAGGGATAGTCCGATTAATATGCAGTTTATCAAGGAGGCGTGGTTTGAGCTGTACTCACGATGATGACTAGAGTCAAAAACGCTGGGACAGCGTCACCCATATACCTCCAATTAATCTCCGCCACGCTATATATATCAGGATGGGTCGTAAAGATTTGTGAGCCGAGGTTCTTTGAGGTCCGTTAGGGAAAGGAGTGCGGACGTACTTCCTTGCCATAAGTGAACCGACCTTTAAATGTGCGGTTCGTCAGTCATGTTGTTTCCATAGGCACAGGAAATGGTGGGATGGACACTCACGATGACTAGCGCACCACCCGTCGCATACGAGGGGATAGAGGCAAATATAGGCGCGAAGAAGATGGCGACAAAGAAAGCCATGCCAGCCGTAACCGCTGTCAGCCCAGTTCTGCCACCATCTAAAAGTGGGTAATTCCGTTCAGAGATTGTGGCCCGCAGCTTTAGGGAGATCGTATAGGGAGCTCACCAGTAATCCCAGTCTTTCATCGCCCATGTTACAAATGTCAGCTATCGCATGAAGGTAGAGTGTAGGTGTACAACTTACGGAGCTTTCGATGAAGGCAGTGACAGGAGAGGTGCCCATCAAGCTACCCATACTGATGCTGAACGCGTCACTGGTAACGAGAGAAGCGTCAGATAAGCTGACGAGAGGAGAGGCGGAAGGGACTTACACGCAGTAAGCGAGAGTGGAGCCCTCGAAATCTCTAGTTTTCTTTTTGATGAAGAAACGAGAGCTCGGCGAGTGCTACAGATACATATAGAAAAAGAAAGCTTACAGGGTTTATCAAGTCGGCAAACTTTGCCATTGCGTATAAAGTACTATCAGTTCGAAAAATGTGAGTGAAGTGGTAGGAAGATAGCAGAGGGGTACAAACATACCCGGTAGTGTCGAAAAGGTCTACGTATAAGAAAGTGATCAAAGCCAACCAGACCTGGCCGCTCCTATAGTTGAACTAGCAGCGTAATCTATAAGCAAAACCTTGAGGCGAGGCAGGTATATCAACGAGCTTACGTCCGCAGCGTTCCCAATCTTCTCCAGTTTATGGAAATTGACTACTTTCTTGAAAAAATCGAAGTTGGCGTCGCCCTGATCGGTGTGGGGGAAGAGCGTCACGTTCGATCGGCGAGGCCAAGATATGATCGATACGATGAAGATGCCTGGAGGTAAGGTAGAGGTAAGAGGGTTGTTTAAGAGTATGGACGAGGGGCGGCTGACCGATGATGATGGCTCCACGAACGCGATACATCATCAACAGTACGGTGATAATGCCTCCCAGGAAGATTCCGAGCCACATGGTGGGGGACTGGAGAACATGAGAGAGGCAGTAGGACGTGTGCTCGGGATCAGCGTCTACAAAAAGAGAAGCTCAACATGATCTCCTTTTTTCGAAGGAGAAATTTGGGTTACGCACATTGCGCGGGACATCCACCGAGTCCAACAAGGTTAACGTAGTCACCCCCGACGGCGCCTAAGCCATTGGGTGATAGCCCAATCAAAGCGATAAAAAGGCCAATGCCTGCTCCTGTCGCAAGAGTGAGGGACTTGGGTATAATCCTATCGGACGAATTGCGGCCGGGGTGGTGAATCAAAGGCGTCAGGGAGATGAAGAAATGGAGCAAATATTACCGTGCGAGCCATTGACGGATTCCCAGGAGGGAAAGGATGAAGAAGAGCCACCTAATTGGGCGGGAGTGGTTAAGGAAATGTCTCAAGCGGTATTCAGGGCATACGCACCCTTCCATGAACACTGCCGCAAGTGCCTCGCGATAAGTTATCTTCCCTGTGCCATTGAATCCCACCACCTGGGATATTAACGCTGTCAAAGATTGGCACGAGTGCGATAAGAAGGTAGTACCCACAGAATAAGCAAAGTACGCATTCAAGCTGCGCGTGCGCTTTGTTAGCGAGGGAGACAAGTCGAATGGTCAGGATGCAGCGTACCCAAGTCCAGGGGCAAGAGCGACAGGAAGATTAGCTACTAGACCCATGAGGACAGACGCCAAGCAAGATGCGGCCGCAGTTGTTGTGATAAGGTCCCTCCTCACGATCTCCTTGCACGCGGCATAGTCTGCAGAATTAGCGCAGATCGGGTCGCCTGCAGTTGGCTGACAGACGCATGTGCCACCGGTGTCAGAGAGAATTGAGGCGTTGACCGAGATGATGTAGGCCATGGCAGCGAAAGTGGTCAACCCAGCCCGGATTTCGGTCTAGAGAAAATATTGTCATTCGAGCACTCTATGCGCGCAGGCCGCAAGCTCGACACACCGTGAAGCGGCTGCCAATCCTACTACGGGGGTGCCCCGAGCCATCGAGGCGGAACCAAGATCCGACAGGCGACGCGGCGACGGCATTGTTCAGCTTGTCAACGGCGTTGTTCAGCCTGGACATCGTGCTTGGCAGGGCGTGCTAGAGTACAGCCAGCTGGGGGTGAAGCGCAGGGGAGGCGAAAAATCCGCGTCCTGCGCTGCACACCCTGCTATAAGTAGTCGAGCGCTGAGGCTGATGAGATAACGCCGGAGTAGCCGGGGTATATAATATTAAGCTTCGAGAGAGTGGCGCGCGCCGCCATTCCGATGCGGCAGTCGAACTCTGTTATTCGCGCGCTGAATGCGATCGCGTGCCAAGTTGCAAGGGGCGAGTCTCGACGCGGCTCCAAAACGGCGGCGATGGTTCGAAAACACGTCGAAAATCCCCTCAAAACAGCTGTCCTTCTTGTCCCTCGAGCTCGGGTGCCTGATGCGGCAGCAGAGCAAAAGCCAAATGCAGGCGTGATAAAGGACGACGATAGGCCACATGCAGTCGATTGGCTCGGTTAATTCACTCGCCTGCGACCAGCAGCGATATTAATGTTTGAACAGTGTTTGCGGCGCCGGAGCCGCAGCGACGGAAGCAATTTCGAAACGTCGTTTTGGCCCTGCAAAACGCTGTTTCGACGGGCAATATCGAGCCAGAAACCGGCACGCAGCCAACACCGAAGCACCGAGGTTCGCCAACAACGCTGGTTACACCGTCGCCCGCCGTCTCCTACCGCCAGCTCAAGCACTCGAAGCAGCACACATGTCCTCTCTGATCGATACCGTTCGCAAATGTACTGCTTGCTCCCTCTAGTTCGGCTCTGCGTTGCACTCAGTGTTATATAAATAGGCTTCCTGGACGCCATCCGATCCGTCAACCCGCCCGGCAAATGGAAGATTCTTGTCGTCGACGAGCATGCGCAGAGGCTCCTTGGCGCCGTTCTCAAGACGTATGATATCCTGGAGGAGAACGTGACACGTGCGCGAGGCAGCCGTCCTTTATACGCTGCACGCATGCTAACTACTTGTCCATAGTAATCGAGTCCATCACGACCCATCGGACACCCCAGCCCCAGTTTGAGGCCCTCTATCTCCTTATGCCTACAACCCAAAATGTAGAGCGTATCATTGCCGATTTCTCTGGTCGACAGCAATACGGGGCGGCTCACATACACTTCACCGAGGGTTAGCGCACATCTGCGTCTGCTTTTACTCTATCGCTAAGTACTTCTCTCGTTTCCAGGGCTTTCCGAGCCACTTTTCCAGCAATTAAGCACATCTCCGGCGAAGCCGTATCTAAGACGGGTTGTAGAGCTATTCGTCAATTTCGAGGGTGAGTAAACTAGCAGCGCGCGCCGCAGTAACGAAACTATATCGATATATATTATTGGCTAGCGCTCGAGGCCCGCGCCTTCTCTTCAAACACGCCGTCCTTCTTCTTTAGCTTCTTTGGTACCCCCAAGAGCTCCCGGTACTTGCAACTTGCGCGAGACAGACTCGAGGAACACCTGCGATTCACAAGCCGCTATGTTTGCATTACTTCCCTTCAGCGTCACCCCACATCTCTTGACCGTTCCGCACTTAGATCGTCAATCTGTGCGTAACGATGGGCGAAAACCCCTTTATTCGATACTATCATCCGTCACACCACGGTCCATTAGGCCCTCTTGCCATCGCAAAAGCTCCTGCACGCGCCGAGGGTAGTGGAAGATGGTCATCATCTGCGAGCCGCGACGCCCCTGCTGAAGGCGGTGGGGACCATCTCTCCAAGCTTCTCGCCTTCATGGTTCAACAGGAATTGGATGATTACTGCAAATCCAACCCAGAATTTCCGGTGCGCACCTTGTCCTGCCTTTTGGCGCGTGATGTCTTGACCTCTTGGAGTTTAGAAGCCCACAGAACCCCAGCGGCCGCGTGGGGTTCTGCTCATCACCGATCGCTCCATGGACCCCGTTGCACCATTTTTACATGAATTCACGTACCAAGCAATGTGTAACGATTTACTTGACATAGAAGACGGCAAAAAATATAGGTATGTGGCTCATTTACAAGCCACGATCGCTTTGATGAATTGGCTTTTCACTTAGATATAAATTTCAATCATCTCATGGCGCGTACGAGGACAAGCTCGCCACGCTTTCTGATACCGATAACGTATGGACGGAATTGCGACACATGCACATGCGAGAGACCATCGACAAACTCATGGCGGATTTCAACAAGTTCATGGAGGAGAATGCCGGATTCAAGGGGTCAGTGAGGCCATTGTTTTTTGCCATCTCACCTTAACACGGCATCCTATCCAGGGAAGGAGCTGCAAATTTAAGCGACATGAAAGATATGCTTGCGAACTTGCCTCAATACCAGGAGCAACGCGAGAAGGTGGGCACACATACATTATCCAACATCTCCATATTGACAATCTCGTTCCCAGTTTTCTCTTCATTTAAACATGGCGCAAGAATGTATGAATTTATTTGAGAAGAAGAAATTGTCGGCGATTGGCAACGTCGAGCAGGTGAGCTAGATCACGAGGGCAATGCCTTCTTCGGCTGATGACTCGTCAATTTGAAGAATTGTGCAACAGGACTTACAGCTGACGGGAAGACACCGAAGACATTGGTCGAGGAGATGGTGCCATTATTAGATGACCCTAGTGTCAGGTATGTTATATCCAAGGACTAGTTCAAGTTATGAGGCCGCTTAAAATAGCTATCCTCGCAGCAACACCGATAAAGTTCGTATAATTGCCCTTTATGTTATGCATCGAGATGGTGTTCCCGAGGAAGATCGTCGACGACTATTTGAGCATGCACGTCTATCCCTGGCAAACCAAGATGCAATCAATAATCTTGCTCACTTGGGTGCTCGGGTCACTCGCGTAAGCGTTATAGTATCCAGAGTTTAGGGTCGGTATTAATGAAGAGTTTAGTCACAAGGAGATCGTGATACCCGCAAGAAGCTGAAGCAAAAGTCTTCGACTGGGGAGGAGTACGAGCTATCACGATACACACCACTAGTGCAGACTGTGCTGGAGGTACGTCTATCGACATGCATCCTCTAGCCTCGGCATCCTTAACCCTCTCTCACTAGGACCACTGTTCAGGCAAACTCGACGCGAGCGTCTTCCCTTACGTACGCGACTCCCCCGTAGCGCCGTCTGCGGCATCCGCAATGCGGACGGGGGCCGTCCAACCTACGACTTCCTTGCGCAGCTCGAAGCCCAGCTGGCACAGGGCGCCGCGAGCAAACGTCAATTCGGATGCTAAACAGCGACTGATCGTATTTGTCGCGGGCGGTATGACGTATTCTGAAATGAGGGTAGCGTATCAACTGTCGGCTTCTGTCGGGAAGGATATCTACATCGGTAGGTCAATCTCATGATCATTGTTTACGCTTACCCCGCTCGAATGATTGTACGTCTTTTGGCAGGCTCGACCCATGTATTGACACCCCACAGGTTTACGGAAGACCTGAAAGTTTTGGAGTTGGACGGGGTGGGATCGATCGCCATACCGGAGGGTTTACCAAACGTGCACGATGGCCAAGGGAAGCTTCGCCCATTCCAAGCGGCATATGATCAGAAGTACTACCTGGAAGGCCCGCCCCCGCCTCGCGCAACGAGTGCACCCGCAGTCTCTTCAGAGCGCAGAGATCACCCCACGCTGCCTGCCTCGCCAGCGCACTCTTCGGCCTCCCTGAAGACCCACTCAGGGATCCTCGGGAAGCCGGAAAAGGGAAAGGGGGCTGACGCAGATGGTGAGAAGAAGAAGAAACGGCACTTCTTTGGTTTCTGAAAGCTGGCGGCATGTTTTACCATTTTACATCGGCTCTGCTCTACTTGCTTAATGTGAACATTCCCCGATCTTGGCGTTGTTATGCAGTAAGTGGTTTGGTACTACCATAAATCGAGAGTTCGATAGCTGCTTGTAGCTTGAGAGTGCGTCCGGTACTATCGCCTACCCCCCTTTGCAAACGTACCCCCCTCTGCAAATTCCTGATGCTGCATGATTATTTCTTCATCTTGGACACATTTCCCTTCAGTTCATTAATCAAAAAGATCAGTTTATGCTCGAGTTCTACCTGGGTGAAATCCATTTGACCACAATCCAACATTTGTGTGAGAAATCAAAAATCTGTGTCAAGAAAATGCTGCTTTTTTTGCTTACACCTGGGCCGGATGCACGATTCCTCCCCCATACTTTGAGCTGGCAATGGAAATTTGGGATATGATGTTAGTATACATATTAGCTGCGATATAGTCATGATTCCAGCACGCCTGATGCTCATATGTATCAATGGCGTCCTGTTTTTCGAAAAATGTCCTTCAAACCGTGATATCTTCGTGACATCAATGGCTGTGTCCCATAGTGAAATCTTGTTTGTTTGGTGTGATACACACATGACTGTGGCTGTGGGGGGTATGTGCAGAGGGGGGTATTTTGACCTGCCCCCCTTCCTGAGATAACTTTCATGGATTTTCGTGAGGTTGTAAGATCTATACTCTAGCATGTTATGACTGAGACTATTGTGCACCTCCTGTCAAAGTTTGAAGAAATTTCATGTAGAAATACTGATATGTGGATGTAAACTGTAAAACATCTGCAGAGGGGGGTAGGTGATAGTACAATTAGTGATGGTCAGAGTGGCCGATTTTGGGCTGATTTTGAGTGAACTCTGAGCCCCACTGAAAACCCTGGATGATTTGATTTCCCATCATTTGCCTGGTATTTGGAAGGATTTGGGGGCATTGGGATGTGGCAGTGCTTCTTCCTTGGACTTTGGGGAGGATTCTTTAGGCAAACAAATCCTCATGATGTAATTATACACTAGTGACATGTTGTGTGTTGAGATTGTGACTTGCACTCTTGTTGTGCCCTTGTCCACCTGTTGTCTGATGTCCAGATGTCCACTTGCCTTGCCACCCACTGTGCACTGTCTTTTGTGGACTTTTGACAGTACTTGCAGCTTCTTCATGTATGAAACTAATCAACCCGCATTGGGTGCTGAAAGATGGGTAGTGGGGGTGAGCATGGAGACTTGGAGATTGACCTGTAGGGGCGTAGGTCAAGAATGGACAGAGGGAAAACCCGTGAGAGGGATATGGAACATGATCCGAATGGAATCCACATGGTGGAATGGAAAGTGAGGAATGGAGAGTGATGGAGGAGGACAAGGACGACAGAGGATGACAGGAATACTGATAGGAACTTGACTCGAAACTTGGAAGTCAACAGCGGAGTTGGAGGGAATAGAAGATGGAAAAGTGGAAGGAAAGAGTCTGGAGGAAAATCACATGGAAAGGAGAGGAATGAATGGGAAAGGATAGATACACAAAGATCCAAGATCCGGATACACACTAAATGTCATTGTTGATCTCCTGGGGCACAGGGAAGAGCCAGAAAGCAAGATCAAGGTGGGTCAAGGGTTGATGACATGTCTCTCATGTGGGATGGAAGATCCAGACCCAGGAACGGTCCAGGCTCTGAGGAATGAGGGGGTGGGCCAGTTAGGGAGTGGTGCCTGACAGCCAGGAGGCTGTTGTCAGGAACAGGACAACAAGGAAGCTCATGGATGCATGCTGATGTAATTGATGGGGGGGGGGTGGAAAGGTGGAAGCGGAATCAGGAAGACGGAGCGCAGAGTGGAATGGAGATGTGGAGGCAGAGGGCGGAATGGTGGAATGGAATCAGAAGGGCTCCTAACAGATCGGGATGAGTGGATGCAAGTCCCAAACGACAGAAAAATGGCCTATCTGCGCTCAGAGCTGCACTCAGCTCTACAGTGTGTAAGCCTCAGACTTGGACATGCAAATGGTCAGAGCTCTATTCTGTAGCTACCTAATCAACCTGCATTGGGTGTGTAAGCTACAGATCAGCAAAGATGAACAAGTGAGAAGCAGAATGAGCAGAATGGTGAGAGCAGCAACTCACCCTCAGACTTGGACATGCAAATGGTCAGAGCTGAGGGGATTGAAGTGAAAACAGAGTGTAAAGAAACAAAATGTCAGAGTCATGCAGGTCTGCAAGGGTCGGAGAGGCAGGCTAGCAAGTCCAGACACGCAGGGGTAGGGCATGACAAGATTACATATTCTTACTCCTGGAATATATGTATTTGCAAATACTTAAAGATATTCTTATTCTTACTCTTATTCTTACCCACACTTGTATTTGCAAGTACAAGAGTCCGGAAGCAAGGTATTTGCGATTACCCTATATTCGCGAATACCTGACTTCCGGAATCAAATATTTGCGAGTACGATGGATATTTGCGAATACACCACACCTGGCCACAGTACCAATGCACCCAGAGCGTCAAGATTTTATTTTCTAGGCCAGGGGCCTATTGCTGCAGCACACTCAGATCGGACTACAACATACTTCATATTTCTTTTTATCATTATTTCTAATTCAACTTTAATGATGTGCAATTTTGAGGGGTTAAGTGTAAATACATGAGAGAGATGAGTAGGAGAGGGTGAAAAGCCATTGGAACAACGGTAATGTAAGTGTGGTGACAAAAGAGACTATATACAAGCTTGGAAGTGGGCACACCAAGAGGTGATGAAGACACAAGATGGGTGACGAGGACGAGGCAGGGGCAATGAGAGCGCGAAACTGGCCATGCACGCGGACGCAACAAGAGTGACGGGGACACAGCGAGGGTGATGGAGACCATAGAATGGAGAGCGGGGACGTGGCAAGCCGTGGCGGGGATGCAGCAAGGGTGATAGGATGAAACACAGGTGTTGGGTTGCGAGATAGGCGCCAGGGATATGACAAGGACGCCGCGGCGCGACAGGGGAGACGAGGCGGCAAAGGGGACACAAGAGCGGCGAAGTGTGGTGGGGAAACGAGGGTGTGAGAGTGTGATGGGGACGCGAGGGGGGGGGGGTGATGGGAAGGCGAGAATGGCGATGAAAACGTGAGAACGCGAGGGGGATGCGACATGGATGCAATAGGTGCAACGAGGAGATGGGAGCGGGATGGGATATAGGGAGGGAGGACAAATGCCGCTGCTGTCGCATGGTGCAAATAAGCACGCCGGGGCGTGGCTGCTCGTGTTGCTCTTGCCGTTTGATCGTGCAGAAAAAACGCGTTTGGCGCGCATGTGGGTCCGTGGGGCAGTCCTTGCAGCCGTGGGTGGCTCATGTAGTTGGTGAGGTGGCTCCCGGTTGCCAATTAACTCGGACGGATATGCTCGAGTCCAAATCGCGGCTACCTGAGCCGCGTTTGTAGTTAGAAAATGTGATTTGGGCTTACCTGAGCTAGCGGAGCAGCCTTCAATATAATCTCCAATATGCCGCTTGAATGGGCGTCTTTGGAGCGTGCACAAGCCAAGACCGCGGCCCTTCAGTTTGCACGTTGTCTGCTTGGGACGCGGACAGTGGGTGTGTTAGTGAACGGGCAGGAGGTCAAAACTGCAATAACTCACATATACAGTCACGGTGGCCACCGGGTGGCCATTGCAGGTGTTGTGGGTTTGTATTCGAGTCACAACGCGGATGCTATCGTCTGGCTTGAACTGACTCTACTAGAGAGGCCCTCGCAGATGTCTGTGTCGGGTGTGGGAATGGCAGGGGAGACGGGGATTTGGTGAGGGCAACAGAAATACGAGATGGGGGACGCGGGCGCGAAGGTGACAATGAGGGTGGAAACGCGAGGCCGGCGATGAGACGTGGTTGGGCCAACGGCGATCCAAGGAAAGCAATGGAGGGGCGAGAGGGGCGATGGGAACACAACAGAGGCACGAAAGGAGCAGGGGTACACACGTCGTTGCCGTCGTATGGCGCGTTCGTGCCGCTACTCGAGCGTTGTTGCCGTCATGATCGCGCCGGGGTTGTAGACTTGCCGTGGAAGATGTCGAGAGCTGTGGCTTGGGGAAGGTTGATTGGTCATTTGGCCCGACCTGTGGGGATCCTGTACGTGGTTGAAGAGGTAAGGTGAGCATATCAACGGGTGCGTAGGGGTTGGGCCGGACGTACATGGGGGATGGGCAATGGCGACGCGTCGCTGAAGCGAGCCGTGGGATGCATACTGTTTAGAAAAGACCCAGTGAGCACATGGACACGTTATTCCTCAAGTACGTACGTCCGTAGCACTTCCCCCATAGCCTTGTGGTAACCCTGGCCCTTTGCGCACAAGATGTTGGAGATGGGGGAGAATGATGGTTGTGGGAGCGATGGTGCGAGGGCGCGAGGACGCAGGAGCGAGAGAACGATAATCAGTTTGAACGTCGGCGAGCGAGACGAGAAGCTGGCATGTGGCCAGAAATTAGCCAGACGGACGGACTCACCCAGCCACAGCTTGTTTTGCAAATTCATATTCCTATTCGCGAGTACACGTATTCGCGAATACCTTCGGGGGGAATACTGATTACGGTAGTCTTAACTCTTTACTCATATACTTTTTGAATGACCGGATTTGCGAAGCCGGTATTCAGGGTCTGGTCAATAGTGTATTCTTGGGACTATTCGCGGATCCAGGATAATCTCGGCCATGCCCTACGCAGGGGTGGACATCTGACTTCTGGAGTCGATGAACAGAGACGAGGGGACTTAGGAGCTGCTGCTAGGCAGGGCAGATAAGGGGCAAGAGACAAGATACTAACTCTGCTGCTCTCCAGAGGAGGCAGCTGGTATACAATTCTATGACAAAAGTATTCATAAATCGTTTGCATCCAAGATTTGACCAAGTATAAGATGAGATATTTTGCCACCACTTCACAATGTAATATGGCCTAATATTTGTGATCATACTCTATTAGGCCTAGAGTCTCTACTGCCAAAAAAGCTTGGGTATTTTCTCAAACATGCATTCTCTTTGTCCATTTTAATTGCTACCTTCTGCATTACCAAGTGAATGTGGCACATTGTTTGAATAATAAATTTTCAATAGGTATACCAAGTTTGATAAAAATAATGTTGAATAATTCCTATAGGACTATAGAATCACTGTATATGCACCCTCAATCATACCACGTGCTACTGCAGCATCAGTAACAAAAATTATAATTTTCTATATGCTAGGCAGTCATTCTTCATCCTCCTCCTCCTGTTCCACATCCCAGTGACCAGTGATCTCTAGCCTCTGCAAGGTGTCTCAATAAAAGACAATCCCACTGTGATCTGCCAACACAAGCGCTCTCTCTCCTCACTGCTGAACAAGCCCTCCAAAACCATGTCTGCTCATCGTTACAATTCTCGCCCCGAGTCTCACAACAGCCCCCTGGGCTCCCAGGTCCCCCTCCCCACGGGGGATCCATTCGATGTCACCTTCAGCGAAGGGGGGGACCACCCCATGTTCCCCAATTCTACCAATCACCAACTCTCTACCGAAGAGGCCCTCATCACCCAGAGGGACTGGCTCAGGCAGGTGTCTAGAGACATCACCGCCTACTCTGACCTTATCGAAGGAGTATCCCCCCAGGTACTCGACCCAGCCCGCCCTACCCTCGTCAGGCTGTTTCTATGTGCAGTGGTAGCTACCGCTATGAATCGGGCCCAGATCACCAACGCCATCAGGGACAACTCAATGCTCATGAGTGGTCCCATTGCCACACTCATCGCTGAGGCGAAACCCCCCTCCTCCTCCTCCTCCTCCTCCGACGAGGCCCCTGACATCAATGAAGTGTTCAGGAACGTCACGGCTAACCAGCTGTCCAAGATCAAGGATTTGATGGCCCATCTCGAGAGCCTTGCCCATAAGGCGCTCACAAAAGATCAAGGCCCCTCCGACAAGGGGAAGTCCAAACCTAAGGATACCCCGGGACCTTCAGCCCTGGGGGGTCCCTCTCCTACCCAGCCTGCTCCTGTGGCTGAAGTCACGGTCCAAATACAGGCCCCTGCCCAGCAGACCTACACTGCAGGCTAAAGCCAAGAAAGGGGAGAACAAGACCAAGTTCAACCCCTCTCCAAACAAGCCTTCCGCCTACCAGAAGAAGGTCAGGGACCCCCTCTCCCAGGGGGAACTCCTCTTCGCCCCTACCAAGGCCATCACAAGGGATGGCAACGAAGCAACGGTTGATGGCATCAATGGCCTCAACCTAATCAACGGGCAACTCGCCAAACTTACTCCAACCTGCTCCATCAAGGGGCTTCGCTGGACTCAGAGATCTAATGTCCTCCTCACCCCCACCAACCCCGAGGAATGGGATATACTGGCCAAACAAGGCCTGATCGCCCTTGAAAAGGTCTGTGGCATCTCCTTCGCCCTTCGCACTCCTTCCCCCTTGAAGGATCTTGTCCTCCACGGATGGCCCGCCAAGCATGGTGCACTTCCTAATGTAGCTGAGGTGGTTGCCTCAGTTGCCTCAACAGTCAGCTTAGACACCGACGACGTTATCATGGAAAAATGTCACTGGCTGGTCAGCCCCAAGTCCAACACCAGCCGCCCCCCTTCTCCTTTTCTCCGTCACCACTGATGGAGCCAAGGAGAAGCTCTTCCACAACCCTCATTGGGTCAATGGGAGGAGAATCTCCTTCAAGAAATTCCAAACTCCCCCGACCATCCCCAACCAGTGCTCTTGCTGCTGGAAAGTCGGCCACCCCACCTGGAGATGCTCCATTAAAACGGCCATCTGCGCGCTCTGCTCGGGAGCACACCTCATCCCAGAACATGCATGCTCCACCCAGGGCTGCAAAGTAAAAGGTGCCCAATGCGCCCACACCATTCTCCAATGCCCTATTTGCGCCCAGGCTCACCCAGCTTGGGATCGCGACTGCCAAGAGTGCCAAATCCAGAAGGCTGCCAATCCTCCGAAAAAGAAGCAGGCCCCCCCAAAAGCCGCTGGACTGGTGGTGCCAGGGGCGCCAGTCCCAATGAAGAGTGATGTGGATAGGATGGAGAAGCAACATGCCCAGAACTCGGCCTAACTACAGACTCCGGATGCAATCCGGGACTACTACTACTGGCACCCCCCACTCCACCACCTCCGCCCCTGCCGACTCCCCCACCAGGAAGGCGGCACTCCTTATTAGGGGCATCGCCAAGAAAAGGCCGGGCCACCCTGGCTGCGACATCTCTAATATGTCCGACCTTGACCTTGTCAAAAAATTCCGTCTTTGGGCGGTATACAACAACCTCCCCGTCATCGAGTTCTCCACCGATGGCGCAGCTACCTGGAAAGGGGTCCCCTCAGGGACTGTCCTAAAAACCAAATTCCTCCCACCCCTGGCCCCTGCACCTCATGGTACTTAGGGTCAGCAATGTTAACCTCCACGGCTCCTCCACGGATTTACACATCATACTGGATCGTATCTTGGACACCCACCACGTACTCGCAGTCACCGAACTGCCCTGGACAAAGATTGGTGCCGGTCGCAAGGGTGCCCCCAAACACTGCGACTGGGTTCTTGCCCTCCCACTCTCGCCCTGGCCAGAGGGTCAGATTCGAAGAGTAGGGATATACGTAAACAAGAAGCTCCTCCCACAGCATGGGTTGACCGTTAATCCAGCAACCTTCAACTCACCGAACACTGTCCACGCCTTGATCACAGCGCATGGAAAACGTGTCAACATAGCGGCCTTCTATCATTCCCCGATGGAATGGTCCACCACCGATCAAACTCAGCTCCTCCAGAAGATCAAGAACTGGGAGGTGCCCCTCCAGGACACAATCATCCTAGGAGACTTCAATGTACATCACACCTCCTGGGACGCCACCGCCCAGGACGACCACCTGGGAAAACACTTCCACGACTGGGCTAACAATGAAGGCCTCCACCTTCACAATGACACCACTGTCCCTACCCACTACCCCACAGACCACACCAAGAAACCGTTGGTCATTGACCTCATCCTCACCAACCCGGGGCTCAATTACAACTGGACCACCCAATGGGAAGTCGACGGACTCATCAGACAACCAGTGGATCACGTCACTACATGCCTCACCATTCACCCTTGCTTCCGTGAGAACTCATCAGGCAAACCCCCCAAAACTCACAGGAAGGGGGCAGTTGACTGGACAAAGTTCAGGGCGGCTCTCAAAGAAACCCTTGACCCCTACAAGCACCTCCTAAACAAGGACGAATATCTTAGGGTGGTCCGAGTCTTCTCGGCCAACCTTGAGGTAGCCCTCACTTCGGCAGAAGGGCCTACCTCGTATAGATCTAACCCCCTCCCCTTCTGGGACGCCGGACTGACCTTGCTCCATCGGGACAAGGAACAGCTTGCTCGAGAATATCACTGCCTCCCCAGGTCCCACCCGGACAAAGCAGCCACCACTGAAAACTTAGGATCACCTGATCCAGGTTCAAAGGCCATTTCAACCACGCCAAAAGGGCCTTTCTCGACCACCTCATTGAGACCACCCCCCCAGAACACGTTCACCGCCTCTCTAAATGGGGCTTGGGTGTCTGTGAGTACCCCTCCCCACCACTCGTAGTCAACAATCACACCGCCACCTCCCCCCAGGAGAAGGCGGATGTCTTCAGGGAAGCCTTCTTCCCTCAGGAACGTCCCCCTATCAACATCCCTGACATCCCCGAACTTGACCGCCCAAAACGTCAGTTTGTCCCTGTCACCAGACAGGAAGTCAAATCTGCGATCTTCGGTCCTTCCATGAACAAAGCGCCTGGGAGATCTGGTGTCAGCTACCAAGTCCTTAGGGAGGCTTGGTGCGCAGCCGAAGACTGGGTCTTCTTTATCATCAACACTTCCATCGAGGAAGGAGTCCTCCCTGACGAGTGGCTCCTTGCCCTGGTCGCAGTCATCCAGAAGCCTGGGAAAGCTGACTACTCCTCCCCCTGGTCTTATCGCCCCATCACCCTTATCGAGTGCCTCGCCAAGGTAGCTGAGCGGGTGATTGCCCACAGATTAGCACATGACACCAAAGCCCTTGGCCTTGTCCCCGCTCAATTCTGCGGCCACCAAGGCCGCTCCACCACAGATGCCCTCGCCAAGGCTCGCTTCCTCCTCACCCAAGAGAAGGCCAAGCAGCGATGCTGCACCCTTGTGAAGTTCGACTTCAAAGGCTTCTTCGACTCAGTCCCCCCAAGTGGCCTACTAGTGCTCTGGATAAACTTGGATTCGACGGCATCACAATCTCCTGGATTGGCGCCTTCCTCACAGATCAGAAAGGCTTGATCAAGATCGACGGTTTCATTTCCCCACTGGGCCCTACCTTTGGCCTCCCACAGGGCAGCCCTCTATCCCCTATTTTGGCTGTTCTGTACACCTACGCCTTTGAGCACCACCTCCACACCCAGTTGTCGGGGCATGCTGCCTCAAAACTTGTGGACCTGATCTTGTACATGGATGACAGACTCATCATCCTCTCCATACCTCACAGTTGCCACAAAAATGTCAATATGGCAGTCAAGGCCATTCGCATCATCAACGAAACAGTGGCAGACTTCGGTCTTTCGCTTGATGCCTCTAAAACCGAGATGTGTCACCTCAACCGAGAAGGGCGTCGCAGGACCCTGGTTTATACTAGGGGATGTTACATGCTGAAAAGTATGTTTTTTGTCAAAAAATGCCCAATGTCTGATGCAGAATAGTCCAAAAAATGGCCTAAAAATGGCCAGAAGTATGATGCCAAAAATTGCGAAATTCCTTGATGTCTGATGCAGAAAAGTCCGAAAAAATCCAGTTCGGGACAAAAAAAGTGCCAAAACAGTCTAAAATGGTGCCCAAATGCCAAAAAAAATCAAAATAGGGTAGTCTGGAGCGAGCCCCGATGCCGGATCACCGAAAAAAGGGCCCAAAATTCCCCAAGGTCCGAGGCTGAAAATATGCAAAAAGGGCTAATGTATTATGTTTTAGCACCGATTTTTTTGCTATTTTTGCACCGATTTTTTCCATTTTGGGATTGGACATTGATAAGCATTAACCAGGGTCCTGGCGTCGCCCCTTCCCCCCTCCTCCTCCCACATCGGGTATCTCCGTAGTCCAGAACCTTACCTGGCTTGGCGTCACTTTCTCCTCAGACAAGACCATGCGCCCTCACTTCGACCGGGTCCTCAAGAAGGCCTCGTGGAAGTTCCATAATATTTCCTTCCTTACAATGAAAAACAAACTCAAACCCGATAGCACCATTAGGCTATATGAATCCATTATCCGCCCTACCTTTACCTATGGCTGCCAAGCCTGGTGGGAAGGGCAGGGACACGTTCAGGATAGGCTGAACATCGTCCAAAACAAATTCCTCCGCAAGATCACTGGGTGCTATCAGAGCACCCATGTCTCACTGCTTCAAAACTTTACCGGGATCCCCCTTATCCAGGTCTGGATGAACTACTTGGTTGACAAGTATGTCACCCAGAAAACCAACTCGCACTTCGCCCACCCCATTCGCCCCCTCTTAGAGGGCACTCTGGACAGACCCCTTGTTGATAACCTGGTCATTCAGGCCATCGCCACTGCCCAGCTCGAACTCCCTTCTGAGGAGGTCCCCAAGTTGGGCCCAGACTTCTTCCGGGACATGCACGTCCACGTCCCCCCCTGGGCCCCCCCCCCGCCACAACAAAAGCCTCATATTCCGTGAGACCTTCTCATATGACCAACCCTACTCCCACGTGCATTCCTTCCTCAGGGACTGCTCCTGTGCCGACCTCGCCCCCCTTGTGGCCGAACTAACCCCATCCTCCGGTGAAGGGGCTGATGACTCATGGGGACTCCTCAAGATAGGAATTCTCATATCCCAAACATTCTCCATCTGACCCCTTGCCTGCTTTAAAATCACAGGCCAACAGGCACCCAGACCAGTTATCGCAGCACATCAGTAAAAAACCCAAATGCTATGGGGATCTATATAGCCTATGTAGACTATATAGTTCCATAGCTTAGCAGCTTTTATATAGTCTATACAGGGAAATACTCGTGCTCATATAGGACTATAGACTGCTACATAGCCACTTAAGGTTGATTCTATAGTGATATATAATCGGTGTATGCTTGCTATAAAGTCCTCAGTAGCAGCGGCTTCCTGTTCTATAGTTTTACGGAGTCATGCATAGTACAGCACCGCTAGCCTGGCAATATTCACCAGCTACCCTTGAGCAAGCATTTTTACCAAGCCTGATTGTAGCAGACCTATATTAGATGTGTATATACATGTGCAATAGATAAGTTTAATGCCGAGAATTGGTGAGCTATTCGTTTGCAGAGAAACCGAATGCGAGTTGGTAGGCGCTTGTATACCTAATAAATGTTGGAAAGTGTAAGCGGCGTCAATTGAACGCAAGTATAGTGCATACAAAACCCATGAAATATTGTGTGTCGGTCTTCTGTTGCAGCTGCGTGCGCACATGAATATCGGTGGCTCTCACATGCCTCAAGATGCTAATGAATTATCAGAGCACCCACTGGTCCAACAGAGAGAGCGCAAGAGAGTACGAGAGCACAAGGCCAATGGAAAGAGACCCAGGCCTGGAAGGCGCCGGTTGAGAGATCTAGACAGAAAATACGAGGCTGTGGGTGTAATAGTCAACACGAGTGCCCAGACGTCACCATTGTCAGACGTGCTGCAAATACCATCGTTGTCGTGGAAGTGTACGCACCGTGCTGATACGTGTGCGGGTGCCACGTACCATCTGCCGCTCAATCATTGGCTCCGTTATTAAATATTGATTGTTCGGGCAAGCCATTGGCCACTAATTGCGCATTCTTGTTGTTTCATTTGCCACCTGTTATTTGCTGGTATTAGAATAATAATTAGATAATACTCAGAATCATGTCATCGGACAAGGATTCATGTATTAACTATAGTATAATACTTAGAGTTATGTCATCGGACAATAATCAAGTATTTACTCAGCATTATTAGTAAACCAAACATTATGTAATACAAGCGCAAGCGTTCAGAGCAATATCTGTAAATATTGAATCCGCTTTAGGATTGTACAGCCTTGGTATATTGGCTCCTAATCGGATCGCACAGCCTTCTAATATTGCGGTACCGATCGTCCAGATACAGTTGCATAGCCTCCAGGAACGGAACCGATCGGAACCGGCTAATTAGACAGATTGAGCGCAGACCCTTGCAAAGGCTTTAAAGGTTAATTACCACTTCCGACTCAACACCAGAAGTGTGCAGGAGGTTTATGAGTATGTACCTTAGGTTAGCTTTAGATAGGAAATGCTCGGTACCGGTCGGTACCTTAAGGCACCGAAAGGCACCGATCG
>KL198045.1:384754-425681 GCA_000697705.1 Botryobasidium botryosum FD-172 SS1 | reverse complement strand
TAGTATGAATCATCCCAAATCTTCATGCCAAGGAGAGCTTACATGTAGACAGACAAAGGCTGGTGGCAAAATTATGTGTAATTTCATCCGAAATAGTATGGAAAGATGCTTCACAGTTGTTCATTGTACAAATGCAGAGCAAATGTTGAGTCCGGCAGGTATCTTCCCAAGGAGAAAATGGGGGGCATATCTTGATCAAACAACTAATTTTGGTGGGGCACAATGGGTACCACTAATTAAAATCCGACTCAAATAATGTCTTGACTTGGATAATAGCCATATTATCCTTTGAGCTAGATTTGTGCGAAAGATATATGCTGAAGGGATTTTGGCTCTGTCGACATTTTCAGGGCTTTGTATATTCAGTCAGGATGCAGAAAATAGTGGCCTTTTTTCCCACGATCCATCCCGCCAAAAAATTTCACCACATATCTCCATATTTCCATCATTTATCCATTGGAAAAATGCTCCAATGCACAGAGTGCAACGCGTGCTCCTCACCTGATCGTTCTCTGTCGAGACTGCGGAATTGACCAATTTTTGAGGCCTGCTTTCTACGCTATCATGCGACTAGAGGGCCTCGGAACCGAAATCAAGGACGGACTCGGCGGGTTTTCTGACGAGGAGGATGAAGAAGGCCAAAGCGATAATGAAACAGCGGTCAGAAATAATGGGCACAGAGAGGACACGGAGGTGGAGACTGTCAGGGACAGAGGCGATGAGGTCGAGGTCAAGGGGAGGATGCCTGCCTCCCTACATGATTATATCCATGATTCAGCCGCAAAATGGCTAGTTCGAGACAGCGAGCTCTCAGCGAGCGACACATCCCGAGCGATTCGCCTGCTCGAACACCTCAGCGGAATCTGGGTTGATTTTCTCTGTGAACCACCAGGTTATCCCTTCCTCTCCGACAATGCCGTACACGCGTGTCGTGATCGCAACTGTTCGCGTATCTTCAAGAAGCTATGGCCCATCCATGTGGCCACGTATTCTGGGTGTTTTAACCCCCTGGACGCTCTCCAGGATATCATACGTGCCGACTGGGAAGCGAGGGGCATTTGCGTGCCGTGTGCGTTTGCGTGTAGGAAAGTCTGGCAGGAGAAGAGGCAGGCTATTTGGGACGAGATAGGCAAAAAATTTGGCGTTGTTGATGAGTAAAAGTGCCTTACATTCGCACACGGATTTGATACTCTTGACTTTGTCATACTTATTTAGCCCAACGCGTCGACATGTCGATCACCGTAGTATTTGTTATACATGGACGTTCGGTCCTTTTTGAGCCTCAGGCTATATCGATCGCCTCTACACATGCGCTCTGTGAAGGGCATTTCATTCTCAGCACCCACTTAGCTGGACCTTACAAGTCGTATTCGCCTTGAATGACTCTCCATATTGAACCCACAATATTCGAAGCCACTCTGGCAATCGGTGCGTGGTTTACAATTCAGAGTTCGAGGTTGATATGAGCTTTTATTTGTATCAAAAAGGAGAGGCCATCAGACATCGGATCCAACGAGCGCTATCTTAAAATCGCATGTGGGCTCGCATCTTACTCTTGAAAACGAGGATATTCACCAAGATTTGTACCTTCAGTTTCATTATCTCACTTCTGACTCCAAGAGTTACTTGCCAGGACATTCGAGTGCAGGTGAAAAAAAGGTCTCCGATACAAATGAGGCGTTCTGACTTCGCCCCTGGTGCGACAACTTGTTTGAAAGTGAGCTCTTGGTAAACTTGACTTCGATATATCGTTCTATCGATACTTGCTCTTAGGCCTTAACGGTGGCTTAAATCTGCACGACGCCAGCTTCGGGTGGCCCGACCTTTGTATCGCGCTGTGTCGATACCTCATGCGACAAACCATCGTGTTGTATGTCCGCGTCTTTTCGTTTTTTATAGGGTGTGTTCGCACGCCGTATTTTGGGGTGAGTGGCCCTGAGTAACCCAATTCGTAACGTTGAGGCGACTGGCGATACCGTGTGTGAGATAAAATACTGACAAATCAGATGCACATCAAACCTCCTGCCGGGCTCCTCGAATTGCCAGGAGCATCATTCCGAGCAATCGCAACTGGCAGTGAGACTCTTGTACCAACGGTGGTTTTCATGCGCCAAGGTGCCCGGCCGAGATTAGACCTCAACTACCAGCAGAAGTTGTACTGGGCTTCGTTGGGCGCATGTAATATGCCGAGCCCTACCTTTACCGTACTGGCCGCTTCTCGATAGCCAATTCCTGCATTTGGGCGAATGGCACGTTTATACACCGGCCCCTTAGTGCCTCACATGCTAACTTGCCGGCATCGCTTCTAACTCCATCCCGCCTCTCATCCCCTCCAACTTCCGACCGCCTTAGCATATACGCGCATTTTACGCTCGAGATTATCGCCCATACTCCTTAATATGACCGATCTTGCGGAGGTAAGGCCTTCCTCTCCCCACGTCAACGCTATCGGCATTAGATTTATAACACCCATTCTAGACTTTCTCGATATCGGAGAAAGATGAGGCACGGATGAAGGAGCTTCGTCAGGTAATTCTTTATGCCTTCCACGAGGATCACGAACTCTAAACCTGTTCAAGGCCATCCCTTCAGCGCCTATATACAAACGCGATCAGCTCTTGGATGAACTGTCACACCTTTATTCCGAGACCAAATTCTATCCTTCAGACCAGCGCTATATGAATGGGAAGTAACCAAGGCAGAGGACACACCTGCTGGCTTCGGGGGATTTGGCGACTGCTTTAGAGGCTTATTCCTCGGGCGGCATAAAGTCGCTATGAAATGCTCTCGCTCTGGCCGCGGAATTCCAGACCATGTAGCCTTGCGGGTGAGATCTTCCGTCAGCTCCTCCCATAAGACGCAATACTGAGCTACAGTATTCTTTGTAACAATGCCATTCGTTCAGAGGGCTGAGCGAGAAACGAAGGTTTGGAAACGCTTGCGACATCCCAATCTCCTACCATTCATCGGGTCAGTTGCACTTGGATCACCGCCAATATTGTATATGGTATCTCCATGGATGGAGAACGGCGATTTGGGTTGCTATCTCAAAACCCACGCGGATGCAGACTGTGCGCTGCTGGTAAGAGTTTCATCATCTATCTAGCACTTGACACTTACGCGCACATCCATCCGGATTCTGCATCGAGCTTGCGCAAATCATATCTGGTATTGAGTATCTTCACACGTCTATCCATCCCATTGTCCACGGCGATATCAAAGCAGTAAGTTGGCATTACTCACCTCTGTGTTCCTTCACAACCTTCTTTCACTCTAGGCAAATGTTCTGATTTCGGAGACTGGCGAAGCCTGCCTTGGGGACTTTGGCCTCTCAGAAGTCCTTCTTGACCTTGGGGATGATGGCGCGGGCGAGACCAATGGAAACTCGACCGTGTGGAAGTTTGCGGGAAACCCGAGGTGGCAGGCTCCAGAGTTATGGGACGACGATTCACGGCGAACTATAAGGTCGGATATATTTGCATTTGGACGTGTAATTTCGAGGTAGGTCCCGGGACACGCCCATAGCTCTTTCCAGCTCACACCTATCTTTCGAGGTCTACATGAAAGCTATTCCATTCGCCTTGCTAAACGACGCTCAGGTGGTTCTCATGGTGTCTCGCGGAAAGCAGCCTCCAAGGCTCCGAGTTCAAGAAGTGGAAGCGAGAGCGAGAGGATTTGACAACACCATGTTGCAGCTCATGGAATGGTGCTGCCATCCAGACCCTTACCAGCGGCCAAACGCTTCTAAAATAGCTGAGTGCTTACGCACGCTGAAATCTCAAAAGCATTTCAAGAGGTATGGCTATCCCCTCGTTCCAGGGCTCCCGGTTGCTCCCCCGCCGGTTGCACCCCCGTGTCCCTCGCCGGCTGTTCCTCAGAGTGGTACAGCATTCGCGCCGCAGCTGCGGCAACGGAGTCTTGCTCAGAGGCCTAGCGTTAATCCCCAGCTTGCGGCGAGCCGGTTGGTCGGCATTCCCGAGCAAACTCAATCTCCCAGGCACTCTCCGTACGCCTCCTCGTTACCAATAGGATTACAACGACCAACTATCGATTTGCATGAAATCGAAATCCTCCGAATGCAAGAGCTGCTTGCCCGGCGAGCAGCGATACAGAGAGGCAGCAGGGAGCAGGTGGTGGCTATTGCCTCGCATCCCCCAGCCCCGTCCGAAGAGGAGCTCGAAATGCTCATAGCCGACGCTATCCGTGCATACGGAAACAGTGAAGTGTACGACATGTCGATTGATGCTAGGGACGTTATGGATGTTGATCTTGTCTTTCCGCATAGCCCTGGTGACCAAGACTTACATCGATAGCGCTCGCGCGGGACGTACGCCTTCCGTGCCCATAATTTATTATATTCCTCGTGTGGCTAACTTGTCGATTTTAGTATACGGCCGGCGAAGTTGCGAAGATCCTGTCTTTCCTGCGCTGCGTGCTGTTGATCGTTATCGTGATAACCTCTCAACTCTGATTTTTCGGGTAAGTTTTATCCGTATCTGGCTGTGGCAGCACTTCCGAGCCTAAGTGGACTGGCCCGCGTCTAGATTTGTATGCTGCAAGAGCAACGATAGAATAGGATGGCCGGACAACGGGACAAGTACCTCAGCACCTTACAAGAGCTGCGACAATCAGAGCTTGCTCGAGCAGCACGTAGGGTTCTTCCGCAAGCACGCGCAGGCGCAAAGGCAAGGCTGGCAACCCCAACAGCAACCACCATCCCCTCCTCCCCTGTTGCCGCCATATGAGTAGCTGTAATACCTGCTGTAAATGCAAAAAAAAACAGGTGTAACTCTCTGCGCCTTATGAATCACTAATATCCGACTGAGATTGACGAGTAGATCGTCTGTTTAAGGCAGATGATTCTCCGTTTCAAAGGAGTAGATATTGTGTTTCGGACGGGTGCTGTCCCCTCTAAAGAAGTGTTTTTCTGGGTTAAATGATTCTTTTTCGCCTTGAAC
The DNA here is from genome assembly GCA_000697705.1 of Botryobasidium botryosum FD-172 SS1. Taxonomy (NCBI): domain Eukaryota; kingdom Fungi; phylum Basidiomycota; class Agaricomycetes; order Cantharellales; family Botryobasidiaceae; genus Botryobasidium; species Botryobasidium botryosum. Next base: position 420,723 of record KL198045.1, on the reverse strand, counting down.
AGGTCATCCATTAGTTGTCAGATTTCCCATTCAGAAGGTACCGACAAATTTCGTGTTTTGAGGGTGGCCTATTTGATCATTTGCTGCCTGGATGGTGGGTATACACAAGGTTCTTGTGTACAGGAGCTAGAATATACCTGTACAGCAAGTGAAAAATGAAAAGGAAAGGCCTGTCTCACGGAAGACGCCCAGTGGCGAGGCCTGACGGGGGCGACGGTCATGACTAGTCTCTGATTATGGTAAAGTCTACAAGCGTGGCGTAGCAAAATTCGGCATACCGATATCCCTAAGAGTCTCGCCGGGCCGTTCAAGAGGGTGTTAAGGAGCTGGAGCAGCAGCTACCGAGGCTCGACTCTCGTGGTCGAGCTTCGGGTCGTAAGTAACGATAGCAAACATCTTATGTAAATTGCCCTCTTCACAACGACGGCGAGAACATCCTAAGTGACAGAGCGGAGTCACATGTGACATTGAAGTCACAGTCGCTAAATAATAGGCGGTACCAAGGTGGTTACAAGCGTGTCCCAGCATCCATCGCACATTAAGATGCCTCTTCCCTCCTATTTTGATAGTATCCATGATATCCAAACATATGAGGAGTTCAAGAAAGTGGTTCGTTAATTTTGTCACCATGTCGTTCGCTTTTCAACGCTCAAGTCTCCTTCCATCGTTTAGATATGCGAAGAGAGTTACTCAATTATCGTCTACTGGTATCCCCGTAGCCCGGATGCGAGCTTAGTCCACGAAACCGTTGCGCAAGAACATCCTGTGTTACGAGATAGAATCTATTTTGTCAGCCTCGGAGGTCTTCGTTTTGGGAAGGTTCGTCCCCCAAGAGGTCTCAGCTTTGATTTCGGTCTTAATGCCTATAGTTTAGGATCCCCTGCGCGAGGGTATAAAAGGCGTCAGTAGCATGTAATTGCCGCATCAGCAGCGTAGCTTTGACACCACGCTTCTTAGCTTCTAGTAGTACGAATTTACAGGAGCGGCCAATTGCTCGACGAAGTGAAGGGCTATAATGCACACAAGATCGATGTGAGTTTATTGGCCGACGTAAATTACAGCATCTGGTCTGATAAATACGCTTAGGGTATCCTTGAAGATATCGAGGTACTTATCCAAACTCCCTAGCCTTCAGCGAAACCCCAGCTCACCATCGCGTTTTCTCTTGATTAAAGTACGAGCTGGATCCGACGGCGAATCCTTATTGGGCCTTGACCCGTCCCAATCTCAACCCTGGCAACTTTGTTGCTTACCCATACTAAAACTTGGCAAAGGCAGTCCTTTACGGACGATGCGTCAACGCGCTTATGTCTGTGTAAATGTACATCTTGTTCTGTAGCCTACAAGGTCTGCGAGTTGCAATTCATCTCAGTAGACGGAAATTTCGATATTATTTTGAAGGGCGGGGAACCTAGGTAACATACAAAATCATGGCTTGCTCGTGGTCTTTTCAAGAAAGTTACAAGTGCGCTATTATGCAGGGGATTTTCATTTGGTCAATACTATTACCAGGCTGGCGCCCCGGCCCTCGTGTGAACAACGCTGCGACGGATGTCAGGCATTGTCCCATACACATCGGGGCATTTCGCAATTGCTGGGCGATTCTCGTTTGGGTGGGTAAGTGCAACGCATAACGAATATTTATCCACTCTATGGAATAGCGCGGAGATCACCCAAGGGCGGAGCCGTGGATTCACCCGGAGCAGGGTTGACAAAGTACTTACTATTGAAAAGGCGGGGTACTTACCTTACACGCCGGATGATCGCTGCTTGTAGGCCGAAACATACGTGCGAGTGTCTTCCCGAGCAACCCATCGTGACCAGGTAATGGGACCATGAATTCGTAGCAGTAGCTGGCTAGCCGTAGATCGTTTTAGTGAACTCGCACCACCGCGGAGTCATAGAAATCGTTATGTCTCATTTGAGCGTGACCAGTACTTCCAAAGTGTGACTTCGGTGACAACACTAGTACTCCGTGGATGCATCCGCTGTTCTCCCGCTACTCCACCCAACTCCCCCGAACGCTTGCATTCAATATCTATCAAAGTTCGTATCTCCAAGGACGACCTTTATTGCGCTATATATAAGGACGACTTCAACGCAGACCAGGGTACAAGCGCAATCTCATGAAAAGACGTCCTTGCATGCTACGGAAATAGAGGGGCGAATGTCGTTGTAACTCTATATCAACGGCAGAATCCCTCCCGTCACCTCATCCACCCCTGCGAGAAACAAGAAGTTTACGTACGCGCCGCTCATACCCAACGCTACCAATAAAACGCAAGGCATATTCTATTCAGGTGCGGCCAATTTCGTGGAGGTGAAGTGTTCAGTAAGAACGATTTTGGGTCTTTACTAATCTCTCCGGTATCAGAAAGAATCACAGCACGCATGGATAAGCATTCCCCGAGCACCGCGGAGCGCTCCGCAGAGATCCCGGCTTCCCTCGTTGGAGATGGCACGGCTCCTATGCGGCAGCCGCAACAGGAAAATGTCGAGGAGAGCGCCGCCCAAGGGCGCCACAACAATCGCTCGATCTCCTTGCTGAGCATGGTAGTTGGTGCTCCCGAGCGGCTCGCTGCCGCCAAGATTTGGGTTGACAGTGCTTTTCGGAGTGCTCGTGCAAGACGTACGCCTTCTGTCTTCAGTATATATCACCTTTCTCTTATGGCTGATCTATCGCCATGCGTTCAGATCCATTCTCGCTAAAGGAAGTTCCCGAGCGTGATCGCAATGCATTTGATGCGTTGTTCCACGAGACGATGCGCACGGTTGACGAGCTTGTGAAAATGCTACATCTTATATACTGTGTTATACCGGTTACCCGTCGCCGTAGCCTTTCCGCACTGATCTTTCGGGTAAGTTCCATTTTCATCTCCTTGTAGCCACCGCATTACTCTTTTCCCTAACCAGATTGACTTTCTTTTAGATATGTATATTGCAAAAGCAGCAGCAGGTGATGGAGGCCGAACCTGACTTTGAATACTTCACTAGCTTGGAAGAGCTGGAAGACACTCGGCACCTGGTCGACCAGCAAATAGGACACTTTCGGCAGCACGTGCGCACGGTGGCGCGATACTGGGAGCAGGTACAGGCGCAAGGATGAACCTGGCAATCACAGCACCAGCCACCGCCTGCTCCCAAGTCGCAAGAGCAAAAATAGCGGCTGCAGGAAAAGACCTCGGCCGAGCGCGCGGCAAAAAGGGAGCGCTGGCGCCTTCGCCTAAGAAGCTCGGTCCTGTAGAGTTAGACCTTGAAAAATATAATTTGACCAGGCCAAAAATATTTGTTACAAAAATAATCGAACATCAGTGGCACCGATTCGATACACCCTCATCAGACCTTTCGGAGCATTGGTCTCCTAGCTTAAACAGCCAGAACTCGCGTCAAACCGTCAGTTTCCCCAATCAAAGGCTATGTAGACGCGAGTATAGTCTTGTAAAAATCGATACGTTTTTGGACTTCAATCTTGCCTGCGCCCCGCGCTGGTGAGTGCGGGTGTTTGTGTGTGTTGAGCTGCTGGCGTCGCGAAGGTGGAGGCTGAAGTGAAACGGCTACATCACCCGACGCGTCGACGCGACGGCTTGTCAATCAATATCACCGATGGCGCGGTTTATAAATATCCCTGAGGTTCAGTTTCGTCTACAAATACGAGATGGGTACAAGCTGGAATAAAAAGAGAAAGAATGAAAAATCTTCGCGTCGCACTGAGCTACAAGCACGTTACAATATCCTCATACAAACCTAAAAAGAAACATGGCACGAATGAAAATGCAAGTCCGGAATAAAGGAAGAATACGTCAAGCCATGTGAGCAAATTACTTTCCCTGCTTAGCTATACCAACGCCCCGAAACAGCAGACACGTATTTCTCGCGCTCCTCAATATCGATGCTCCATACCATTTTCTCGCGCTCGCTGCGCGGATTCTTGTCGATATATGCGTAGTCCTTCAAGTTCTGGAAGGCGCGAGTTTGCTGGAAGTGATGTTTGGAGCGGTGGCGGGGAGATACAGGAATTCTACGATAACAAACGTGTCAATAAATATGGTGCGTGAGCATGACGATAAAGGGCATAAGTACCTGGTAACTTCCTGAAGACCGCGACTCCCGGCGTCGGCGTTTGAGGAAACGAGTGAAGGAGAGAGATCGAATCTGACGCGAGTTCCGGCCTTCTTGATGCACACGGGCCGCACCGACTGCTCCTTATGATCGACAGCCTTGGCGGTCATCCTATGTGGGATGAGATAGGTGAATAAACGTCTGCAAGAAGGTGCCAAGCGACAGCTTACAGCCCATATATGCCGGTAGCAACGACGAAAAGGAAGACGACAAGTTGACGGGTGATAGGCATGACGACGGGAGCGGCCCACCAGAGCACGATGATGGTGGTGTATATGATCTTGGTACTAAATACCATATCAATACGGTGACAGGAGGAAAGAATCGAGCGTGACGCGTTCACGTACCAGACGGTTATTGCAAATCCAAATATGACCTTCCCCTTATCAAACATATATCCAAGGACGATTTTCAAGCAAAGAAGGAAGCGCTCTCCCGAGCTGATTTCACGGGCCACCCTGTTGGACACAATTGGGAGGAAGGACATAGAGAAGTACATGAGATTGCACGTACTCCTTCTCTTTGAAAAACCGTTGGACTTTGGGAGGGATGGGGCCTCTGTTTCTCTGCTTGAGGGCTTCGCGTGACGACGGCATGGCTGCGCTCAGTATTTGCGCATCGATCGGAGTAAATTTCGCGTAGGAGGGGGGAAGAGGGCGGCCGAGCATGTTGAGATATACGGTGGACAATCGAGAGATTACGGGGAAGTTGATGTTGCAGCGAGGATCGGTGGTGCCGCGTCAAGAAACAAGATGGTGGTTGAGGAGAGGATGAAGGCAGGGAGGAGAGACGAAAGGCGCGCCAAACATTGCTCTGCACGTGACGTAGTGCGAGTGCATAGTCGAGTCCAAGCAACAGCTTCACTGTGACGGAGGAGCACTCACTAGGGGCGGCAAGTCGGCAGACACTCGTCATTTTAAACTCCGCTTTATTTTTTCTTCTGTCCTTGCTGCCGACCATGTTGGGCACCCGCATAACCATCACAACATTCCTCCCGCACTTTCAGCGATTTCTAAGAGAATTTGCGCCAAAGACACAATATTACGGTCCAGCGACGGCAGCCCCTACCCCCTACTTAGCATATGGATACCACCCACGTCGATTCCATGAATAAAGCTTTGGTGCTCGCGCTATGTCTGCTCTTCTAGCTACGCATTGGCTCTCGTGCTCACACGTATGATTATAAACCTGAGCGAGTACTAGTACGGGCATCCATTTTTGCCACTCCTTGAAACACCACACTTGTGTGTTCCAATGAAAGGCCGCCATAGAGAGGCTATCACCGCTGCTCTTATCTTTGAAAGAGCCCAAGGCACCCGCACCCTTACGCACAACACGAAGATTTAGTCGGACCGCCTGTTCACAATCCCACTGCTTGCGCTATATGTCGGCAATACTTTTGGAACTCCTGGTGTGTATGTTTAATGGCTTTGGACAACTTGGTGCTGAAGAACTGGGTCGGTTCTTTGGGTACGTATCTCTGCCATGCATGAGATAAAGTAGAAAACATGGAGCCGGCTAGCATGGGGGTTTGGAGCGACCAAAAGGTTTCCGTTCGCACGAGCGGCTGTGACTTGGCTCGAGGTACAATTACTAGCCTACCGGGAACAACGGCCCGCCTTTAGGAGTTTTGAAGGATCTTAGTGCCTTCAGAGCTCGGATATCTGCCCTAGCTTATGCGTAACCGCTCTATCATCCGCTCAGAAGGACTCGTGGCCTCGCGAGAGGACGCGAGTGCGCACTCACACTTTTTCTCGCTCCGAGTAACTCTGCGTCGTGGATACTCGTATTCGTGGCCCGGTTTCGGCAGTCGGTACAGGGCTGCCTAGTGCTTAGAATATCTCGCATCCGTGCTCGGTACAACCTGATCCCACGCCCTCGGCACACTTTCAAGCTGGAGCATCCCGCGCGCGACACCATCTTCTTTGATCCGGTCTCTTCCACTGCATAATCCTATGATATGAAGTGCGAAATGCGCGCGCTCAAGAGGATGAAGCACCTCATTGTTCTTTACCCTACTTATTGCTCGTTTCTGGCGCAGCCTGGCGCGCGCTCAAAAATCTTCTCGTATCCCCTCCAGGCAATGCCTCCAATATACATGTGTGCCGGTACCAAAGATTCGTCCATGCGAGGAGTCTGAGCATATGCGTAACGCTGTGTGCTCTATGGTCTGCTTAAAGAGGACCACGCTGGAACATTAGTTTGAACACCATCCTCGGGAACCCACGCATTCAGGGGATCGCGCTACAAGCGCGCAAGCGGCATCTATGGAGCTATGATGCTGGGATAAGGTAAAAAAAAGAGCTTTGTGTATTCTATTCCAGTAGCTACCTAATATGCCCGGACGGCGTGTAAGCTACTGAGGACAGCGAGAACAACGAGAAAAGAAGGAAGGAGCCAACAAGCAGAGAGAAAGCCCACCTTAGTCACGACGAAGGTCAAGACTGAGATGGAGACGAGATAAAAGCGGAGATTGTACAGAAAGAAAACACAGAAAGCTCTTCTTCGGAGTGAAGGCCCATCCTCATCAAGGGTGGTATTCGCTCAGTCTAGCGCGGGTAGGCGACAAAGTTAGTAGAATCGGCAGACTCAGGATGGGCCAAGGCCCAGCAAGGATGAGCCGTTGGGTCCAACTCATGCTTCGATGGAAAGCAGACGCGACGTTAACTTAAGCACGGGGCTTTCCTAGAGGCTAGTAAACCCGCATACCTCGATATTTTCAAAGATACGCTAAGCATAGTTTATCAGACCAAATGCTTGAAATCGTGCCAAACAATAAACTCACATCCATCTGGATAACATCATAACCCTTCACTTCATCGAGTAGTTGGCCATTCCTATAGATTCGCACCTGCAAAGCCTGAGATGCGTGGCGTCAAAGCTGCACAGCTGGTGTGTAAATTACGTGATGTTAGCGCTACTTACACGGCTTATACCGTCGCGCTCAAGGTGCTAGGTTTCGGGCTTTGAGCTAGAGTCTTAGCCAAGATCTCATGAAAAACGGACCTGGACGAGTGGAGATGCGCCTGCAGTATTGACATAGAATAGGATGTTGCGGAGTACAGGATACTCGTGCGCAATGTTTTTGCGGACCATCACTGCTTCCGAATCGCAAGGAACCCAATAGATGATGATTGAGTAGGCGCTTAAATGTTTCTGAGTATGTGGGGACATGGGATGACACTTGGCCGTTAAAATGGAATAACATAAACATACCACTCTCTCCAATTCCTCGCGAGTCTCAATATCATGGGGGGAGTAAGGAAGAGGGAGAGACATAGGGGAAGACATGATGGGGGACTCGGTGCGGGCCCTCGTCCTTAAAACTCGAAGCTTAAGTAGTTAGTGCTCTCACTGCGTTCGGGGGGCTGATCTGCGGAGGTGATGTGGTCTGAGACTCCGAATGGAACTTCTTAATGCGTGATCTTGGATGACGTAACGTAGGCTGTGCTTACATAAGTTGGCCCGTGCGGTGGTTGCTGCTCATCGATGCACCATCTCTTCTAATCATCCCTCTGGGTAAAACGGTTTCTTATAGCTTTCAAATTTCATGCTCGCGCCATCTCCAATACAACCTTTTTAGATATGCACTGGCCCTCGCATATGCTCAAACTCCAGCGAACATGGTTTCCCTGAAATGCGACACTGTCGTGTACCGAATATCGGGGGTATACTATCCTGTGCCACCACAGAGGCTGCTAGTGCTAGTGATATCGAGCTTGCGTTCACTGTCAGCACGAAAATATCCTCAAGCGGCCTTCCCCAACACCACTATTCTCTACTGTGCCGATTTGAAGCTCCTGATGCATATGTCTGGTGGGCTCAGATAACTTAGCATTGAAGGGATACCTCTGCCATGCGCGATAAAGGTGAAGCAGAAAATATGTATCCTGCTTAGCTTGAAGCTCAGAGCGATCGACAACAAACTAACGTTTGTGGTGACTCATGACTTGGCTCTAGTTTGCGGGATTTACCATCTTTTTTGCGTAGCTTGTCAAGAAAAAAAGTGATCCCTTGAGTTCTCAAACCCTCTGAAGGCCATTTCCTGGTGCTACGAGCACAACGAGGAGCTGTTGATCTCTAAGCAGCGCGTCGATTGATCGACTACGTCCGCCGTCGCACACGCATAGCCACCCTGTCGTTCTGCTTGTGGTCTCGCGAAACAATGCTGGTGCACATCCACATCCCTTTTTCTCGCTCTACGCAATGCCGAATTACCGATGTCAACCCGATTTTGGCCGGGTCGCGTTTCGAGCAGCCCGAGTGAACATCTATCCTCAGCATACATCCGTTTTCTTTGATTTTGTGCCTTTTGCACTCTGTGAGCTCGTGTTCCAAAGGCAAAAAATGCTCAATGGGCTGAAGTTTCGTAGCGTTCTCGTTTATTTCCTGGGGTGCTGACGCCGCCTCGCAGCAACACGCCTTAGGGTCTCTCGTGTCCCGTCACATGAAAATTATACGAGTGCCACTCTCACAGGCTACAGCTCTGACATCCATACGCATCTATACTGATCGACCTTTCTCATCTAAAAGCAATCTATCGAGCTCTAGTGATCTTGATACTCGTGGAAATCCGAGGATAAACATATCGCTCTACCTGTTATGCTTATGGACATGGCCACGCTGCGATGAAACACCAGTCTGATTACCACCTTTTTCAGGTGCGTCACCGCACGCTCTGGGGGGCGCACTGCAGTCGTGCTATACGGGCATTTTTATCAAGGCTGGTGCGCCACAAGCTAGTGCGGCAACAGCGTTGGCAGAACTGATACCGGAATGGCGCATGGCCCAGCATGCCATGTTCGTCGGTTCCACCTCGTGCTTTGATCAGAAGTAATGGCGACCACGAGCACCTAGTTTCTTGGGAGGTCAGAGGATCTGCACGCCAATTGCGCACCTCGACTCAAGCATACCTCATCAGAACAAAATCTTCAAATCGTACCTGCCAGTAATTCACACCCATCTTGCATCGGCTACATTACTTCACTTCATGTACCACTAAAACCTCAAGAGTGGCTCTCCAGAGCTGCACCGCGGATAAGGTGAGTGCATGATGCTAGCACTATTCGCATCTTCTGTAGCGTCACCAATAAAGTACTAGGCCACCATGGGTATTCATCATACTTCGGCTTACGAACGACGATTCTCGGACGATCATGCGTGCGTCAAAAGTGCGTCAAAAGTGCACACGTACCCTGTCCTCAATAGTGGTTTGCCAGCCTTGCAGTAATCGCTCCGAGTGAATACGCGTGCCAAAGGCGGCTCGGGTACAGCGCGTCCGTTACTATTAGATGAACTCCGTGCTGAAGTTACACCACCGTCGAATGGCAACGGTCCACTCGCTTCTGGAGAGCCCGCAGCCACGCCCACGTGTACACGTCCAAATGACAGTGGCCTAGTACTCCCAGACGTCCCAATGCGCGTAGTCCGTCGCAGCGAACGGATCTGTTACAGGACACTAATGCACTTGTATTTATTCTGAAAAGGCTATGAACAAGCCATCGCTCTGTAGACTGTTTGGTCTTCCGCCCCTTGAAGTATCATCCAACTTTCTACGTACAGTCATCCCCCACACAATGGGTCGACCCCACAGGATGGGTCAGACCAAACAAAATACAGCGATCTGATTGGCTGAGAGACCAGAGCCGACCCTTTTTGGTGTACCTTGGTCCTTTGCATCCGAGAGGCTGTGCTAGAGCACTAGCAAAAATTTCCTTATTTGGTCCGACTCATCCTGTGGGGTCGACCCATTGTGTGGGGGATGACTGTACTAGAATTTGTGGCTCATAGGCCCTGTGGCTATAGAGCAAGGCATACGTAGTTACGTAGTTACAAGCGCATTGAATGAGCGATTCGTAAAGGCTGCCCTTGGCTTGTGGAATAATGTCGTTCGTCGCAGCGCTAATCATTACCACTAGCAGTATTGACTGAATAGACTTATTGCACATGTATTCTTTCTAAAGGACAAGATATGATATCGTTCTGTAGACCGCTTGGTTCCTCCGCCCCTTCAAACACATAGTCGAGCTTTTTATGTGTTGAGATAAACTGCAGCTCGTAGGCCCTATGGACTATAGAGCAAGGCGTTCGTAGTTACGCGGACACAAGGGCGTTAAATGGGCATCATCCGCCGAGGCGTCGGCCTTTGCTAGAATTTACTGTGGATAAGCAACAAAGTTATCAGGGTCGAGATGGGGACGGCTCAAGGCCCAGTAAGGATTTGTCGTCGGCTCTAGCTCGTACTTTAATCAAAAGCAAACGCGACTATGAGCATGGAGTCAAGCCGAAGGCTGGGACCTGCGTACCTGGATATTTTCAAGGATATACTGGGCGTATTTTTGTCAGACCAGATGCCAAAGATTATGCCGACCAATGAGCTTACATTCATCTTGTCTGGGTTATAGCCTTTTACTTCGTCAAGTAATTGGCCGCTCCTATAAATCCGTACCACCAGAAGCTACGAAGCGTGGTATTAAAAGTGCGCTATTGATGTGACAAGTACATGATGCCAGCGTCACTAACATTGTTTATACCGTCACGCAGGGGGTCCTAAGTTACAGGCATTGAGCCGAAATTACGACCGAGATCTCTCGAGGGACGCACCTTATCATAAAAACGACTACCACCGTCGAGATTGATAAAGAAGATTTTGTTGCGTAGTACATGAAACTCTTCCGCGATGGTTTCACGGACTGTGCATGCGTCTTGATCAGGGGGATACCAGTAGATGATAATAGAGTAGGTGTCTTCAGATATCTGAGTACATGAAACGATGAAAGGACACTTGAGCGCTGAAATCAAACGGCATGGAATGGACCAACCACTTTCTTAAAGTCTTTATATGTTTGGATCTCACGGGCGAAAGAGTAAGACATGACGGGGGGATGCTGTAACGACTCGGCTCGGCTCGCTTCGCTCCCGAGCTAACGCCGCTCCAACTTTCTCGTTTGCCTTTCTTTTCCAAATAATCCCAAACATTTTCGCTCGCGGACTCTTATAATTATATACACGATCGTTCCATGTATGAGTCCTCAGTTTTGCTCCCCCCTCTTTGCGAATTCTAATTTCTCTCGAGTGGTTATTCGCATTTACTGCAAAGCTCGTCAACAACTCGTCGACACCCCACACTTTTTGAACCCATCCACACAAAAACCACACTCATCTCTGTTTTTCTCCTGAATTTTTTTGAAAACATTCTAAAAACATCTCATCATCATTTAGACATGCCTAAAACTCGATCTGGAACCATGTACACGCCGGGCGCTGATTCCGCCCCAACTGACTTTGCTGCCGCCGCCGCAGACGTCAACGACACCTCAGCTACTAGTAGTTTAACCCCGCTGCCAGATGCTGACAGTGTCTCCACTAGGCCTCCCTCCGAGCATAGGCTCGCGACAGGCGGACATTGCGATGCCTCGGGCGAGGCGGATAAGATCGCGGCTAGGCCCCCTCCGAGCAGGTAGCGCTCGCGACAGGCGGAAATATTGTCAATAGTGGGGCCTCGGTGCCAGGTGATGCTAAATTCACCGTGCATCAACACGATACCGACTCTTCGGGCGAAGTGGAACTCGAGACAGCTGTGCAATCATCGGGCACATCCCGGAACGGACCGAAGTCGTTGACTGGGCTGACTGATCTAGTCACCGAGTTGTCCCTTCGGAAAGCATCTGAAAATGCTGACCCAGATGTCACTGGCGTTGTGCCTGGCGCCTTCACTGACGACTCGCGTGCGCGTGATTCTCTGCACAGTGGAGCTGACCCCACTCAACGCGCCGCTAACATAGCAGTGCGTCGCTTAAAGTCCTCGCGAGTGTCCTCATCAGTTATATCGCCACAGATTTCTTCAAAGAGACTCTTGAACCCGATCTCGGGCAAGCGAAGACTGTACGGCGAGGGAAACCTGGGCAACGGGCTATTGACCCGTTCCTCATCTGTCGCCCTCCAGCTGGAGAGGTCGGGGTAGTGCCACTTGAACTCAGCTTTACTGTCGTCTTCCTTTTCGTCGTCGTCAGGAAGTTCTTCGCCCGACAACCAGTCTTGAAAGAAAGTACTTCTAGTTGTCTTTGGACGATCGTGAGCTCCAGTCGGGCTACGCACAACTTTCTTAGGGGTAGAGTACCCTTCGTCACGAGTGAGTAAGCTTGCGATCGCGGTCACCACCCATCCGAGCACTCCCTTTCCTGAGGCAACCGAGCGTGATATTACCAAGGCTTACCACGCTCTTGAAGAGAAGACGCCTGCATTTTCAAAGTACGACTCGGACTCAGACTCGGAGTCGAGTTTGGACTTCCATGGTGCTCACATCAATACGGCCACTCCCATAGACAAAGCGAAGACCGCTACAGCTGAGCCTCCGATTGTAGATAAAGGGAAAGGACGCTCCCATTAACCAGGACAAGAAGCCACGCGCGGTCGTATTTGGTAACACAGTAGATGAACGCCGCTGTACTCAGAGCATAGTCAACAATCCTGGTAGCTACGCTGCCAGGCGATCCACTTCTCAAACGCCTTTCAGTGCGTCTACCCCCGCCACCAGCCGACCCTCATCGCAAATTCCACCTGGAGGCCACCTTGCAAGGGCGATGCCAAACGCTACAGCAGGACCGAGCCGCTTATCTGGACGCTATCTCAATAACGGACCACCGGATGATTCCTCGGATGACGACTCCTCCGGGACTATCTCGTCAACGTCTTCTGCTGCCAGCAATGCTGATAGGAATAAAAGGGAACGGAAGCGTCTCAAGAAATGCCTCCGGCGCAAGAGCTCACACAAGATGCACCTGAAACTTGACCCGCGCGCGCCGTACAACGGTGCTGCAGACTTCGATCTGTTCGAGCACTGGACTTTTTCGGCAGATACTTATGAATGTGAAACCGAGCATGCATATCCGTGTAGTGCAGAATTTTCTGACCGGTAGAGCATCCCAGTTCTACATGAATGAGGTCTCTCCTAGATTACGACAATATGATATGGCACTCTCTTATCAAGAATTATTTAACTCCTGTTTCTCAAAGAACTTTTGGCAAGAAACGCGTAGCAAGTTCAAATCAGCTTTTCAAGGCCGACATAGCGTACGCGATTTTCTACGACATATACAAGCTCTCGCCCGAAGACTCCCTGATATCACGGATTGACAACTCGTCATTCGATTCTGGAATGGCTGCAGGCCTAGCATCCGAATCAAACTCTCCGAGCAGGGCTGGAGTCAAGGGCTATCACAACTAGACGAGGTTGTTCAAGCGGCCAAGTGGATTGAGGATGCCGAGCAGGTACGACAGCGTGAAGAAGCTCTAGTGGAGGCTCGCAATCGTCAACACCGCCGTAATGGACGACTCGAACCTCATGGCCGTGATCATGGTAATAGGAATAACCAGGAGAGCTCAAACAACAGACGACACCTCCCAGCAATTCTAGTCAGAGTAATAACAACAAGCATGACGACAAGCGGAGGGCGAGCCAGAAACCGCACGATGGCAAGAAACGTATGTCTAAAGACGAAGAAAACGAATTCCGAGCACTCTCATGTCCCGTCAAAAGAAAAGTATACAAGCGCAACTCCCACGGCTCTGACATCTGTGTGAATCCATATCGATTGACCTTTCTCATCTCAAAGCGATTTGCCGGGCTCTAGCGATTCTGACCCTCGGTGGAAATCCGGGGATAAACATATTGCTCTGTGCGTCGTGCTTATAGGCATGGTCGCGCCGTGATAAAGCGCCAGTCTGATTGCCACCTTTCTCGGGTGCATCACCGCACGCTCCGGGGGGCGCACTGTAGTCGCGCTATGCAGACATTTATATCAAGGCTGGTACCCCACAAGCTAGTGCGGCAACAGCGTTGGCGGAACTGATACCGGAATGGCGCATAGCCCGGCATGCCATTTTCGTCGGTTCCACCTCGCGCTTTGATCAGAAGTAATGGCGACCACGAGCACCTAGTTTCTTGGGAGGTCAGAGGATCTGCACGCCAATTGCGCACCTCGACTCAAGCATACCTCATCAGAACAAAATCTTCAAATCGTACCTGCCAGTAATTCACACCCATCTTGCATCGGCTACAGTGCTTCACTTCATCGGATAGTCGACTGGTCGCATAACCATGTACCACTAAAACCTCAGGAGTGGCTCTCCAAAGCTGCACTGTGGACAAGGTGAGTGCATGATGCTAGCACTATTTACATCTTCTGTAGCGTCACCAATAAGGCATTAGGCCACCATGAGTATTCAGCATACTTTGGCTTACGAACGACGACTCTCGGACGATCATGCGTGCGTCAAAAGTGCACACGTACCCTGTCCTCAATAGTGGTTTGCCAGTCTTACAGCAATTGCTCCGAGTGAATACGCATGCCAAAGGCGGCTCGGGTACAGCGCGTCCGTCACTATTAGATGAGCTCCGTGCTGAAGTTACACCACCGTCGAATGGCAACGGTCCACTCGCTTCTGGAGAGCCCGCAGCCTCGCGTACACGTACACGCCCAAATGACAGCGGCCTAGCACTCTCCCAATGCGCGTGGTCCGTCGCAGCATCGCTGCCATTATCGCCGGCAGTATTAACCCAACGGATCTGTTACAGGACACTAATGCACTTGTATTTACTCTGAAAAGGCTATGAACAAGCCATCGCTTTGTAGACTGCCTGGGTCTTCCGCCCCTTGAAGTATTATCGAACTTTCTACGTACTGGAATGAACTGCGGCTCGTAGGCCCTATGGGTTATAGAGCGAGGCGTACGTAGTTACATGATCACAGGCGCGTCAGATGAGTGATCCGTGCAGGCTGCCCTTCGCTGGCATATTATGGGTAAGCAATATAGTTATCGGGATTGATATGGGGACGGCTCAAGGCCCAGTAACCATTCGCCGTCGTCTCCAGCTTGCGCTTTGATACAAAAAACACGCGCGACAATGAGCATGACGTTAAGCGATACGTTGGGGACCTGCATACCTCAACATTCTTAAGGATATACTAGGCGTATTTTGTCAGACCAAATGCCGAAAATCAGGCCCGGGCCAATAAACTTACATTCATCTTGAATGGATTATAGCCCTTCATTTCGTCGAGCAGTAGGCCGCTCCGTAAATCCGTACCACTAGAAGCTAAGAGGCGTATTGTAAGAAGTGCGTCGCTGATACGGCAAGTTCATGGTGTGACCAACAATTTTTATATCGCTTCACAGGGGGTCCTAAGTCACAGGCATTGAGCCGAAACCACAACCGAGGTTTCTTAAAAAAACAAACCTTTTCATCAAAGCGATTGCCAGCTGGAGATCGACAAAGAGCATTTTGTCGCGTAGCATAGGGAATTCACCCGCGATAGTTTCACGGATTGAAGGTGCATTCGGATTGCGGGGGTACCAGTAGATCATAATGTCCAGTACTAGTGTGCGCAGTGATATGAATGGACTTATAGTTACCTATACTTACACGGTAATACACCAGCTATGAAATACAACGCCGTGTCACGAGCACTCGGCTTAGCGCGTCAAGCGTCACGCGTCACGGTGAGCTGACCAAACACCCGAAACACGAAGCTGATTCTAGGTATCGAATTTTACGAATTCGCACGCAACTCTCTCACGCAGTTTGCCAGACCTAGTTAGAATGGCACCCTCACTGGTACCGCACTAGTCAAGTACCAAATATCCGGTGCTCCTAGCTGAAGCTGGAGCCTCAAGGCCTCAAGCATTTAGTGCGGGAAGCCCGAATCAAGACTTAAGCGCTCACCCACGGTGCACCGCGCTCGCCGCAGCAGCGAGTATCGCCGAGTCTCCATAGGACAATGCGCATACCCGTGCATCAAGACACCATGAAGATCTTTCTGAATCCCGGAGTTTTCCAGCAAGGCGGTTCGGGAGGAGCCGGGGACCTTGATGGTAGCTTTGAAATCGATCTCGTTGTGGGCATACGCATCTGGGGAAAATGCTCTAGATACTTTTACTCAATACACGGCTTTTGTTTACAATGAATAGCGGTCGCTAGTAAAACGAAGGGTCAGAAGTGGTTAACTTGTGAGAAAATAGGCCGATGAGCGAGGAGCACGTCCCGCCGGACCAGTTGGTAAGAGCTGCGCTGAAGCATCATGGTTCATGCGTAGTGCAACTCTATGCGTGTATGTCGGAGAGGTCAGGAAGTCGAATTGTTTTGGATGGCAAGAGGTCTTCTCCCTGGAAACGTAAGGTTGTAAGTAGGGCTACTTCACACACGAAATGACATGCTTGCATACAGTCAGTTGCCCTATAAAACCCTGTAGCGGGCGGGCGACACATTGAGTCAGTTGCTTAGCCTTAGGCCAACCATCGAAAAACCTACTTTCACTCGATCGTGATCTTCTTGCCTTAACCCCGACGACTGATAGGAGCCGTATTCTCCCCCTTTGTAGTAAACCACGGCCGGAAACTACATCGCACAAAGCATGAAAAAGGAGGGCAGGGGCATTAGGAGCGAAACCACGAACAGTGATGGTAAACGGAAGGAGTCCCTTCAGCATTTTCGAATCATTCTTGTGTAAATTTTGCAGCTAGTTAGTCCCAGCAGAAAAAACAACGACTGCTTCGCCCGATAAACTCACTTCGAACCCATCGATCGGTGTTGTGAAGAAGTTAAAGCGGCCCGGCGCGACTACCTTGAGTTTCCCGGCGCAATGGAGAAATGGTTGATAGCAAAACCATGCATTGCCGTCGCTTGTGTCGTAATAGAAGACGAATGAAACGGACTCTTTCTTGATCTGGTGGCATGTAGGTTTAGTGATATGGTTTTAGCCGCGAAAGAACGTAACCAACCTTTGTCCTCAGCACATCAGTGGTGGGTAGATGAATGACACCATCTTCTGGGTCTCGAGATGCTGAGGACATGGTGGCTGCGAGAGCGCTGGAAGTATTGGCTGGCCCCTGTTCCCCTTCTTATATATGTACCTGCACTTTGCCATCAGATCGCACGGCCCAACAGAGACAAAGATGCGAAAATGGGAGGTTTATTAAGTGGCTGTCGGCCCCAAGTCGGTCTTATTACCCAATGTGGTCCCATTTGGATCTAAACTTCTTTCTCCGTTCACTGCCTTTACCGGCTTGGCCTTATGTACTATAGTTAAGGGCGGCTCTGGCAGGTTTTGTTGTATCTCATCTCCTGGCCGACGCTGTGACTCAGGCCTGAGGGTTTGATCTGAGGCGCGGCGACATAGGAGTATCGCTGGTGGCATTAGCTTCAGGAAAGACGATCAAGCAGAAGGGGGGCAGCGGAGTCCCTCCGAATCCTCAAGAGGCCGCAGCAGTGAGCACAAAGGTATTAATTACAGACGCTGAGCTGAGCGCGATTAGTTTTGCTCCGAATCTTTTTCCGTAGGTTTACTCCAGATGTGCCAGAACATCACTAGCACAACGAGGCAAGCGGCACCGATCACAGCCGTTGCGCCTACCACGGCTTTCCCTGTCGCAGTACTGAGGCGTTGCTGGCCTTGTGTCTGTTCGTATCCTTGGAAGGAGAAATAAACAATGCTAAATGCGAACGTGAGGATTGCCCAGATAAGAAGAACTAGAGGGACGCTCAAGAGCATCGCTACTGCTCGAACTCCATAATCCGACTTAACTCGGCTGAAGTAGCGGGCTGTGAGTAATGCGCAAATACGTCAGAATACGTATGCATAGGAAGACCAGGGAACCAGGCACCTATTTCGCGATTCCGTGTCTGGTGTCTCCAAACAAGGTATAAGCCAACGGTAACACTTCCGAGCGCGCAGAGAACCGATATCAGGCAAGAGATTCGGGTTAGATCATCGAGCCCCGGAACCGCGAGAAACGCAACGGTAGCACTGCAAAATAACGTGCTTTAGGATAAAAGGAATGGGTTTAAAGGTTGTCCGCTCACGAAAGTAGCACGGTTGCCTGGCAGATCGGTAAGCAATTAATCAAGAGCATCATGAGACCGGTCAGCGAGCACAACGCCAATGAAAAGAAAAAAAACTAACCACGAGGTTGAAATCCGACCACTCCTTGACCATTTTCTGGATATATTCGCGCCATAATTTTGTTTGTATGATACCAGATTGACCTTTGAGGACGACTTGGACGTGCTGCATGTAGCTGAAAGGGACTCCAAAGAAGATAGCCATGGTACACAGCACGAAGATTGTATTGGCAAGACCGCCCAGCTCATTCGCGGGCGTTGATTCATCGAAGAATTTTCGTCGAACGGTTCGCCCAGGGTCCACGAAAGCCTCATACCGAGCTGGCTCGAGTAGATGAATTGAGTTCAGCACGACGTAGCAGGCTTGTAAATGGCTTACCGGCGCATTCTAATATGTATGATATCAACACAACCTCATGAGTGGAACTCTTTTGGGCCGACGCTAGGAACATGTGGTAAGTCTTTTTCGTACTTGAACCAGCTACGATCACTAACGAGTTTCATCGGAGGTAGCGACTCCTCCAGATGTGGTGTCCTGCCCAGGGTTCGTGTGTTGTCCAGAGGCGGCGTCTTTCCCAGAGGTAGTGACTTTCCCCCCGATCTCGGAGAGCACAGCGTTCAAGTTACGTCCATCCGACTGAATTCGGGTGGGGTCTGCGCTCATGATACTGTCCTCATAAACCACGCTCCCTAGGGCCATATCAGATCGCGCGTGCCGTGAGAGCAGCACGGGAATGACGCACTCAGATGATCGGACTGTAAAGCCGCGCGGGCACTCCCTAAGGCTGTGGCTGGTAGCGGTCGATGGGATGGATGGTCTTTGAAATATTTCCAGAACTTTGCTTCATACTCTTTCCCTATTGGTAGCGAGGGTTTGGCTCTGCGGGACCAGTGCCCCGATCGTATGAGTTTGTACTCACGCGTTGTCCACGGGACGTTGTTTTCATAGATATCGGGTTTGTCTATCATCACCTTTGATCTGTGAATGACATAACTCGGCGAGTACTTCTTTTCTTCGATGTAGATCTCCGCATCGAGGGTAACACGACTCGGTCGGAGTTGAGCGGTCCATGCAAAATCCGCTTCCCAGGCACTTTTTTCCACGGCAGTGAGTACTTTTCTAATCCGGATATCGCAGTCTGTAGTGACGCGATAATCTTCATGAACGTAATAGCACCACCCGCACGGGTGCTTGAAAGGCGTCCAGCCCGGAGGGCAATCAGTTTGGCGTGTATCGAGGGAGGTGTGCTGTCCACTATGGTTCTCAGGCGGAGAAGATGAGGAGGGGCGGAGGAAGGCGGGGAGGAAAGCAGGGTGCGATAGATCATCTGGGCGGTCGGATGGGCCGGATGGATCAGCTGAGGCTGAGTCGGTAGGGCCAGCTGAGACGGGTGGGATAGATAAGACGGGTGGGACGGGTGGATCGGCTGGATCGTCTGGGACGGGTGGGGCGGCTGCGTAAGGTGACGATGTTTCGATCGGAGGGGATTGAGCTGGTGCGGACAATGGTGCTGTTGAGGAGGATGCCGTTGGCACATGTGAGGAAGTTGAGGATGATGAGGGGGCCGGAAAAGACAGAGTAAGTGGCAGGGGCGAGGAAGTTAGCGGAGCCGATAGAGTCGGTAAAGACTGGGCGGCTGGGGGATGTGTGGTAGATGGCGCGGATTTTTGGCGGGTGAGGGCCATAGGTTGGTCAGAATCTGCGGGCGTGGACGCGCCCCTCCTTCTACCTCTCCCAAAAATGCTCCAAAGACGTCTAGGCCTACTGTAAATGGAGGATATTTCAGTTTGCAAGATCTGCCGTCCTCGAGATAAATTTTCCTACTGCGCTTGGCCTTCCGTGTCTGTGTATGTGCGAGTGGGGCGGGCTATAGGAGCTACCATGATGAAGGGTAGTATGCTTGGCAATTGGGAGTGCTGACAAGCTTTAGTTTTTCTGGAAGCCTACAGACGTAGGAGCACCGCGCGAAAATGAGGCCAGGTTTTCGATGAAGGACAGGAGGCGAGGAGTCTCCCGCTGTAAAGGACGGCGCTGTGCTTATATTCACCGTGCTTGATACGGTTGAAACACATCAGCTAAGTATATACTTCCTTCTTCAGGACATGGCGCGATACAAAGGCAGGGGCGAGGATTGAAAAGGAATCACGATATTCATGTCAGTGCTCACGAACCAGCAGAGTGGATACATGTAACCACAGGTTCATGATAAAACATGTCAAAGCAGGTCTCCCGTAGTAGTTGCATGGCACGCATGTGCAGTATTAATTGCACCAGGAAGTTTTGGCAGAGAGCAAAGGCAGCTATGCCGCGTCACACATGCATATGCATATGATAGTCGATGCACATACATGCCGTGGACGAACTGTATAGCACTTGAACCAGCCCTGAGTGTGGCCGTCCGTGGGCTCGATGGCTCGACATCGTGGGAATAGTTGTCACAATGTCACAAGTATACGCCGCTCCCACAGCCACGCTCCGACGCAATGGTAGCGCGCTCACAGCAACATATATATGGGCATGACCCACTCTTCCGGGTGGCACGTTGGATCTGGGGACAAAGAGTGACCTACTTATCTGTCCTTAAGCTTCAATTTCAAGGAACCGAGCCACCATAAGCAGTACAAACGCCGCGCGCGCGTAGCCATAGAGCAACTTGCGGCTCGCGACAAGCTGCGAAGATATCTCAGCACTTGGGCCCTGGAATCTGATATGAAGCCTATCCTTTTCTGGGGCACGAAGGCTGAGAGCCATCTAGGAATCGGAGACTTGAGCCTGCAAAAGTTTCTGGTGCCCATATAGCTAGATACCAGGGGGAGTTGGGGACGTTCACGATCGCTGCTTAGCCCAGGCGTGCCCACATAAACGATTGCGTACTTGCACAACTCCACATCGCGCGCTGAGTTGGGTGCTCAAAAGAATGTGGCACCAGAGGCCAGGCCGCCCCGGGAGATGAATAGCCGCTCAAGAGACTTCAGAGATCAATCTCTGCCCCACTATGAGTCTGAGAAGGGACGAGGGGTCTGGGGCGTGGGCGGTGATATTTGTTACATGGAAAGGCTCAGCATTTCCCCGAGAAGCACAGAAGCACAGAAGCACAGCACGATTCTAGAGTAGATCAAAATCTCTCAGGACGGTCCTCGCACAGCGCAATGTGAGTCGCAATAGCACCGCGTGTTCCTGTCATAAACGGAGAGTTAGTCCACGCTTGGCAATGAGTATATCTCCTATAGTTTCCATCGAAGAGCCTGGCTGATGTTCGGGGCGTGATAGCATTGGTCCAAGGGCATATGTTCCTCGACACGCCTTTGTAGGTCTGCCTGTGCGAAAAGGCCAAAAAAACATCCTGAGAGAACATTCAGCAGTCACGCAAGCACATCGCCGGTTGGATCCTAGCTAAAGGGAGGTAAAAAAACGTCGTGTACAGGCCGTTGACGCTTGCATGTAGTGCAGTAAAATACTGACCTTTGTAATAAAAGCCGCACCCCGCAAGCCGTTCGGTACTTAGCGCTGCTGCACAAAGAGGGCGAATGGCGTGGAAAGACCCCAAAAAAACGAGTAAATACGAGCAATCCGGTGCGGTGCGTCCGTCTCGGGGCTAAACTGGACCGGTCACAGCGGCCTACTGAAGATATTCGTTCAAAGAGACGGTAGCCAAGGGTTTCTTGTGCATAAACGAAAAGAGGGAGTAGGTGCGCATCGGACACTCTGACTCCAAGGGCCCGCGTTGATGCCAAGATAAGCAGGCAGCCTGAACAAGGGAAAATAAGCAAGGGCCCTTTCGAACGTTGGTGCGGGATGATAATCGATAGCACTCAACACCTCCAGATAAGACCCCTGAGAAACTGGCTGCTCCACGCGCGCAAGAATTTAACGTAAAGTCAGCAGGATAATGACCACTTGTCACTTTTTTTCGTCTGGGATCGCTAGATATCGCTATGCTGCTCGGCAACATCCAGTCCAGAATGCCTACCACAACTCCTAAGAAAGGGGGCGCAGAGGCCCATCGGGACGTAACTATGGTATGGGTACCATAAAGTGTTAAAAAACTAAGTCAAGGGGCGCGTTAATATTCAGCCAGCTATAGTTACCGCCGCATGGGTGCAGCAATGTCCCGTGTAAGGAAGTCGGACCATCGCCAAGCTCCGAGCGCCTAAAGCCCTGGCAAGAAAGCCGTGGTCTCGCTCAAAGCGTCAGCATATCTCATTTTTGTGAGATCGCTGGCGTGGGGAGTACTTGTAAACTTCACACAAAACTATAGGGTCGTGGTAGGTCGTGGTACTGCGATCTAGAGCAGCTATCGCAGTGGTGCTGTGATGATGAGAACTAGAGAGAACTAGAGTCACTGACATTCAAAGGGAAAGGAGCCCATTTATCCTTCCTATTAAAATTCAGCTTATTGTTGGATAGGGTCATCAGGATGAAAAAATGCACCCACCACAGCGGTACCCGACCGAATGAATGAGGTGTGTTCTGCGAAATTTGTTCAGCATGTTTAGATACAACCGGCGCCCGAGTAGTCACATGAATTCCCGGACGTGCTACATAAATATGCGGTGAGAATTGGTTGCTAATTAGCTCGAGAGGCTACATTTCTAGCAGATTTTGTCTGACAATTCAGATCCGATGTGGTGTTGAGTACTTATTGCTCAGACGTGCCGAGCAGGTTATGTATGCATATTTGTGCTCGCTTTGGGCACGACCGCCGGCCGCGCCTTTTCTACAAAATCATCCACCGCACCGGGCTCTCATATTTTCCTCAGCCTGCCCACTACGCGTTACGTGCAGCTCTCGCAGCAATATATCGATGCTCGGTTAAACGAGTCCCTAGTTAGCGCTCGGCTGTTGCGACCTAGCTATAGCTTTTTCTCGTCATGCGACTTGCAGATCCGATTTGGATTTGGTTGAACTTCGTAACACTGGTACTTGACTTGAGGCTCGGGCGCAGCCATTTGAACAAACGGCGCCAGACCTGTTTTTATGCAAGCGCGGATCCGGATGGTGCAACCAGTGTTGCTTCTGCTTGATGGACTTCGCGCGCTCATCGGAATCCGGACTCATTTTCTGCGTGTATTTGATTCGTTCTCTCCATGATTTACTTATGTCTTGTTATAGACATATTTACTAGGCCTTGTGTCTCTTGTTGGTTACGACCACGCCCAACCGCAGTATGTTGAGCAGAGCTCCTTGTATCCTTCAGTGTGCTAACGTTCTTACCATTCGGACAGATAGCAAAACATGAGCAATGTCGACATGAAGAGTAGTACGGCACTCGAATGGCATGAAGGTACGAAGGGTAAATAAGGCGGCAATTTGGGACTTACATATCTTACTTTTTCTTCTACAGAGCCCCGAAATAATAGCTCCATCCACGAAATGCCCGAAGGCTCGCCTGAAGCTCCTATCATTTCGCGGCGAGATCTTCACTCGAGGCATCCGAAGTTTTGGTTCGACGACGGGGGCATTGTCATTCGGGTCGAACATATCATCTTCCGGCTGCACGCATCGACTCTTAGATCCAAATCTGAATTCTTCAACGATCTCTTCGCGCAAAGAGAGGGCGTTGATATGGAGAAGGTTGATGGCTGTCCGCTATTCGATCTGGATGGGAAGTCGCGCGATTTTACCGCCCTGTTGGATGCGTTGTATGGTGATCTGTGAGTAGCTTACTGCACTACCATCTAAATTCCTCCTCTAAATAAGATCCCCAACAGGACTATCCTAGTCGGAAGCGTACCATCCTTCTTCACGCTAGCATGTTTATTGCGCGCGTCGCACCATTGGAAGTTTCCAGGTTTGCGAGCCTGGGCGCTTGATGCCCTGCACAAACGGTGGCCACCCTCCCTCAGATCTGTCGATGAACAAAAAGACCTCGATATCCACGCTCTCAAACTCATTGTGCTCTTGAGAGAGTGCGGCGAAAAGAGTCTCCTGAAGCGAGCCTTCTACCGTCTTTTACGGTTGAAGAACCTTGGGATGACATTTGAGCCTGACATCACCGTCGGCAAACGCGCCACCGTAGTGACACCTCCAGCGGAAGACGGTTACAGTCACGAGCCGATCAGGTGGCTCCCTACCGACTCCAAGCTCGGACATAACGACACTCTCCGCGCTATCATGCTCCAGGCCCATGCGGTCGACGCCTGGATGGCCTTTGTGTGCAAGCCACCATCCTATAGTTTCCTTTCCGACCTCCACCAAGGGAAGAAAGTCAACTGCCAGCAAGCGTTGAGTACTGCATGGTCCAAACGCGTTACCGAGGCGCAGAATATGCGTTGGTTGGACCCATTGGGATGCTGGCTCGCTGTCGCGGGAATCCTGCTGAAGATAGAGGGCCTTTGCGATAATTGCATTGTGAAATGCTATGAACATTTGAGGAATGACCGGAAAAGCTTCTGGGACGGACTCGATAAAATATTGGAGATCTAGGGCTACGGACGCTGGGGTTCTGCATCGCAAACCATCTTTAAAAATGCTTGTACCGAGCGCTATTCATATGCCTGTCCGTTTCAACAATGCATCTAGCACCTTTGGCATCTTGCCCATTGTTTCTATCGTCCCCCGCATAATTGCGCACACAGCTGCATCCAGATCCTGGTCGACCGACGACCGCGTGTGCAGAGCCAGCATTTCTTAGATTGGCGCAACGTTCGACTATGTTTTACTTCCCGGTCATTTATTCGTGGCTTCCACAGCGCTCTTGTGAGTATGAAAAAAAAAAGCAGAGGGTGCTGCAAGCCAATTCAAAACTGAGTCCCTTCTTACATAAATAAGCGCCCACTATCTTCTAACCCTGAGCTTCTCAGTTTTCATCGTGCCTTTGATTAGGTCATGATGTGCTCTTTGGTGAAATGATACTGTATCTTTGCCACACGCAAACGACGCTCTCTAGCACATACACCTATAGCCGCACGGTACCTTACACTTGTGCAGTGAACTTTCGTGCTATGGATTCCGTGGATATGAAGAGCGATACGAAGCTT
The DNA here is from genome assembly GCA_000697705.1 of Botryobasidium botryosum FD-172 SS1. Taxonomy (NCBI): domain Eukaryota; kingdom Fungi; phylum Basidiomycota; class Agaricomycetes; order Cantharellales; family Botryobasidiaceae; genus Botryobasidium; species Botryobasidium botryosum. Next base: position 395,723 of record KL198045.1, on the reverse strand, counting down.
GAATGGGATATCCTACATAGAGGTACGGAGAGATGTCATTCATCTTGCAATAGCCCCGCTAGCCTTACTGATATGCATACTTGATGCTTACCCTTTAGTCGAAATCCAGGGCAATTCATCCGGCTTGCATGAGTCGCCTGAAGACGCCTCCAAGGATGCCACGATATTGCGAAGAAAGCTTCGCTCAAAGCATCCGAAGTTCTGGTACGGCGATGGGAGTGTCGTTATTCGGGTCGAGCATACCATCTTCCGGCTGCATTTATCGACTCTCAAATCTAAATCGGAGTTCTTCAGCAATCTTTTCGCGCGCAAAGACGGCACTGGTACGGAGGAGGTTGAAGGATGTCCGCTATTTGACCTTGATGGAAGAGCGTGCAATTTTACCGCTCTGTTGGATGCGTTATACGGAGATCTGTAAGTCGCGTATAGTTCTATGCATGGTGCTCCTCACTAAATATGGCTCGCAACAGGACCGCCTTGGTCGGAAAAGTCCCATCTTTCTTCACGTTGGCATGCCTATTGCGTGCATCGCACCGCTGGGAGTTTCCGGTTCTACGAGCTTGGGCGCTTGACGCACTGCACAAGCGATGGTCCTCTTCTACGAACTCTGTCAATGAACCAAAGGGCCTAGACGCCCACGCCCTGAAGGTCATTGTACTTTCCAGGGAGTGTGACGAGAAGAGTCTCCTGAAGCGAGCATTTTACCAACTTCTGCAGTTGAAGGGCCTTGGACTTTCATTCGAGAGCGATATCAACCTCACCGCAGGCGAAGGGAGCATCAAGAGATCAGATGAGTACTGCCACGAACCGACCAAATGGCACCCGGACGACTCTAAACTCTCGCACGATGATATTCTTCGCGTTATCATGCTCCAGGCCCATGTCATGGACGCTTGGAAAGCACTTGTGTGCAAATCGCCGTCCTATAAATTCCTCTCTGATTACCATGGAGGAAAGAAACCGAGCTGTCGGGAAATCTTCAGCACCGCGTGGCATCAACGCGTTACCGAGGCACCTAACATGCCCTGGTCCGATCCACTGGGATGCTGGTCGGCCATTGCGGATATCTCGTGGACAAGGGAAGGCGTTTGCGAAAGCTGTAGTAAGAACTGTTTATCAGTATGGGCATCGGCGCGGATACGCTTTTGGAAGGAGCTCGATAACGTGTTGAGTATTTAGGTTGATAGCGCCGACGCGCCACGTACTAGCTCAGAGCTCGGCCTTGCATACCTTCGCATCTTTCATCCCTGCGTCTTGATATCATTCTGCAATGGTCACCAGAAATACTTATCACGCGCGACCACACCTTAGATCTTAGCACTCGACGCGGCCTCTTTACTTGAAAGCCAGGCTTTTTATGGAACGCCGGTGTCCAGTGTTCTGGTTCTCGCCCTAATAGTAACGGTTCTAGAATACAACGATCCAAACCCTGGAGGCCCCATCACAAAAATCATATACTTAAGCCCCCCTTATGCTCGGTTCTTAAGTGCTCACTGCTGCTGGGCCGTGCCTGACCAGCGACCGGTCGACCACGCCCTCCCATCCAAAGCCTATCGCCAACTTCCAGCATCTCGACTTCGATGAAATTCGACCTATCAGAAACTGCGGTCCGTATACATTCTTGATTATTAGGGATTTGATGTATTGAGATGCTATCACATTTCAGCCGGACGGGCCGACGGTGAGAAATCCTTGGGAATCTGCAGGCGGCGCAGCCGCCGGGAACGGTAGGCAGGCGTCGATGCGCTAGGATTGCCGTGGCCTCAACTGTCTTCTTCCTAGTTACGCAGCCGCCAAAAGCTAGCAGTGCTAGTGGGGTCGAGCCGAAATCAGCCCAGGGAAACCAACTAGCGCCAGGAGCTCCTACTACACCACCCCCCAACACGAAAGACGCTCCCGATAGCTCATTGCCGACTATCTCCAGGCGTCACCCAAAATTCTGGTTCGAAGATGGTAACATTGTTGTGCGCGTGGACGATCGCATCTTCCGAGTTCATATGTCGACTCTGAAGCTGAGGTCCACATTTTTCGAGGACATATTCTCCGAAGAGGTCCGCTCAAGTGCCGGAATAATTGATGGTTGTAATATCATCGACCTAGAGGGTAGATCGTGTGACTTCTCCGCGTTATTGGACTGGTTGTATCCCGGCGGTTTGTGAGTACCCTCCTTGCGCTCATCACGATTTTTTATTTAATGGCAGCTCCATAGGTCTCGAGCGACAGAGCATAGCAAGGCATCCTTTTTCACACTGGCATGCCTTTTACGTGCATCGCATCAGTGGAAGTTTCCCGACGCCAAGGATTGGGCTCTTGAGGAGCTGAAGCTGCGGTGGCCTCCCAAGCTAGAGGAGGTTCCGTGGCAGCCCGATCTCACCGATCACGCCACCAAGGTTATCGTCCTCCTCCAGGCATGTGGAGAGAGGACACTCCTGAAGCGAGCCTTTTATCGGCTCCTGTGCGTCGACGATTTTGGTATCAAATCAGGGACCGAGAACGCTGCTGAGGAGAACATGACCCCAGCGACGCTCGCCGTGAAGGAGTACAACCACGAACCAGCCAAGTGGGCGGCGAGCGATTCCACGCTATCGCAGGATGACATTCTCCGCATCATCCGCCTCCACAAATATACGACGCAGCGTTGGATATCACTCACGTCCAAGACGCCGTCGTACGCATTCCTTTCCGACAGGAAGCGTCATGCCTGGAGACTTAGCTGCCTTACCATACTTCGATCCATGTGGCATGCCTACGTCACTGAAGCCCAGTTCGCCAGCCAAGGCCACTTTGACCCTTTGGGGTGTCTCAAAGAGATAAAGAACGTTGAGTGGGAAAAGCTGGGCATCTGTCAAGCGTGCGCGGTAGACTGCAGGGATCGTTGGGAGGAGGAGCGAAGGCGTATATGGGATGAGTTAGATGTCGAGCTAGGCATCACCTCTCCCAGCGTGGGATCATACCGCGGGCTTGATGACCGCCCCCGGCAGCCCTATCAGCTTACGTTCAATCAAGCTGCTGCAGTGTACTCGGGTGGGAAGTAGGTGGTAAGAAGGAGACCAGTCAGTCCTCCTAGTAGTCTACATACACATACAGTGGTGGGCTGCTGCGGTCGTCTCACAGATTCAGGTAATCTATCTTTTTTGAAACTTGTTCAAGAAAATAGGATCCATTGTGTAAATAGAAAATATGCCAATTGTCAAGTTGTCCAAGTCACAAAGGTCCAATATTCAATACTGAACACAAACAATTCCGGTTCATTTGGTCCGCCATTTGTAGCAGTTTATGACCGACTTCACTAGTGGCTCCGAGCCTTAAATAACTGGTAACTTCCGAGTTTCTATGTAAGTTCGACCCCGATACACTAGTATCGTCGGTTGGGAAGCGCAAAATTTTGCACTTCGCGGTCCTCAATATTTGGCCACATGCTTTCCGACCCAATTTTTGCGCAACAGGGGCAAGAACCTCCCTAATATTTATAAAGAAGGCCAGCTTATCTAAGCAACATCCCCCCCGCTGTACAAACTGACCACGAATTGCTACAAGGCTTGTTCATTTCCGCAGGTATAAATGTATGTATTTTGTATTTGCAAGGTTATGCTTATGTCCCTGGCGCACACCCCTTCGGATGGTGTTTTTCCAAAAACTTTTCATACGAGATACAAATTACTATCGGGTGCGTTTGCATCCGGGGACCCGATGGCTCTGAATGCAGTCTGTCCGATTATAAGTATTAATGACCCATCACACCCGCATCGACACCAACACCACGCCCTACGTCCGCCCTGCATGAGCTCCTCGTCAGCCTTAGAGTACAACGATGGTAACATCTCTGGCTCACCTGCGCCCTTTCTCCGCGCCCTCCCCTCGCCCCAGGAGCTCCTCGAAGAGGACCCGCTACACCTTCATCATCGTCTCTCTTCCCTGTCTTTATCCCCCCAGCATTCCTATCCACCGGGAGATCGGCCCGTCCTACCCCCACTCCAACCTAGCCCTATTCTCTCTCGCAGGCAATCACTGTCACCCATCGTCCAGCACCCTCTACCAATCCCCCGGGCCATCTCCAGCTCTCCCGCTCTTTCTATACTCCCCCGCCCACTGTCGTCGTACTCAATTCAACAGCAGGTCATGCCCCCGCGTGCTGCCGTCCCATTTCGGCCATCTCGCTCTCGAGTGCCCTATGCGCCCCGCGTACGAAAGTCGCCGCCTGGAAGCGTCCAGTGAGGCCACTGAGACCGGGCGAGCTCAACGATATGCGTACATCTCACACAAACCGCCTACGCACGGACCCGCCCGTCGCTACGTCTTCTTCTGTACCCGATATTAAAGCAGCTTCTCTACGTGGCGTCCTCCATGCCTCGATCCCTCAAGCCCGAGCTCAGGCGGGTTATGATGTTTCTACGTGCGCCGTATGTACCCAGATTCTCCCTCCTTCCTTTGGTCGTGCTCATATTATTGGTACCGATAATCGAATCTGTGGTGTCTCCATGTGTCCGGCCCCTATGAACAGTCGGGGGGATACGATAGCAGCTTGAAGAATACTGCAAACCCGGCCATACATGGCGGACTCCCCTTTCTGAACAGTGAGTAGCCAATGATCAAGATAATTTGGGCATAGCTATCTCTACATCGCTTATATCATTTAGACAGAGACGTTGAGCCCGAAGCAAAAACCATACACGACGCCTCGGAGGAGCACCACGCGCCATGCTGTCTCCCCACCACGCCAATTCAGCCAGATATCAACTTCCGCACCGTAGGTGAACTATCGTCTCCACGGCACCACAAGTTTTGGTTAGATGATGGCAACGTTGTATTGCGCGCGGAAAATCGGCTGTTCAGGGTTCATAGTTCAATTCTCGCAATGGGCTCAGCGCATTTTGCCGATTTTTTCTCCCGGGAAAAATATGAGATTGTTGGTGTTATCGATGGGTGTGATATCATCCAGCTTGAGGGGAGAGCGTGCGATTTCTCTGCATTACTGGATTGGTTGTATCCAGGCGGGCTGTGGGTCGCGCTTGAATGTATTATTTGGTATCCTGGATCCGCTGATTGCGCTCTATAGGTCTCAAGTGATCGACCTCGAGCCATCGTTCTTTACCCTGGCGTGCCTTCTGCGTGCGTCGTGTCTTTGGACGTCTCCAGCCGCCAAGGCCTGGGTTCTTAAAAAGCTGAAAGAGCGCTGGCCGGTCGATGTCGGAGAAATTTCAAGTCAGTTTGATCTCCTCCGCTACGCCACGAAAGCCATTGTGCTTTTAGGGGCGTGCGGGGAGGCAAGCCTCATAAAACAAGCCTTCTATTCGCTCCTATGCGAAGTTGATGTCGAGTCCGGGGCTCAAGCAGAAATCCAGAGCCAGGATTCGGACAGCCCTCCCACCGAAATGCCTGGGGTACATGAAGGTGAATATTATCACGAGCCGCCAATTTGGGCTGCGCACGACTCCGCCTTGTCGCGAAGGGACATTGTTCGCTTCATTCGTCTACAAAACTTTGCCGCCCAGCGTTGGAGAACCCTGACGCTCAAGGCGCCGACATACGGCTTTCTTTCCAACGGAGGCTGCCACGAGCGGAGCAGCTGTCTCGGCGTATTCAAAAAGATATGGCATCCCAGCGTCACTGAGGCAGAGTTCTCCGACCGCGGGCGTTTTGATCCGCTTCTGTGTCTTCAGATTTTGAAAGATATGGAATGGGAAGAGCAAGGAATCTGTAGCGCGTGTGCGAGGGATTGCAGGGAACGTTGGGAATATGAGCGGCAGCGGTTTTGGGACGACCTTGATGATGAATTGGGCATCCGCGGCTCCAATAGTCGGCAGCGTCAGGACTATCGCGTTGTCCTCCTTGGCAACTTTGAGCCATATTCACACACCATCACCCTCTAGTAAGTAGTGCCTCCGATGTGTGGGCGAATATCGTCATCAGGAAAAACCAGAAGCGCTCATTTGGAGATTATGTGAGATCATTGGTCGCGTCTGGGAATACGAGGGAAGGTGGGGAGAAGACGAGGCGCGCGGGCGTGGACTTCGCGCTTGTGCGAGGTCGGGCGAACGCGCAGTAACTGAGTTAGGGTGATTTGAGTTGGCTTGTAGTGTATGCTAGCGAGTAAAAAAAAAACGGTACCAGTACACATTTCTAATATAATAAAATGGAAAGCCTCGGGGGAAGGGCGGGGTCAAGTAATTCTGAAAAAACAGTTGTCGTCTGCAAACGGACTGACGTAGAAAGTATTACAATTATCGAGTACATTAGGAGAGGTCCAGTCTGGAGACACAAGAGGGCCAAAGGAGGGATAAAGATGAATGCTTCGACAGATCTGCGTAACGGGGATAACGCTGTAGACACGTTCGCGATTGCTCATACTGCGGGAGATCTTGTACAGCCCACTATGGCGTTCCGGCGTTTGAAAAGGCGTGAACCACTCGACGTAAGCTAGGTGCATTGGACACTCTCCGGGCTCCGTGGAGAAATATAGGCGGGACGCTTTCGCGGGCAGGGTGAAGACAGCCCGAACCTGAGCAACGCGAGTTCCTGGTAATCCAAAAGATGCTCATGTGTTAGCATAATAAACTGCATGCGCCGTGCGCGCCTAGTAAACATAAGGGGAGTACGCACCAGCAACGCCCGAAGCCTTGAGAGGGGCACCCGAGACGTTTACCAGCACAGTGTCGAATCTGGCGGGTGTCTTCTTGTTTCCGGGGCGTGCGTGCACCGCGTCACAAATGGAGACACTCTGATCAAACCGATCATGTGTCTCGAACTTGATTTTGTGGTAAACGGCGACGCGTTGGAAGGGGAGGGCCACGGATTCTCCGAGACGCCTGACTTGACGGGTGGTGTAGCTGGGGTTCTGGAACCTGACCAAGAATTCGCCGAGAGCCTGGCGAAATTCGGGCGCATCGTGATTGTCAGCGAGTTCGTCGAGATGCACTGTTTTGACATAGGATTTGGCCATCTTCAAATGGTAAGGCGGGGGAGACAAAGTGGGCTTGGTAGCGCGTGGAGCGGTGGAGAGTTTCCCGGAAAGGCGCCATGCAATGAACTTGGCGTGCATGAGAACCTTCTCTCGGCGCTGAAGCCAAGCGGTCATTTGTGGATACTCATCGCGACGGTTGGTAGCGCGATATGCGTCCTTGGCGTAGTCAATGTGAAGCCGCTCCGTGGCCTCTGTGTTGTAATTATCGGTTGTGCCAAATAGCTTAATCGCAGCAACATAATGGAGAAGGGAGTGTAGTTTTGGGAAATTGAAGTCGGAACGAATGCCCAAGTCAATGAATATAGACTTGTTCTGATGGAAACGTTTGAGAGCGTCGTCCAGCAACGCAAGGGTCTCAGTCGAGTGGACAGGGTAACGGGCGAGGTGGAGAAAATCAAGAATGGCGCGCACAGAGGCCACAAGGCGTGCTGGGTCAAGGCCGCCAGGCAGAGGCAAATCGATGATGAGGCCGAGGAGAATTCGGGAAATATGACGGTGTTCCTGGCCGGAGATCCTCGAAAGCGAGCTAATGCCCTTCGTAAAAAGTCGGACATTGTGGTTCGGCGGCATTGCACGGCAACGAGCGTCAATCTCAGCCTCGCCAAATACCGACTTGAGCCAGGAAACGAGGTGTTTGAGAACACCCTGGTACAACTGATGTAGGACGTCGGGTGTGATTGAGCGGTAGACGTTGGCAAAGGGAAGATCCTCCCAAAAGGGATGGTACACAGCGTGAATGCCAACATTCTTGCACGCACGCTTGTACGTGGCCTGATCTCCGTCAACAGTGCTAAGGACCTCCAATATGTCGCGTAAATGCCGCAGAGGATCCTGCCGCTTGTCACCAAGTGTGTCGCGGGGAGCTGAGCACTTGGGACAATGCCCATAGACTGTGCAAGCAGCTAGCACTTGCTCAGGGTAATCGCCAACAAAACAGGCGAATATGGGATGGACGCGACGGACAGCACCATCAGCCGTGGCCATCTCGATTCCCTTAGCACCAGCTTCCTTCAACGGCGCGAGAATTCTGCGCATGCAACCGTGGAAGAGGTTGGCAAGCGCGCGGCGACGGGAAGCCTTAACACTCATGTGATCGAGCCGAGTGGTTGGTAAATAGGCCAGGAGAATCTGGCCCTGGCGACTGGGCTTCCGTCGAATATCTTTGGGGAGGTTGCCGATGGTGAGATAGATGGGATAGGCAGTCTTATTGCCGAAGACGGTTAGCTGAGTCTTGTCGGAGATGATTATGGGTGCGATGGTCGCGCCAGGCCGCTCCTTCTCCAGGGCCTCCTATAGGATTGGTAGAAGTGTTACGGTTGGCTGCTGCGCGAGTCAATATATCAAACACACGCCCTCACCTGTGTTTGCCACCACCATTTGCCTGTATTCACATCAGGAAAAACGGGGATCCACAATTAGGGCTAATTAGCGATAATTAGCGATAATTTTGCACTAACGACTTGCTACATCAGCAAAAAGCAATTTTACTATAAAGGACTCTGGATCCTCTGGAGGCGCTGTAGTCACTGTAGCACCTCCTTGTGCTCTGGAGCCTTTGGAGTGGCCATGTGTGCCTCCGGAATACTCCAAAGATCAGATATAAATACTCTAGAAAGCTTCATAGCACTCATCTGGTCCTCTGGGCGCTCAAGAGGAGCCAGTCTTGGCACCCCATGGCCTAGTAGCCTTATTCTTAGCTATTAATCAATGGCCAACTGATCACTTTTGCCCGGCACAGATACATGGGTTGAATAGCTGACTGCCCATATACTAATAGCTATATCCGTGAGGATGAGATAAACATTTTGAAATGCTTGGTAGTTACTGGTGACAAGAGGTAGCATCACGATAATAAACAAAAGGAGAGCGCGGAGGACACAGGAGATAACGGTATTGGCACGCCACGCAAGCCCGGTTTGTCTATTGAGAAATACATTATGTGAGCTGGGGACGCCAGGGACGGAAAAGTGAAGGACACGCAGCTGTGGTCCTGGTGCTTACAGTGAGGGGCCACACCATGAGATGAGGGCGGTGTCTGATGGCTTACGGAGCGCTAAGTTTCCGAGCGACGTTTAGAGATCGTTGTATAAGGTGCATGGAATACGATGGGATAGTTATGTACGTACACATGGATGTAGGCCGAACGTTGGTTGCTCTGCTGGGCCAGCATACTGTGACGGCCAAAAGAGGTGCGGTGCATGTTCATCGCACACGATGGCCACGCTCAAGTTGACGAGCTCACCTATCTAAGTATAAATGCCACGCTGGACGTTGAGGCCTTCAGGGCTGATTGAAGCGGTAACAGCCTGTAAAAAGCTTGTGGATGGGTATCGATCACGATTCACAGACGAATGTTGATGGATGGTGAGCAAACGTCGTGGATGTAGCACACACAAGGGCCCGTGCGCTATAGGGCACTTGCCTGAAAATCCGGATGCAGTTGACCCACGATCGACCGTGGCTCAAGCCATCACCACCACGACAATGGCAGCGCCAGGACCGACGAGAACGACAACGACGGCATCAACGCGGATGGCAATAACGGCCGTACTAGGAGACGGGGGTGGCAGCAACGATGGTGAATGTGCACACACGCACGTGCAGCAACGACTATTTGCCTCCACCAGGCTACCAGTACTAGTGCGCTCTTTTATTCACATCTCCCGGTGTCTCTTGCGCAGACCGTGAGCATTAAACGATTTTATGGCGGCATTTTCGCAGGGCCGGCCGAATGTCGTGGCCACTTTCCCCAGCCCATCTCAATCCGCCATGCTCGCGTCTTCGACCTAACACTCGCGCGCTCATTCTCATGTGCAATTCCCGACCTTTCTCGCCCTCTTTTTTCTTCTCGACCGCCGTCCCGAGTCTTGCTGCCTCCCATTCATCACTCGCGTCCTTGTTTTGAGGTCTCGGCACTCGCTCCCTTTTTCTCGGCTTTGCTCTCGGCCCTGCTCGCATTAGCTGCCCCTCGCGCTCCCGTCTCTCACATGCCCAATCTCTCAGCTCTCCAGTCTCGTCCACGCTTGTCGCTCGCTATCCAATTTTCTCTTAAATTTATATCATTTACCCTCATTTTCTCCTACCTTTTGTCCCCGCCCTAACACTACACCGCGTACTATCAATTCCGAGACTTGTTCTACGAGGATCTCAAGGCTAAGCACACCAAATGAACACTGTTGTAATTAGTTGCACATGAATTATACGCGACGCGAACTCTTCGTTGCTTGATACTTATGTAACCTTTGTCTACAACTCAGCCTTGAAGCCCGAGGACCTGGCCCTCGTGTACTCTCGAGGACTCCAGGGACTTTGGAGCTTGAAGAGTAACTATTAATGATCTATAGCACCATTACATGTGGTCTAGTGCATTCATAGCACCTATATGTTGACTCTAGATTATCTAGATCATCCAGAGCACCTCTATGTGACTCCAGAGGCTCTGGAGTAGCCCAGAGTCACATACCAGGACTCTGGAATACACTAAGCTCCTCAAGTGCACCTCTATGTGACTATGCTGTAAATGCTTTTTCCTGATGTAGTCAAAATTAGCGCTAATCGGCTTCGTGCCCACTTATTGAGGCTAACTTAGCGCTAAAGTAGCACTAGATAGCCATAATATTGGCGCAGTAAGGCGTGATATAATCCGTGAGCACACTCAAGTGAATACATGATATGAAAAAAAAACACAAGCACCACCACCCAGGCGCACGAGAAAGCTGCGATCGCCAACCACTTCCATCGCGTCAAGACAACATACCTGACCCTCTACTTCTCCATCACGTTGAATCGAACGGGAAGGGTAAGGATGCCGTCGTCTTGGTCGTTGCTACTCCTACAAACGAATCCGATGAGTGCCCGAAAGGCCAAACTTACGTTGCGGCATTGTAAAGCTTTCACACGTGCTTGCCACCCGTCATCGGCACAATGGTGTTCATGTGGATGTGGTCCAAGGTCAATGCGTGCTTTTTGTAAGTATCGCTGTGCGTCGTCTGGAGAAACTTCGCGTTG
>KL198045.1:352674-378129 GCA_000697705.1 Botryobasidium botryosum FD-172 SS1 | reverse complement strand
GCCCACATCAACGCGAAGTTTCTCCAGACGACGCACAGCGATACTTACAAAAAGCACGCATTGACCTTGGACCACATCCACATGAACACCATTGTGCCGATGACGGGTGGCAAGCACGTGTGAAAGCTTTACAATGCCGCAACGTAAGTTTGGCCTTTCGGGCACTCATCGGATTCGTTTGTAGGAGTAGCAACGACCAAGACGACGGCATCCTTACCCTTCCCGTTCGATTCAACGTGATGGAGAAGTAGAGGGTCAGGTATGTTGTCTTGACGCGATGGAAGTGGTTGGCGATCGCAGCTTTCTCGTGCGCCTGGGTGGTGGTGCTTGTGTTTTTTTTTCATATCATGTATTCACTTGAGTGTGCTCACGGATTATATCACGCCTTACTGCGCCAATATTATGGCTATCTAGTGCTACTTTAGCGCTAAGTTAGCCTCAATAAGTGGGCACGAAGCCGATTAGCGCTAATTTTGACTAGCAAGTCGTTAGTGCAAAATTATCGCTAATTATCGCTAATTAGCCCTAATTGTGGATCCCCGTTTTTCCTGATGCCGCACAATAGTTAGCTATGAAAAGCCTACCTTGAACTGCGAGCGCGGATTTGCGCGTCGATCTTTGCAAAAGATGACTGTCAGAGTACAGAGATGTATGTACGAAGGCACGCTGCTTTGGGAATGCTTCACACAGAACGTACCAGACTAGAAAGTAATGAGATGCGCAGGAGGAATATGACGAGAATGAAACGGAGCATCGTTGGCGCTGACTGCAGCTGGTAGGGGTGAGCGAGTGACGAGAGCTGATAGCAGTGTTGCAGGTGGGGCAGAGCCCATTGCCTTAGAGAAAAACCTCCAGAGCTCTTCAACGTTTGGAGTCGCGATCGACCCCAATATTTGCGCGGTGTACCATGTTGTGAAGAAGCACTTATGTAATACGGCGGACTGCCGCATATTGTCTCCGAAGTGTTCTAGCTCCTGCAGCAACATGCATATGCACAGAGGGCGACAGCTGCAGTCGTCTGTGCGCAGCTGTGGGCTGCTGCTCGTAGCTGCGAGTGCTACCCGCATGGCACTCTCTGTAGGCGCTAAAAATTTCCGTGATGTCCTGTAATTGGTGTTGCACCTACCCCTGACGCCAGCATCGCGCCCACTGTCATCCCAGCTGCCACCCCTGCGATCACCTCAGCTGCTCAGGCTCCTGTCAACATTGCCCCGGCTGCCATTCAAGTTCCTGTTGCCCCTCACAATCCCGCTCCCGCCGTGGCTGCCGTTGTCACGCCAGCGGCTCCCTCTCTGGCCAGCACTGTTACTGCTACCGCAACCATCACCGGCATCCCCGACTTATCTGCCACTGGCCAGCATGCCCCTGGCGACGCTACGATGGCACCAAATCTTGTGTCTCCCCCACCTCGCCAAAAGTGGTCCCTTGGAGCCCAGCATCCCGATGTTCAAAAGGTAGTTCAGGCAGCATTCAAACCGTCGTATGTTCTCGTGACGGCACGCTCGGGATGGCCCAATATATCAGATGTCTCAGTTATTCGTGGTGAGCTCATCACCGCTGCAAAGCAGCTGGACTGGTGGCACATCCATGCGCGTCTACTTTCCGAACTTGCCTATGGAACTAACTTGGCTAAAATTGTTTGTTTCCCATGCCTATCTCATACTTATCCCCCAACCTCACCCATTAACCTTGTTTATATAGGTTGCCGGGCGAAGCATTCACGAACGCGCAAAGTTGAAGGCTACGGCGTCCAACCACGTCCAACTCCAGTACGGAATTGGGGTTGGAGTCATGGATACAAGTACGTTTGTGCAGGGTGTGCTTCCATCCCACTATTACATCTACCCTCGAGTGCACGGGGTGCGTCACCTCCCATTTTTCCTGTCCAACCGCAGTCCGCCGGCTGAAAGATATGCCATTCCCACCTAGACTCGCGGATTACCTCGAAGGACTCATCCCTACATGCACCCTATCTTCCCCATCATCCTCCATTATAGATTCTTTTCGGGCGATGATAACTATGCGGCCAGATATCCTTCGATTTTCAATCCCAACGAGGCACTTCCCCGGCCTGAAATCCCTCGCGCGATGCTCACACTTGTTGGCGCCGTGGTAGGTGTACTTATTTTACAAATCCACCCCTCATGCTCCCCTAAGCTGCAATAAACACCCTTAGGTTCACACCGCCCTCAGTCAGTGGTCCACGGGAGAGCTCGTCCCGCGCAAATTTTCCGAGGAGCTCTGCGGCGATGCCACGACTTTGCACATGCGGCTCCTCAATGCCATGTGGAATAGGAGTGAGGCCGCGTATCACGACACCATGGCTAATCTTTACATAGCTGCACGGTAAGCACCGTGTTTATTTTGTTGTTTCTCTCGACTAATCGATCCTCTGCCCTTTCAGCGATCTTCAAATCGCGCCCGAGCCCGCTGATCCTGATGCCACGGCGCCTAACGACGACACTGCAGTGGCCGAGTTAGATTTAGAAGGGTGGGCTGATGGTGCCGGAAATGTGCAGGATGGTGTCGAGAATTAGCGTGAATCTTGCGTCCGTCTTAGAGTGCCTCGAACCTCTTTTTCCCAAAAATATATCTGTTTTGATACTCTCTCAGTCTACTGTGTGGTGCGAGCTCGGAAAGAACATCGGCAGAGTATGCTGCGAATACGGCGAAGAGTATGGTTGTGAGTGCGATTATGGTTGCGAGTACGAATATTTCACTGAGAGTATCTGCGCATCAGAACATCATGTTCTACATTTGCCAATCTGCGCCAATACTCTCGGATATTCTCAGATCTGCGCATCCGGGTTTTCCTGATGGTCAGCCCGAAGCTTTAGCACACTCGTCTTTTCTTGGCTTAACCTATTCAATGCGCATTGGTTGCTGTTCATTGAAAAATGGCAAACCCTGCTGTCTTGAAAAATTCTTTGTATGACGTCGGTGTCCCGGGGGGGCCCCGCACGCGGCGGGCAGCTTGTACAATGCGCCGCATCTCCCACATGACTTAGACTGGGATCACGTTGGAATTCCATATTCCCTACTACGCAAGCGCGTTTTCTTTCTCTAGAAACATCTGATCGAAAGATTCTCGGGGACATGGGGGCTGCACGAACGTTCGTACTGGTGTAGCACGCCGAGTCTATTGAGTCTGACCGTGGCCGTCCTAACTTCGGGCGCGCATGTCATTCTGGCCGATCGATATCCGCAGACAGCTGCAAGCTCAGGACTTTAGGCCGCCAAGTCCATACCATTGCTAGTGGCTGTATTCACTTGTTAGCTTGTTTGGGTGCGTACCTTTTCTTCCAGATAACGGCGTAATTTATCCCATTCAAGATCATTGTATTTATCGCCCCAAGGGTTGGCCCAACGTGTTATTTCAAGCTGGTGAGGGGGCCCGACCGAGAGAAATGGGCAAGAGAAGCTCCGTCACCTATCCACTCGGCCGTTAGCACACAACCGGTCATGGTCAATGGCTTTAGCGTAGGGTTTTATGAGTTGTACGCTGACAAGACCAACATGATAGGATGCGTGTTACACGATGCTATATTTCCGCAGATGATTAAGGAGAAGTCGTTCATACGACATCCAGCTTTAAAGGTGTATGATACAATGTGGTCTGGACGCAGGGGGCGAAATGCAGGCTGATTCTGTTTTGTGTTTGAGACACTATCTGGAAATCACTAATAGCGAGGGTGCGGTCGACTTGACATCCGTTTCGCATAGTGATTCAGCTGGTTGTGGACTTGCTGAAAGGCCCACTCAACTTCGCCTTGTTGAATGCGAACCCGTTCGATCTTGATTTGATCGCGCACCGGCGCTTCGTCCAGGAACTTGACTTCCTGGCCAAGGAATTTCTTGGTTTGCAGCCACGGTATCTGAAAGGGAGCAGGCGCAATTTTTCGATTGTCAGAAAGTTCGCGCCTATGGCCAAGCGGTGCTTACCCCGATAACCCTTGAGATATCGGTAACATCAATATATCGTAGTCTCAGGTCTGTGATGATATCGATAATGCTGTTTACCGCGGCTGAGCACATGCGACGGGCTTCGCGGTCGCGTTGCTTCACCTGGTCCTCGTAAAGGCGGAGCAATGCACCCAGCGCGTAAGTACGGGCGAACACGAATACGGGGTTGATAATGCCGACGGAATCAAAGATCCCCGGAAGAGAGGAGTAGAATCGCATGATCGCGTGGTTGGTGTCTATGAACTCTGCGCTCTTTGCTAGAGGAAAAGGATGGGTCGGCGTATAAAGGCATGAGCGTTGTAAGATATAGAGGGCGCCGGCGTACTGCTTTTGGTGCTGATTCGTGTGGCTCGCTCGTACAAAGCAAGACATTTGGCGCGCAGTGCCAGCGGAGAATTCCCAGACGCAGAGGAAGCGCTGCTTCGGCTGCTATACAACGAGAGGACCGTGTTGTCTATGTAGGAGAACTCACCCTAGCACGAAAAAGTCAGCGAGGCGAGTAAGCTAATTCAAAGGTTGTAATTACCCTCGCGCGCTCTTCGCGTGACTGGGGCCACGGCGTCCGAATCATCTCGTCGGGTACCAACATGGGCTGTTGGCAAAAGGTCCTCGCACCTCGGTCGAGTGAGAAAATTTGCCACCAAACGTCGATATACTCGCCCAGATTAGAATCGGATAGTCGAAAAATACGTTTCACTCCAGAGGGCCTATATTTTTCGGGACACAGGTCACACAGCCCATTATTTTTAGCAAACGTGATAACGGCTGGTAAGGACTTCAGTACTCCCTTCAAGCTGAAAAGATTGTTTGCAATGCTACTCAACTCGAAGTCGTGCTGTAAGCTTCTACCAATCTAAATTCCAAATGCATGAGATTATATTATCCTGCAAAGCGAGAGTGAGAGGAAAGGTATAGCACACCTCACTCTGAAAAAGGAATAGTACGCCAGCATTGCCGATGCTTTTAAGATGTCCACGAGCGGGAGCGGATTCTCAGCCAAGGCCTTTGCCAGATAATGCTGGGCACGGCGCAGGAATAACGGCTCAAGACTATTAAGTGACCCCGGATTATAGTAGCAGCCCAAAAGACAAAGGGCGTTGACGACCGCGAGGTGTGAATTGGCGTAGGGGTCGATCAAGGGAATGCGACTCGGAGTGTCGAATTCAGCAGAAAAATCGAATGCGTGTTTCTGAGCCACAAGTAGACTTTTCCCGAGAAACCTAGATGAGAGCGGTGAAATGATTAAGAACGGATAAGTCTTACAGAAAGTTGCAGATCTCCGTAGAGGGCTCCCCGTTTGTTAAGTGCCAGTCAACCGAGTACGGAATGCGGTTTCGTGGCTCCAAAGAGCCGTCGACGGTGGCATTTCTCAAGCGAATAGTTTGAAAATATGGCGAACTGAAGTCCCACACGCCCCAGAACCATTCTTCTTGCTGCTCCGCCAACTGCTTCCAGCGGGCGTTGGAAGCTTCGGCTGCCTCGACCTCAACCTGTAATCGCCGGAGAGTCCGCTCGTAATATGGCAGTCTCTGCGTCCGTTTCGATCCAGGATAGTTGCATTCTGAATCGATGCCCATCCGGATACAAGTTCCGCAGGCGGGTTTGCTAGTATCGCATGCCTGAACACAAACCACGAAACTGAGGCAGGACGCGCAGGTGTAAGTTAGCGAGATGACAATACACACCACTTTCTTCTTTCGGCAGTTGGCACAAGCTACGCCTCTCCGGATGGGTCTGGCGCCCCGAACGAGGGGAGCATCGGATGTTGGCGAAGAATCCATTGCTGTATTGAGGACGCAAGGAAAGAGTATGAGATTGATGGGTCGGGAAAGTATATATACCCTCCAAGTTGATACCCGCACGCTCTAATTTGGGGCCCACGGCCAGCTGAAACAGGCCAAGTTTCCTCCCAGGAGGCGCGGAGACTAGAATGCTGAATAACAGGTGTCAAGCCATAAGCAGGCCAGCGTGCACCTTGAAGTCGTGACTCGTGTCGAGTCGACCGCCAGCCTAAATCTTAGCCTCGCACGAGGTTCCTTCAGATAAAGTGTATTTGAAATCAGTGGGCTTCCTTCATTTGAAAGCGAGACCATTCAAACCTGCAGGGATATTTAGCGAGCGTTTCTTTTGGAGCTCAAAACAGCCCAAATGAGCGCGTCGAAAAGGGTGGTGGATGGGGGATCCCTTTTGACGCCACCCAAACAGTCCCAAGGGCACGTGCGCCCGCGGCTGGCTTCGAATTCCAGAGTCCTCGACTCACCGCCAGATTTTCAGGCCACCTTGGAATTCCATCGCCAGCCGGCTTATCTCAAATTCGACGGTGGCCAAATTATCTATAGATGTCTCCTCTATAACTTGGCTCTGCAAAAAAAAACGCTTTGGTCGCTGGCGCGCTCCTCGTTTCATAATAGCTGCTGAGTACTCTTCAAACCCGCCATTACTGGTGCCCGCCGTTTACGAGACAAGGTTGGCGCCGAAGACACACTCCTGGCTATTTTCTACCCAAACCTCAATACGTCATGAGCCTTTATCCCTGGAATCTTAGTGCCCGCGGTTATAGGTCGCCCACTCCTTCGCACCTGCCCTGCCCGCGGGCCGGACAATGCGCTCAAGTGTCAGAATTGCGGCCGGCTAGTCGTCACACGCTAGCTTTCTACAATTCGGCCGAGACCACTTTGGCTTCCTTTGGGATGAAATATCACTCGCGTCTTTCTGCAATGCGCACGACAACTCGGAACCAACTCCTCTCCTATTTGACTGCGCATTGCACCCTGCCGATAAATCCCGAAATAAACGTCAGGAAAAAAAAAACAACTCTTTTCTTCAGCCCGAAACTACTAGCGAGCTATTGGTCAGTGGAGGTATACGACATACTCGTGTGGCGCTTGTTCGATCGATCATAGGCTCCTTCAAATAACCTATGACTTGACGCAAGGACCGCTGTCCATAGAGGGCCTCGCTGCCCGTCGCCTAGTCTGACCGGGGGAGAACAATCTGATCACGGGCATGTGGCGGGCCCCCTACTTCTTCTCTTTCTCAGGCGAGAGAAAACACTCGGCAGCATTGGCAGCTCTCTTGTCCCATCAAGATTGCTTATTTATTTCGGCGACAAAATCCTCTGGAGGATGGTCTCGATCGAGCTTGGATTTATTATATTACAAAGCTCGGCCCCTCCTGTCTCCGTCAATAAATACTTTGAGCCATGAGCCAGACTATTCGTCACGGTGATCACGCTTTCTTCAGCTTCTCTGTCCTGGTGTCGATCGCGAATTGAACATTGATAGCGGCCAATATGCATCTGAATTCTGGGGTGACGAAGATAAGTAGGCTTTTTTCTCCCCAAGTCATCGTGTTAGTACCTGGCACAGTGCCGCAGCGCCGCCATGGAGCTACTAGAATTCTCTGTATTGAAGCCGGAATCTGAACTTGAACACGCTTGACCTCGATCGTAGTCCTTGGGTCGACATCGATGGCTTAAGACATTGCTACCCGGCCCAAACTTTACCGCCGCCGCCGTCATTGGGACTCAAGACTTAAATGGATCGTCTTGTGGACATCGCGGAGATCATATAGAAGTAGGAACGGGAACGTGCGCCGATCCAAATAACTAACTTGCCGCTGCTTAAGGTGGGAATGCGGCGCTAGCACGATATTGGCAAGTCCAAACATGCAAAGCTAAATGCGTCGGGGTTGGAATTTTCCATAGACTCGGCCCATGGGAGTGGGTTGCCCCTGGCGTATTGGATAAATCGGTCGCTATATGGAATACGACTTAGAGTGTCATCGGATCGTCTCACAAGTCAGGATATTAATTTAGTGAGCATTCTCTAATCATGACCTAGCCTCGTGTACACTAATTTTTACGATCATTCTATCTCATTTTATAGGACCGAGTGCAACATCAATTGGGGAGTCTAGTTTACTGTGCGTACGATCACGCGGTCACTTCAATTTCCTGAGGCGAGATGTTTGCGAAGGGATAATCGATGTATCCCTGGCTGTTGGTTGGGCCGGGAACGTAGAACGTGGTGGCATCAAATGGCGTCAGTGGGACTCCATGCTTGAGCCTCAACGGCAGGTCGGGCTAAAAGCGAGTAACATCCGCTGTGAGTATCTGGCATTCTTGGAGGAACAAGGCGCTTACATTCGAAATAAACCACTTTCCGAACACGACAGCAACATCCCTTTCCTCAGCGGCTTTGAGCCCGCTCTGCGCATCGTGTGAGCCCGCAGAAAAGAATGGGCGGGGATGCCACAACTTCCTTGCGAACTCGTTACTTTCTTCGACGCCGGCACCTGGCAGCGGCTCGACAAAGTGGAGATACGCAAGTTTGGGGTGCTTCTCCCGAATTGACTCTACCAGATGCTTGAAGGTTGGGATCGGATCTTTCATGCCCATGCCTAAAAGCCAAAAATGGATGTCAGAAATGACCTGGAGCTCCTCTCGTCGATTATTCAAGACTCGCCTGACGTTTTGTTCCAAGGGCTGAATTTTATACCAGTTCTAGTCGCTCCAACGGCACCGGTGACGGCTTTTATAACCTCGAGAGCGAAACGAGCGCGATTCTCGATGCTTCCGCCATATTCATCTGTCCTCTTGTTCGACACGTCTTGCGTGAACTGGTCGACCAAGTGCCCTTATAGTTCAAGAGTATAGTTATTAGCACGGCCATGAAGCACTGATCTGGGGTTTGCAAACCATGAGCAGCGTGGATCTCGACTCCGTCAAACCCTGCAAGAAATACGGCGTTGTGCGCAGCCTGAGCAAATTGCCCGATAAACTTCTTGATCTCCTCGGTGCTTAAAGCGCGCGGGACTGGTTCGTCGGGGATGGGGATCGCAGAGGCGGATACCAAGTCGAAGCCATCCTCGGACAAAACGTCTGGCTTGCCGGTACGTCCTGCAGCAGCAATCTGAAGGTAGATATACGAGCCCCGGGCATGGACTGCGTCGGTGATCTAACATTGAACGCGTCAGATATTTTGTAGGGGCAAAGCAATCTTTGCCAACCTTCTTCCACGCAGCAATTTGCTCGTCGGTATAGATGCCAGGTACGTTCGGGTATCCTCCTCCCTCTGCGGAGATGAAGGTACCCTCGGTGATGAGCAGAGTTCCTGGAGTGCTGGCTCGCTGCGAATAGTACTCGATTCCTATCTGGCTGTGGACATGCTCGCTGTCCGCGCGGAAGCGCGTAAGAGGAGCCATCACCACGCGGTGCTGAAGATCTATGGTGCCGACGCGGAGGGGCCGGAAAAGCTTGGGCAATGTGGTAGTCATTGGAGAGATGGGTATTTCTCGTCGGGGGCGAATGTGAATATATTGTGAGAGGTAAGTTTGCTTGTCTATTAAAGGGCTGGCTTATAGAGGAATTGTTGCTGAGATGCTACCGAAGCTGACGCGGCTATCGGCGTCGAGCTGATTCACGGGGGTGGGGTTCACAGAGTCAATTGTATGAGGCGCCCACTGCTTATCCGTCTGATGCGTAAGCTCTGTGTAAGCTGTGTCCTCACATTGACTAAGAGCTGACCTACCTGACGACGGCGTGCGATGGGTCCACGATACGACCGTCGCGTCGTTCCATAGAACCAAAATTTAATTTGTGAGCGTCTCTGATCATGATCATGCCCCGTGTACGTTTTCAATCATAGTTATACCATTTCATTCGTAGAGCTAACCGCAACGCCAGCGCGAGGAGAAAAAGAAGACTAAACGCTAAGTACGTGGATCTAGTGTCTACAGCGCGCATGATCATGCGGTCACTTCGATTCCCTGAGGCGAAGTATCCGCGAAGGGGTAATCAATGTATCCCTGGCTGTTGGTTGGGCCAGGAACGTAGAATGTGGTGGTATCAAATGGTGTCAGTGGGACTCCATGCTTAAGCCTCAACGGCAGATCGGGCTAAAAGTAAGCAACGTACGCTGTAAGCTCCGAGCAGAGACCTAACATTTGAGAGGAACAAGGTTCTTACATTCGAGATGAACCACCTTCCATATACGACAGCAACATCTCTTTCTTCGGCGGCCTTGATTCCGCTCCGCGAGTCATACGAACCTCCGGAAAAGAAGGGGCGGGGGTGCCACAGCTTTCTCGCGAATTCGTTGCTTTCCTCGACACCGGCATCTGGCGGTGGCTCGACAAAGTGTAGGTACGCGAAGTTGGGATGCTTTTCCCGGATCGACTCGACGAGATGCGTGAAAGTTGGGATCGGATCTTTCATGCGCATCCCTACAGGCCGACAACGGGAGCCACTCGTCAGGAGAAACCCAAAGTTGTCCTGCTGGATATTCGGAACCCACCTGAGGCTGTGTTCCAAGGGCTGAATTTGATACCGGTTCTGGTCTCCCCGATGACATCGGTTACGGCTTTTACAACCTCGAGAGCGAAACGAGCACGATTCTCAATGCTTCCGCCATAATCGTCTGTCCTCTTGTTTGACACGTCTTGCGTAAACTGATCGATAAGGTGCCCTTGTAAAGGGAGAGCATAAACATCAGTATAAGTACGGCCGAAGGGCATGGACTTGAAATGCATAGACCGCTGGCAGCGTGGATCTCGACTCCATCAAATCCCGCGAGGAACACGGCGTTGTGCGCGGCTTGTGCGAATTGCTGGATGAACTTCGTGATCTCTTCAGTCGTCAAAGCGCGCGGGGCTGGCTTGCCGGGGAGGGGGATGGCAGAAGCAGACACCAACTCGAACCCGCTATCAGATAGAACTTCTGGCCTGCCGGTACGTCCCATGGCTGCGATTTGAAGGTAAATGTATGAGCCTCGGGCATGGACCGCATCTGTGATCTGATATTGAACGCGTCAGATGTTTCATAGGGACAAAGAAATTTCCGCCAACCTTCTTCCACGCAGCAACTTGGTCATCGGTATAGATACCAGGCGAGTTTGCGTACCCCCCACCCTCTACCGAAATGAGCGTGCCCTCGGAGATGAGCAGAGTACCTGGGGTACTACCTCGCTGCGAGTAGTACTCGATTCCAATCTGGCTGTGGACGTGCTCGCGGTCGGCGCGGAAACGTGTGAGAGGGGCCATGACGACGCGGTGCTGAAGATTCATGGTGCCAACTCGGAGGGGCTGGAAAAGTTTGGGTGATGCGGTAGTCATTGAAGGTATAGATGTGTTGTCGCCAAGAGTAAATGTGGGCAGTAGCTAGGAGATAGTAAGTCTAGATTTTTACCGGGGCTCGTTTTATAGAGAAATTGCTGCTGAAAAAATCTCATAGCGGACGCCGCTACCCCTGGCTTCAAAGTTCATTTGTGGAGGTAAGTCCAGGCTTATATAAGAGCTGAGTTTGTCAGGTTTCCGTCGGACGGCCTCAATGAGCCCACCGTAAAACAGATGCACCTCCCAAGAATAACCATCGGGGAAGGTGCTGGTGTGCAAGTTCTGTGTAAGCCGCGCCTCCACATTTACTAAGAGCTGACTTTCCTTTATGATGGTGCGTAACGTGCCCACAATGTCAGACAGAGTCGGCTGGCCCGTGTTGAGTCGGAGAGCTGTAGGATTGATTCGAGTTTCCCATGGCCGGCTGCGATTCCTGCTATGTTTACTCGGCTTGGGCGTCATGTTGTTGCTCTTGCGCGCCATCGCATGACTTTCTGCTGGTTCAAATCTCTTGCGGCAAACCGCTTACCAGAAAATATTGTCCCGGTTATTGGTGAGGAAGTTTCCGAAGGTTGCCCCATAGACACTCATTTTTTCCCCCTTCGGCACTTCGACACATACCGATGCTAGTCGATCTCGGTCAGCTTCATGTGGCTTGTGCGACAAAGTAGACCACGATTTCCTCATAATCGTGACTATCACTAAGCGCAAAGGCCTTCCCGCTCTCCCCGGTGACTGACTTCGAGTTACACTGATTGTTTATGGGTGGACGACGATTGCGTGCGGGGAGACTGCGCCTTTTGAAGACGACGCACCAGGAATTGGACAGACTTATCATTCACCCTTTCTGGCGCAAGGTATTAATTGTTCTAATTCAGGCTCGCAGCCTCGCTGACACCAAAGTTTTATTCAAATAAGTCTATTTATTATTGACTCATCCTCACAGAGATGACCGAAGCGGCTCGGGGCCAATCTGATCCAGCTCTTCGTGTCAGTGCGTCAACCGGTCTATGTCGAAAATGCACGCAAATATCATCCTCAAGCAGCTAGCACCTAATCGTTTGCGTACAGCTTAAACCATTGGGTTCGCTGGCGGTTCCGAGATCGCCCCATAGTACGCGACAGTCATCTACCTATTGTCGCTCGATATGTACAATTGGTGAGCAGACACGCGCGATATCAATGCAAGAGATCGCGCTAGCGCCTCATCGAGTTCTCTGTAGGCAAAAGAACATTCCATAACCGAAGCGCGAACAGAAGTCGAGGTTTTTCGAAAGAAATCTTCATAAGGGGAAGGTTTTGCGCAGCGCGATTGGCTACCCATATGTGTACAGAGCGGAAAGTGGTTGGGCGGACGCTGGTAGCCAGGCACCTTTCACACTGTAACACAATGGTACGCTCCGTTCCAGTAATCACGAGAGCATCCATGGCATTGATAGCCGGTTTCACATTTCTCCTCGAACTTACGCAGATCAGAACATTGCGACACGGAGGCTACATATCGGGTGTGCCGATTCAATTCAGATCAGATGACCTATTGTTCAATGAGCAGGGCGGCAGCGAGCAGTCCGACAAGCGATCTCAGTTTTGGGTTTTCTCTTCTTATTCTTACTGGTCTTCATAAAAACCCTCGCTTAATCACTCGAGGGAACTGCGCAGCACGCCTTGCTATTTAATGCCCCCTTTTCCTGTGATCTCACCTTTCATCCCACCTGTTGCTATCCCTCGGGGCGGGTTGGTTGCCATCAAGACAGCTCGTCAAAACTCCCCTCGACCTCCATCGACTTCTGAAATGCACAAGTTGGCGCCCGCCGAAGAAATGGCTATCAAGGGCTCGGAAAAGGAACGCGGTACGTTCGATATCTGTCAGCGGGACCAAGTGTATCAACAGGGCATTTTCTAACAAAGGTGTGCCAGATGACCTGTCAGCGCGCCTCGCAGACCCTCTCGCGCGCGTTTTCGATGCGCAGCAGCCCGGGTTCTGGTTTGACGATGGCAACGTCATTGTCTGCGTCGAGGATCGTCGCTTCCGAATCCACTCTTCGAATCTCTCGCGTCGATCCCAATATTTTGCCGAGCTCTTTGCACAAGAGCATGGGGACCACGCCGAGAGATCGAATGGATGCAACGTTTACCGGCTCAATGGGAGAGCCTCCGATTTCGCAGCCATTCTTGATGCAATTTACCACAACTTGTGAGTAGCTGACCTGGCCCTTGGCCTTGCTAGAGTTGACAATTAATTTTCTTAGGCTCATTTCTGAGAAGGAGCCATCATTTTTTACCCTGGCTTGCTTGCTCCGTGCTGCCCATCACTGGGATTTCCCTACCTTCAAGCGGTGGGTGCTTGCATCGCTGGAAGCACGATGGCCACCTACTCTCAAGAATGTGCACCAACAAGATGGCTTCACTGAGTTTGCCACAAGGATCATTGTGCTGTTCCGCCAGTGCAATGAAACCAGTCTTCTCAAGCATGCCTTTTATTCTGTCCTCAGTACCAACAACATCAGCACCAGCCTCCAGTATCACAGCACATCCCACTCCAATCACCTTGAGTCTGATGACCCAAAATACTACTACCATGACACACCAAACTGGAGTGTACATGACTTCAAGTTGAGCCATGAGGACCTCACACTTCTCCTCCATCTACAACACCAGGTCATGCAACTCTGGGCCAACTTTGCCACCAAACCTCCAGCACTGGATTTCCTTGATAGGAAGGAATGTGGGCATGGAAGGGAAGGCTGTGTCACCAAGATCAGTCTCCATGACTGGTCCCACCAAGTCATCCAGCCATACCTGCATCATGGGTACTTTGACCCCCTTTGCTGCCTCCAAAGCATGAAGGATAGCAGGATTGAGTGGAAGAGTCACACAGGTGTGTCCATCTGTGATAGCTGCAGGGTGGGCTGTGAGAAGCATTGGGAAGAGGAGTGTGTTCAGATTTGGGAGCAGTTGATTGTCAATTGACCTGTCCCCTTGCTTATTGGTAGTCATCATTGGTGTTGAGTAGGTAGTAGAATTCTTCAAGCACTGATCCACTTTTGTATATACCTTGATTTTTGACAGAAAAAAAAACATATGCTGGTTTGTGCACTAACTGATAGTTAGTCCACAAACCAGCATATGCTAAAAATTCCAGGTATTTAGATGGACATTTCCAGCAGCTGAGCCCCAACTGTTACAGATCTGGATATGTGACTGGCATAAGTGTTGGGTGGGATTTTTAGACCTTCCATTTGGCAGATTCAGGCATATAACAAAGATGCTTTATTGGTGCTCTATATTATTCTATCTGCAGCAAAAGTATTGTGTAGTATTGATATGGTGATGGAAGAGTGGTGAGAATATGGGGGAGATAACACCAGAAAAACTCCATGCAACTCACTTAGAAGATATCACTATAGGATGGCTAGCAATCTGGTGTTAGATAAATATGTGGGGAAGGAGCAAACATGAATTAACTCACAACATCGGTGGGCCTTTCATCAATTTAGATGCTGTAAGATTATGTACAGCACAAAAGGTCATATCCCGCCCAGATGAATAAAATAAAAAATAACTCACTTTCGATGGCTTCAAACAGTGGGATCTTTCCTGTAGTAAGGAGAGTGACGACGACCTCCTCGCCGTTGAAGTGGTCATTCCGTTCGACACGACGGCGGTAGTTTTCCACGGAAGGGACATCGTAGTTTATAATAAGTCAAACGCGTTACACATCATCGTCTTGGGTGATGGGGTTCTTGGTGATCCACACGCAAGAATTGTCAGACCTGAGCCCCAATATATGGTCCTCTTCCTGGCTCGCCTGCTTAATATAAAGGTCAGCCCCTACGAGAAGCGGCGTGAGGAACGAGTACCGCGTCCTACCACAGCGCAAGCGGTGAAATCCTGGGTATACGACTGTTCAGCTAGCCAGGGTAGTATCTTTCGATCCCCACAGAAGACGACGGCTTCGGTGGCGGTGGCCGTCTGGAGTAGCCGGAGCAAAGCTCTGACCATCTCCAATCCGTCCCTCACTACGATGCGGTAATGTTTAGCACGCTCGCTAGGCGTAAGTTTCTCTTAGATGAAGGGGCACGTGGCGTTGCAATTGCACTCAGCAGCGACATCTAGGGCAGTCGAGAGCGTGGTGGGGGCTATAAGCAGGACGTGCGCCTCTGAGAGATGCTTGAAGAGCTTGACAAGCATGGGTCGGAGATGTAATTCGACACCGACGATCCATCAGCCCCTCCAAGGCAGAAAACCTTGATACCCTTGATATCGACTGCACGATGCTGGATCATGTCGTTTATTTTCTCTTGCGTGCCGAGTCTCTGACGATAATAAGCCATATGCCTTTCCTAAGTGTGGTTACCCTTTTGATGATGCACGACGATATCCCCATAGGTTCGGAAAGCAGGCTGATCAGCCTATGCATTTTTGAGCGAAGCAGCCACTGGGGGAGAGGACGATGACCTGAGTGCACGATTGTGTCGTGTCGACCGTTTGGAGGAGAAAGTGAAGATAGCTGTGGCTTTATCGATGCGGCGGGCCTCACTAGTGCTATCGCGGTGAAGCTGCCTATTCTGTAGCATAACCGCCATCCACGAGACGCATACACTAGAGAGAGCAGTACGAAATGTGTTTCGAGAATCAGCATCTGGGACGTATCGAATCGCGAATTGGAGGATATGGGGTAAAATATCGCGGGGGAGGTGGCAGATGGGAACGAACTCGTTTTGGCGGCGACGGAGGTACAACGTTTGCGCCAATGCGAATTCGTTCCACGTGTCTGCGATCCTCTAGATAGCTTCGAGTCCCCGCTGGAGGTCCTCGGAAGTGGCTTCAGATAATTTTGTCCCTTTAGGCTTGCGCCCTCGGATGGCTCGGTGAATTTTATGCTGAACGTCGCGGAAGAATGGTTTCGTGATCAAGCGCTAGCCTTCCGTACCACGCAAGCTAGCGGTAGATGCTTGATATGAAGGAATGAGGACAAAGTCTGTGAGTTTTAAGTCAGCCAGACTACAGGCAGAGCCGATAGATCTACTTCAGTCGATCTACGTTTTTTCATGATGCTGGCATATACAAAGAATGCAGGCTGGTCGCGCGCTCGTCGGTGCTTGAAAATTGCAAGTGATGGATATGAAGCTCAGTTTTGTTTGCGCTGTACAGCCGCGTAAAGTCCGCGTGATTAAGGCTCAACGTTTCGTGGTCGCTCGGTGGTCGCGTCAACTCGCGCGATCTACTTCAGCTTCATGCCTTCATGCTTAGGCAGCCTCCAATCAACCAATTTCTACTATTTGAGACCATGTGGGGTAAGAGAGACTGAACTAAAGGAAGGGAAGAAAGTACTAGATTGAAACCAGAATGAAACAGGTGTCGTAAGGATTCGATTGCTCTTGGCTCCAAGGTCTTGCCGCGACGGTGGTCAGCCAGAAAGCCGTGAGACGGGAGCATTTGAAAACCATGAACTTACTATGGGCGCATTTCCGAGATCTATCCGCTAGGTCGATCCCACAGCCATGTATTTATCCAGCAGCAAGACCGATTCCCGAGTAATGCGCGGGCAGCGATGCACGTCGAGGTGTTCCAGGCAGGTGGCACCACCATCAGGCGACGACCTGCCGCTCCCACCCGACACCGCCCTGGACTCCACAATCTTCGTCAATGAGGGTACACCTATGTCGCAGGATGTAACCGACAGCTTCGTCAGGGACGGGCATAGCTGTTGTGCCGGAGTGTGGGCAAGGACTTCGATGAACTCCTCCGGGCATTTGGTAAACGAAATGGATTTGATGGTCGGGTGACGAGCAAGGAAATTGGCGAAGGCAAAGACGGCACCGGGCTCGCCGTCTGTGCAAATAGAAGTGAATGTGACGTGCTCGAGGAATGGCATCGGGAAGAGCTGCCCAAGGCTCGAAAGCGTGCCCTGGACCAGGTCGGATCCGGTGAGGTAACAGGACGCGACAAGATCGCCGGACTCGAACGATCGTATTTCGAGGGCCTGATCGTCGTATGACGTCTCCGGCCGATTGGCGAATGAGAGTGTCTGGGTCTGGGACAGCCTCGGAAGATTGGGAGAATCTGACCACGGGGGCAAGACTTCACTTAGATCATCACCTGATCTCAAGAATGTGCGTAGGTCGAATTGTAAGGAAGGAGGGGTGATAATGTGGGAGAGGATGTATCGATAGGCCCAGTGTGAGTCATTGTGGGGAACCATCTTCAGGAACCGAAGGTGAGGTAACTGTACTGCGGACGAAACGGACACACTGGGCGCTACTTCCGCAATTGTGAAGGAGAATGTTAATTTCTGGAGTTGAAACACTTCGATGCGGGGGGACGCCCCTAGGACGCGAATCAATTGATTGAGGGAGTCGGGGTTAGCGAAATTAATGTGAGAGAGACTGAGTTTGGAAAGGCCGGTGTAGATGGCGTTTGTGAATGGAATGTATATGGCATCTAACGTCAGCTCGTGAAGTCGAGGAGTACTGCCGACGAAGGGGTCAAAGCCCCCTAGTTGGTCTGTGGGCATCAGACGCGGATTGGCGGTAAGCTCGAGCACCTCGAGGTTCGGAGCAGGCGCTTGTAAGAAAGATCCGTGTTTCTCGATGGAAAGTCCATGGAGCTTGCAGCTCTTCCAGCGATGCAGCTGGGGGGACACCAGCTCAAGATAGCTGGGAAGATCGAGCCTTTGGGGTAGTCTCGAATCGTAATGGACATGCAACGGCGCATGCTTCGAGCGACTGAGGAAAGTACTGGCAATAGTTGCAGGGAGAAGGAAGAGTCGCGTCCATAGTCTGGGGGTGTCCAAAACGATTTGTCTCCATAGGTGCGAGACGCTGGAGATATCAGAGAGGAATTGGCTCGTGGACTCGCGGGTGTCGATTCCACGCTCAGCAAACTGGAAGACTGAAGAAAGGATCTCGAATGGTAGGCGATGGATTGGAACGAGCTGATTCTGACGGCGTCGGATGTAAGACAGCTTCAGCGCTGCATAAGCATTAACAGCTTCAGTGACCAGGTTGACGACAGCCGCCTCCCTCTCGAGCGGCGCTCGATCCGCATTTGCGGCCGCGACGTCGTGGATGGGATCAAATTTGCCTCGAGCGTCGTCAAAAAGGGCCCTCACCAGCTGCTGCAAATCGGCTGAATCTGCGTTGGTAGACATGAGTGCGCGCGGGGAGCAGGAGTCGACAGATCTTGGTATCTGTATGAGCTCATACTTATACGCTCGTGCTATCATTTTTTCTCTGCTAAGTTCCGAACAAGCGACTCCTGCTCTTGGAAGCGAAATTCAAAAACGGAACAACCCCATGAAAACATACCGTCCACCTGGGCCTAGCGTATTTCGGGTTAATGACCAAAGTTGCCATTAATATCAGTAGTGCCCAAGCACGCCGATGGGATCGACGCCGGTGACCGATTGAAGCTGATTCTGGCCGAATTTGTATCCGGCGCGACCAAGCGATTATTATTATTATTCTTGGCGGTCAGAACTCTGCCACGTACGGCAACGCCAGAGCTCTCGTGCACTCAACGCCCGTCTTCAAAATGGCCTCGAACGATGTGTTTGAGCTGTCAGTCTCTCCAAGCCATTTGGTCTTTTCAGAGATCATCGCAGTCACCTCAGCGATGCGCAAGAACAGCCGCTGGGGCGCTGCGCGGGTACCATCAGGTCGAAGTATTTCGTTAGCAAGCAACACGGGGATACGCGCCGGCAGAACACCGGAAACGAGTCAAGCAGGTGAAGAGAATGTGGAGGTTGACCTTATGGATGGATTTGAATCCCTCAAAAGGGACATCCGCGGAGCCGCTGGTGTGTATTTCATTCCGCTTTGGATGGTTACTGCTACTCACGCGCGAATTTTTGCTCTCGGCCCTCACGTATTATTAAAACCATGCCCAGATATTAAGCAGCTTCCTCTCCCCATACTCCTGGCCCCCTTCGTAGCACTGATTCGATCCCAACTTTCCACCGGACCTATTACGCAGGTGGCCCTATCGTCCATCCACGCCTTCTTCGCGTATGGCCTCATTCACCCAGATTCCCCATCTTCCAAGCTTGCCCTTCGGGATCTTAGTAATGCTGTCGCACACTGCAAGTTCGAAGGTAGCGATTCCTCGAGTAATGAAGTAGTTCTCTTGAAGCTCTTGAGTGTTTCCCAAGACTGTATCTGCAGCGCAAACGGAACGCACCTAGATGACGAGTCCGTTTGTGATCTGGTAGAGACAATCTTGGGAATCAGCTGTCGATTAAGGCTGAGCGGTACGAATAATCTCTGAAAGTGGTACTCTGGTCCAAGGTTATTTAGTTCTGCTATCCTCAGAAACTGTTCGAAGATCTGCAGAGTCTGCACTACAAACAATTACGAGGCACGTCTTTACACGCCTAAAGTCTTTGGACGCCGCTGCTGCGGAAGCCGAGACGGCGACCTCCAATGAAGAGCAACCATCTGCGGAGCGTGATAGTGAGTTATCATTTGTTCCAGAAGCGTTCAGTCCCATGAATGACACCGATTTATTGAGAAAAGTCAAACCATACGGCCTTTCCACCGCGAAGGAGCTGTTAATAGTGCTGATCAACATCCTTGACATTGCCGACCAACAATACACAGACTCCATGCGTCTCATCGCGCTTGGAGTACTCAACGTAGCTCTAGAAGTTGCTGGTACTCATATCGCTACCTTCCCCTCTCTCTCGGCCATCCTCCTGGACAAAGGTTGCAAGTATCTCTTCCAACTTGCCCATTCCTCGAACTCGACCATCATCTGCGCCTCTCTTCGTGCTATCCTCGCGCTTTTCGATACTATGGGGCCTCAGCTCAAGCTCCAAGGCGAACTATTCCTTTCATTCACTCTCGACCGACTCACACCACCCCCTCCTCCGCCAACGCCCAAACCCCACATGTCCCTCCACTCCAAGAAATCATTCTCTTCCATCACATCTACTCCGCAGACCGGGTCCCCGCGGACCAGTGCAATGCCAGACAATGCCTTTGACTCATTTATGCTCGATAAGCTTGATTCGGGTGAAGTGTCGGCGCCTTCAACACGCCCGGGTGTACAACCTGCAAAAGGCGAGACACGTGAACTTTTGCTCGAGGTTCTTGGTCAGCTCGCTCGACGGCCCAGTTTCATGGTGGACCTCTGGGTGAATTATGATTGCGATATTAAATGCGAAGACGTATTTGAGAGAATGATCGGGTTTTTGACTAGGGTGGGTTTTAGGCGACGATCGATTGAGACGGAAGACTTACGTTTGTCTCGCACAGGGCGTTTACCCTTCTCAGTACTCGGGAGGACTCGAATCACAGCAGTATACATCACAATTTTTATGTCTGGAGGTCCTTTTGGCTTTCATTGACCACATGACGACAAGGTCTGAATCGGTAAGCATGGCGCACAGTAATCGCGTGGAGGTCTCCTGGCTGATCGCATGCGCACGTTTTAGGAAGAGGTAGAGCCGAACCCAGTGAGTGCTGCGGTCTTATATCTTCGGGGAGCAAGAGACGAGCTCGTAATATCTCACTTGTCAGCTTCTACCTAAACCTGAAGATCTCGCGTATTCCAAATCCCGCAAGGGGACCCTGCTCGCTGGCGCAGCCCGCTTCAACCAGAAGCCCAAAACGGGAATAGAATTCCTCGAGGAAAAGGGGATGATCTACACAGGTGAAGAGTCTCGCGAACGGAGTTTAGCGACGTTCCTCAAGAATACGCCGCGTCTGGATAAGAAGCTACTTGGAGATTATATTTCAAGGTCTGAGAACGGTGCAGTGTTGACAGAGTTCATGAAGCTCTTTGACTTCCGTGATGTTGGGCTCCCTTCTTGCTGATCTATGGTTTTTCGAGTTTAATTCTTCTTTTTCGCATAGAAATCAATTGCAGAGGCAATGAGGGAGCTACTCGAATCTTTCAGACTCCCTGGCGAATCGCAGCAGATTGCGCGCATTACCGAGACTTTTGCGGAGATCTACTTTGCTTCGCAGCCTGGTAGGTCGGTTTTTAATGGCCGCAAAGATGATACTTACTCAACCCCTGCGAAAAAAAATAGCCGAGATCAAATCACAGGATGCAGTTTATGTGCTATCGTACGCAGTGATTATGTTGAATACAGACCTTCACAATCCACAAGTCAGGGTGAGAAAATACTCTTGCCTTTCACCTTGTAGTTGATATCACCTCGCTAATTGTATAATTAAACAGAAACGTATGACTCCTGATGATTTTAAGCGAAACCTTCGAGGTGTGAACGACGGCACCGATTTCTCCGCCGAATATCTTGTATGTGTGCAAGGCCTTTTTGATGCTGATGCTGCGGCTTGGACTCACTTGCAACTGCGTACTGGTAGGACGGCATCTATGAGTCGATCCGTAAACGGGAGATTGTCATGCCCGAAGAGCATACCGGGCAAGTTGGATTTGATTATGCTTGGAAGGAGCTACTTCATCGATCTCACACAGTCGGTTCGTGTTCATCTTAAAGTGTACCGATGTCGTTTAACACATCCTCCTGCTTACAGGTCCGCTGATACCGTGCAATACACCTGCATTCGATGTATCCATGTTTAAACTCGTGTGGAAGCCGGTCATCTCCGCCATTGCATTTGCGTTTACATCGTTTGACGACGACGACTACATCATGCAGCGCGCTATCGCTGGCTTGAACCAGTGCGCGGGGCTGGCCGGTAAATTCCAGCTCCCAGAGGTGTTTGATTTCATCGTCAGCTCGCTGTCCCACGCCACGGGATTGCTCGGAGATGTCGATGTACCCATGTCTGCCAATTTCCCTGTGGCGGAGAAGGAAGGGCAGAGTGTCACCGTGTCGCCCTTGTCTGTGAGATTCGGAACGAATATCCGAGGGCAGCTGGCTGCGGTGGTGTTATTCAACATCGCCAATGGGAATGGCAATGCAATTCGTCAAGGGTGGTCTCAGGTAGAATTTTGCCTCCAGTCTGTCATGATGCGCTGATTTATTCACCCAAATTTGTTGCTAGATTTTCGAGATGTTTGAAACGCTTTTCCTTCATTCGCTACTTCCATTGCAGATGCTTCAGATGGAAGAATTCTTGGGCGGTAATTCTGCAATACCGCTGCAAGGCAATCTTCCACCCGCTCCGCCTCCCCCAAGATCAGACGGCGGCCTCCTTTCTGCGCTGTCCTCTTATTTGATGACGCCCTATGCAACAACTGCCGAAACGGTGGTTCCTCAGCCAACGAACGAGGATATTGACAATACCCTCTGCACCATTGACTGCATTGGGTCGTTCCGACTAGACGAACTGTATGGTCAGATAATGTAGGCGTGCTTTATACCTTTGCGCCCAGCGGTAGAGTACAGCTGACTTTTTCAGTAGGTCACTTGACCTGCAAGCTTTGATTGCAGCTATTAGGGCTCTTGCTGCTCTCGCCAACAATAGGACGATCGATCGTTTATATTCCCAAGATAACAATGCCGATACCGACGATGAGCCTTCGCCATCCGCTCATTACGACGCAAACCAGCTGCCCTACGACCCCACATCCGTTTTCCTGCTCGAAGTCATGGTCAGCATTACGATACACACAAAAGAATACATCGAAGACACTTGGTGCCTTTCAGCTTTCAAAGATCAATTCTGGCGATTGCCATTAATAGCACTGATTATCTCGTAGGCCGATAGTATTCGAGCACATTTCGAGCTTGCTCTCTTTGGCCGCTCGCTTCAGCGACCTCCTGATCGAGCGCGCAGTCGTTGGACTATTGAAGCTGTGTATGATTCTTGCGGAGAAGGTTCGTTCGCCTAGGCATGCTGTTATATGAACGCCTCTAAAGTGGCACACGAATCTATAGGAAAGCCTTCGGGATCAACTATATGTTGCCCTGGACCAGCTTGGCGGGCTTCCTCACGATGTAATGGGCGCTGTGGCCGAACAGCTTATCTCGGGCGTTGCGGCCTTAATCCAACGGCATCGTGGCTTCATTCGGTAATGGCCTGATTCCCTCGTTTGTATTCTCTCGATCATATTAAAGAAAATCTTGAACAGGTCACAAACAGAGTGGGGATTGATATTCGGATTAATCCGCGGTTTGGTTTCTCATCACGAGGCTGGGAAAGTCGCGTTCCAAGTTATCGTTGATCTAGTTGGCGATGGAAATACTGTCACCGCAGACAACTATCTGGGGCTGATAGCTATCCTCGACGAGTTTGCCAATGTGGCTAGCTATACTATCGGTGGGAAGCGGCAGGAGGAACGCCGGGGAGCTGCACAAGCTTCCAATGGACCACTGTGAGTCCCGTGACCCTGGACGAGCGAGGGAACTAACAGGCAGTATTTACAGGGAGCCACCGATCGAGCGTGGGGTCAAGGCCATCGAGGTTCTGTACAATTTGAGGCGAGATGCTCCCCGGTTAATCGAGAACTCGCGACTCGAACCCACCGAAGGTTTTTCGTTCACCGACAATTTCTCACGATTTTCCACTTGCTTACCTATTCATCTTGCATAATAGCCTGGGCCGCCATCTGGCTGCCCCTACTAGGCGCCTTTGCGCGACAGTCCTCCAACACATGCCGCCCCGTCCGCCATGACGCCGCCGGATACCTCCAGCGAATTCTCCTCAGCCCCCAACTCGTCCCATCATCCACTGCCGCCCCCGCAGCCAGCGAGGCCGACGAGCACGAGCGCGTCGTGCTCCTCTTCGACCGCGTCATCTTCCCACTGCTCGAAGAACTCCTCAAACCCCAGGTGTTCGTGCGGGACCCCCAGGGCATGCCCGAGACCCGCCTGCGCGCGTCGACACTGCTGTGCAAGACGTTCTTGCACTTTGAGGGCAAGCCCGGGCAGACGCACGATATCACCAAACTATGGCTCGCGATCCTCGATTATCTGGACAGGCTGATGAATAGCGGGCGGCGCGATCAAGTGGTGCGTGCTGATCTCGAATTTAATGCTCTCTCCGCAGCGCCAGTTTCTGATACTCACACCGCACTTTTTCTTTTTTTATTTCTATTTTTCGCAACTGCGCGCAGTTCGAGGCCGTGCCGGAATCACTGAAGAACGTGGTACTGGTGATGAACGCGTGCGACATCCTCGTCCCGCCCTGGCAGGGCGGAGAGCAAGAGCAGCCGGAAAGCACCAAGGCGCTTTGGACGGCGACGCACAACCGGATGGAGCGCTTCCTCCCCGGGTTCATGGAACACGTCCTACCCGCTCCGCCAGCACCCCCTCCCCCTGTCGTCATCACCCCGCCCCACCCGACGCCCAGTACCCCAGCCGCGACAGACTCGAAATAACGAGACGCGTTGATACGTTGATATGATGATATGATGATTGTACATAAAACTTATGTACGCTGTCGAACCAGTAGTGGTACTCGACGTCTTTTGAGCAAGATTCGGATATATCGTACACCGATAGAATTGTCAGGTAAGAAGCCCCATTGGAAATAAGAGACCGCGAGAGAAGTAACGTGCGAGGCTGTATAGTGTTGTGCAGGAAACGAGGAAAAGAAAGGAAAAGACCAAATGAGGGGACACCGCAGCGGCGAAAATAGATAGGTATATAAAAGAAGAAAGCAGTAATGGCAATGGGGGCCCATCAACGATATACGAGAAAAAAAAACGATCAGAGGGAAACAAGTGCGAGTTGAGTTCGATTGAGAATGGATGAGATGGAAACCGGAGAAAGAGAGGGAGAAGAGACAGTGAGAGGGATGAGAAAGATTAAATGAACGGCTAAAATCCCCCCGGCGGTGGTGTCCGGTAGGGTATGCTATTCGAGTTCCAGTCGACGGCTGAAAAAAACCCATTCCGATTAGTCAGATTAAGCGTGCATACCAGAGCCTCAAAATTTCGAGCAACGTACTATTTTGGAATACGTTATTTCCCCACCAATTTACGTTCAGGTTCCCGTTGTCGGGCAACTGTAATACCAAGAATATCACAATTACCGACATGACGGTCCCTACAGCGAAGAAACAAGGTATAAAAGAAGCAACGACGTTAATCAACCGATACAACGCGACGGGAATGCGAACACGTACCGATATCCAGCGCAGCGCTCATTAGTGACGGTCAACCATGCGATTCCGGATGCGATTCCGGCTCGCTCGCGGATGCGATTCTCCGCCCCGCTCGCAGCCCGA
Source organism: Botryobasidium botryosum FD-172 SS1 (assembly GCA_000697705.1). Classification (NCBI taxonomy): domain Eukaryota; kingdom Fungi; phylum Basidiomycota; class Agaricomycetes; order Cantharellales; family Botryobasidiaceae; genus Botryobasidium; species Botryobasidium botryosum. The sequence goes on along the minus strand of KL198045.1, from coordinate 352,945 downwards.
ATCGCCCTAGAATCGCGATTCCAGTCTGACCGTCACTTTTCTAACGCAAGCTCGCGGCTGTATCAAGGTCATCATGTGGTGCCCGGCAAATGCCCGGCACCACCGAAATCTCTTTGTACATATTTACACTGTGCACTCAACACCACGTCCGAACGCGCGCTGTGATAGTAATTTACAAAAGTGGACCATGTCGACATCTAAATGGACTCAACCTCGACGCGCAGCCCGCGCAAAAAAGCTGCTACAAGCTGTATCTCAACCTTCGGAAGCG
>KL198045.1:274676-352621 GCA_000697705.1 Botryobasidium botryosum FD-172 SS1 | reverse complement strand
CGTCATCACCCCGCCCCACCCGACGCCCAGTACCCCAGCCGCGACAGACTCGAAATAACGAGACGCGTTGATACGTTGATATGATGATATGATGATTGTACATAAAACTTATGTACGCTGTCGAACCAGTAGTGGTACTCGACGTCTTTTGAGCAAGATTCGGATATATCGTACACCGATAGAATTGTCAGGTAAGAAGCCCCATTGGAAATAAGAGACCGCGAGAGAAGTAACGTGCGAGGCTGTATAGTGTTGTGCAGGAAACGAGGAAAAGAAAGGAAAAGACCAAATGAGGGGACACCGCAGCGGCGAAAATAGATAGGTATATAAAAGAAGAAAGCAGTAATGGCAATGGGGGCCCATCAACGATATACGAGAAAAAAAAACGATCAGAGGGAAACAAGTGCGAGTTGAGTTCGATTGAGAATGGATGAGATGGAAACCGGAGAAAGAGAGGGAGAAGAGACAGTGAGAGGGATGAGAAAGATTAAATGAACGGCTAAAATCCCCCCGGCGGTGGTGTCCGGTAGGGTATGCTATTCGAGTTCCAGTCGACGGCTGAAAAAAACCCATTCCGATTAGTCAGATTAAGCGTGCATACCAGAGCCTCAAAATTTCGAGCAACGTACTATTTTGGAATACGTTATTTCCCCACCAATTTACGTTCAGGTTCCCGTTGTCGGGCAACTGTAATACCAAGAATATCACAATTACCGACATGACGGTCCCTACAGCGAAGAAACAAGGTATAAAAGAAGCAACGACGTTAATCAACCGATACAACGCGACGGGAATGCGAACACGTACCGATATCCAGCGCAGCGCTCATTATATAATTGAATTTCGACCACCAGCGGAAATTCCGCCTCCGAATAAGATATTCTGCACAGCAAGAAATCATCATCAGCTCCCTCACACCCCACAAATCAAAAGAAAAAAAAGGCTATTCACGGAAAATAAAAGCAACGACAAACCAAGACGAATAATTAATCCCGGTCGCAGGCGGCAAGAACGTCGGCCCGTTGAGCAACACGGGTATATTGACATGCTTCAACCACGTCTTCGGGTACCGGCGCTGCCACAGCCAAAACGGCACGGGCAGCAGCGCGCCGATGAGGAGCGCGTACAAATGCACATGATACGTCGCCCCGCGCCCAAACAGGCGCTTCGGCCCGATGAGCCCCCACACGACGGAGGCGGTGAAGTACACGTTCGAGTGCGGACACGTCAGGTGATTCTTCTGGTGGATGTCGCAGATGTCCGGGACGTTGGCGAAGAGGAACTCTTCGACGCCGACTTGGGTCAGCGAGGCGAGGATGGTGGCGACGGCCTGCGCGACGAACGTCGCGCGCGGCGGGACCTTGATGTAGTGCCCGAGCTTCAGGTCTTGCACAAAGGAGATGGCGGTGGCGGTGGTTTGGATCGCGTAGCCCTTAAAGATCTGTAGCCCGTCGCGTAAAAGCAAAGTAAACATCACTGATAAAGCGGGTATAAAAAAAAAAGCAAGGAGACAGACCATGTTTCCAAGCGGTTTCCCAGGCATAATTGTTCCAGGGATAATCTCCGCTATCAAGTTGATAGCAACCTATTCCAAATCCAAATCCGAATCCAAAGCCAACCCCATATCCGAAAAGCAAACCCGAGTCCAAACCCAAATCAGCAACCGATTCCAAAAATGTGGCTGAAACAGCACCACGCAAAGGGACAAAAAGAAGAAAAAGGAGACGCACCGCCTGACCCGTGACAGCAAAGATAAAGCTCGTCGGGATGAGGTACAAGAACGGGATCAGCAACGCGATGAGCAACGTCCACACCGGCATCCCCGTATCCCAGACCTATGAATAACCACATAGACATATATATCAGCATCGGCAACAACAAGTCCACCTCAGCCCTATCTATCTCAAGCAGAGAGAGAAAGAAAGGGAGAAAAGAGTACGCACCCGAATAGCGACGATTCCCAAACAGAAAAACACCACCAAAAACGATAGATACCACCAATCGGGCACCTCGGGATAATTCCGCATGAGCTTCGCATGGATATCGTCCTCCTCGATCTTGATCCGCTTCACGCCGTTGATGAGCGCGCGCCCGTGGTACAGTGCAGTGTGCACGAGCACGGCGGTGGAGAGCATGAAGGCGAGGAGGTACGTGATGACGTATGTGGAGGTGAGGTACATGGGCGAGTACTCGTTGTACCCCGTGAGGTTGAACTGCCGGTCGGGGGTCATCACCCGCGTGGTGTCGTATAGGTCGCCAAATTTGTCGTATGGGTAGGGCGCGGCGAGCGGGAGGTAACCCAGTTCCCAGACCTAGTGGAACACAGAACACATACCGTCAGTTCTTCTATTCTCTGCGATTACCTGCATTCCCGATTTCTCCAGGAGAGAAGGAAAGAATACATACGTTGGTGTAATATAGAATCGGACACAAAATCCAATAAAACAGTACGAATCCGAGGAAGATATGGACCTCTGCCCACCACGGCACCATAAGCGGCGACCCGATGAACTCGATCTGGTTCCAGTCAAACGTGAGGATGCCCATGCCCAGCCCGCTCGCGGAGCCGAACAGCTGGTTCACCACAACATTATCTAGAGCAACAATGATGTTTTAGAGAAAAATAGTGTAGGTGTATGAAGGAGGGGGGACGTAGACGTACCGGGTGTAAACCAACAGATCCACGAAAACGTCGACAGCGCCTGAAACAAGAAACCTATAAAAACACAGAAATCAGCTCTTCTACCCTACCCACAAAATAACTTCCCCTCCTCTTCAAAAGAAAACGCACTCGGCAAGAAATTCCAAAAGAACGCCGCCAGCCCCACAACCACAAAGAACTTATACCTCGTAATCCCCCTCTTCCCTCCTCCACTTCCGCCGGTCACATCCTCATCATCATCCTCCGCATGCAGCGTATTCAACAACGTACACGCGACCAGATTCTGCGGCCATATCATCGACGCGGGCCACACGAGGAACCGCCGACAGGTGCCCGCGAGCCCAAAGCCGGTGAGCTGCGTGGCGAGGACGAGGGTGATGGAGAACCCGACGCCCTGGCGCACGTCGTAGAAGAGCCGGGAGACGACGAGGGTGTTGATGGCGTAGGACGAGGGGGTGGCGACGTTGGCCATTATGAATATTAGGACGTGTTCCTGTCAGAATGGGAAGTGCGGATTTTTTTTTTTTGGATTTTCAGCACTAGGTCGTTAGTAGGATGGTTGAGATAAATGAACCTTGATATTGAAAGGCCCGGGATTGAGACTAAACTCGTACCCGCCCAGCCACCGTGGTAGTCTCCAGGTCCGGATGGGCAGCGAGAACGCCATGAATTTTCCAATCGGGTGCGCAACAAGCCTATTGAAATCGCAAAGAATCGAGATCCACCCGGAAAACGAAAAAGTTAGCATTATCCCATCCACACTCGCAAAAAAGGCATAAAAAGACGAGAAAGAAATCACGAATCACAGGCTCCGCTAAAATAAAAATAAAAAACAGTAAAAGATAGAAGTGAAAATACGCACAAGAGGACCATCGGCACGACGCTCGGCGCCGGGTACCGGAAGGTGAAAAACATATTCATGCCACTGGCGAGAATACACAGCACAAGGCCAATGAACCACATGCGGAAGGTGGACACCGGCATCTCGGGGTCATCGATGTTCGACACGGACGCGCGCACCTCGGGGTACGGCGAGTCCTCGTCGTCGACAAAGTCGTACGGGTAAGCGACGTGCGGCGGGAATGGGTCTCTGGAGGGGGAAGTGCGCCACGAAAGTCAAGGGTCACACGAAAGTCGCGCATTAGTGTGATTTTCATATGTTTCGAAGAAAAAAGGACGAGGGGGAACGCACTTGATGGAAACCTCGCCAGCGATATCGTCCGCCTCGCTCCCGGCGGCGCTGCTCCCGCTCACACGTTTGATCGCCTCCGCGCGCTTCGCGCCCTCCCCCACATCTCCCTCTCCTTTTGCCATCCCCCGCCCGTCGCGCGACGGCAGCCGGACGTGGATCTCCCTACTCGAGTTTCCGTCGGTTGTCAACCCGTGTGCACCGCCCTGCAGAGGCACATTGTCGGTGCCGCCGAGGACCACAGGACTGGCGGGCCCGCTCTGCGTCTGCATCTGCATCTGTGCGAGAGAGTGCTGGGGCGAGAGGAGCGAGGTCGGCTGGTAATACTGGTGCAGATGGGGGTTGTACACCGCTCCAGGCGCCGTCACCCCCACCCCACCCATTCCACCCATCCCACCCGCATCGAAATTTGAATTCCCCATGGCGCGCATGGAGTAGGCCTCGCCGCCGGGACTGCCCGAGGACGCGGCGGAGACGAAGATATCGCCCGCGCCCGAGACCGAGTCGGGCGGGGACGCGGGGTGCGGGAGGGCATGCTGGGTTTTGCCAAATGTCGAGGAGAGGTTGGAGGCGGGGTGGAGGGGGCTGATGGGGGTTGCGTACGTCGAGGCGGGGAGAGAGGCGGAGTTGGGGTTGGACTGGAGGTACGGCGGGTACGGCGCGAGGTCGCTCGTCTGCAGCGCCAGTTGTGGGTGTTGATGGGGGTGTGGATACGGTGGTTGCTGTAGATGTTGCTGTTGCTGCTGCGCATAGGCCTGCTGTGCGGACGCGACGGCCATCTGGTGCGCATGGTTGGTGGCCTGCTGATCGGCGGTGGTGGGGGGCAGGTACGCAAAGACGTCCTCGTCCTCGCTCTCTTCTTCCTCTTCCTCGTCCTCCTCGAACACGGGCTCGGGCACCTGGGAGGCGTCGTAGTATTGGTGGTGGGGGAGCGCGGGCGGGGCGGCGTAGTTGGGGAGGTACGGGTACTGGAAGTCGGAGGCGTGGGGCGGGTAGTCGGGGGCGCTGAAACCGAACGTGGGCTCGTCGTCGTCGTCGAAGGCGGCGGCGGCGGGATGGTGCTGGGCGGTGTCGTCGGCGGCGGTGGGGGGTCTGCCGGCGGCGGTGGAGGGGCGGGCGCCCTGGGAGGTGGACGGACGCATGGCTGGCTCTTGCGGACGGAGACGCAGAACGACTATCGCATCAGAAATCAGAAAAAGACGGGAGGAGGGCGACCGCGCCAACTCCCCAACGCACCCACCACACGCCCAAACACAGCCGTGCCTTTTCCGCAAAATATCTCAGGCACATCGCCCTTTAGCCGCCTTCTCGCTGCGCCGAGCTCGCGGTGGCTCCGTGCCGAGAGCGGCACAGGCACCCTTTCTGCTTATGTCAGCCACATTGGCACGGACATTTCCACTTTTGCACGCAGATTGGGGCAAAAGATGTGCCAGGCACAGGATCGGCAGGAATTGCCTGTTGTGTGACCTTTTGCCCCGCCCCCACTGGCATTAATAGATTCCTCGGCCTGCGTGTCTTTTGCGACTAGTCCTTGCCTGTGCTTGCGCTGTTTAATCCCCGCGCGTCGCCCTGCAGCGAGGCTTGCGTTTTTACGTGGGGGCACGAAAGAGCACAGAAAAGCAGAGGGAAAGCGAGCGTCGTTACTTTTGGGAGGAAGAAAGCAGCACAGGCCCCGTCGATCATTAATTTCCTTCCTTCTACGGTCTCTTCTTGGCTCCCTTGGCTTCCCCGCTCGCTGGCTTGGATGCGGGGAACCCGCTCCTCCTGACGTATGACGACGCGCTTTTCCGTATCTCCGTCCACCATCCCATCGCTTTGGAACTGCGATCGACGCCCCTCCAGCTCAAACACAGCATGTTTCCAGCGGACCGGGACCGCGCCCCAAGCTTCAAGCTTTCAAGGGATAAAAATCGAGGACCGGATTTGAGGCAATCCGAAGAGTCGGGCACCAAGGAAAATAAAAGAACGATATCGATGGTCGGTGTCTATCTTGGGCTTCGCGCCGCTGCCACTATTCGCTTCCACATCCCCAAGCCTTGCCCCCAAGCGTTCTCGGGCCCGCGTATCTCGGTCTGCGTAGAAAATCCTTGGCTCGAAGCTGAAACTCGGAATGAACCCGACCCTAAACTCAGAAAGCTTATCGCAGCGGCGCTTACTTACGAGGCTTACTCGCTACTTACATACGGAACCTGCACTTGCTGTTATTACTAGCTATGGAGGCGCCAGCCTGGCCGCTGGTGCCAGCAGTACTGATCGCCGTTACCATCACGCCATCCATTCATCTTCAACGAGGCCAGCATAAAAATATCTTCACCCCAAATTCATCAAAAGAAAAAAAAAAGCTTGGCTACCGTTTGCCAATTATGGCAATTGGTTGTACGCCTTACGTAACTCCTTCGACGCGCCAAGGCTTGGATGTCGGACATCTTCAAATCCAAGGTTGTTCGAATGCCTCTTGGGACTAGCGGGAAGGGGGGAGGGGTTTGACGATGGAAGTATACCTAGGCGCTGGCAAAAGACACGGACGAACGAATTTAAGCTCAAAGGCGACGACTTCATCCCCATTCACTCGTGGATCCGAATTATACTTTCTCCCTCCCTCGGCATCCGATCACCCCGGACTCTTTTGAGTCAATTTGGGCACTTTGGGTGGGAGAGTTCCCGCACTTCCGTACGTAAAATTCAAAGCGTCTACCCTATTTGCATTTTGAAACGTTTCGTCTACTTTACACCAAAGGCAAAACGTATCGAAAGTCGACCTGAAGTACTGGACGGTGAACCTCTTGGTCTACACGTACATGACCCACATCATGGCCGTATTAGTAACCCACATTCTGTGCGTGCGTGCGCGCATGAAGAATCTGAAGGTGGTCCCTAAAGCTAAAGGCCCACGCGCCAATGGCGTTGATGGCGTTGACAGAGGTCCCGGGCCTGCCAAAGGCGTTGTCAATGTCCGACAGCACTATGCATTTATTTAACGTTCAGACGGTACACGCTCTCTTTGCATGGCCTCCCCACACGCTCGAATAAAAAATGACCACGAGTCTCATCGGAGTCCCTGATCGATTGATCGTGCCTGCACAAGTCTCCTCGTCTGTGGATGCAGCATGGGCAGTCGACAGGGCTGGTGCATGGACGCGTTGATGAACCTGTGCGCGACGTATCGCTCATGGTTTGCCCGCGATTCCCAAGCTCAAACGTGAGCTAGTAACTAGTGCTTGGCACGACTAAGCGCGTTTTTGGAGTATCGTGCTATCTAAATTCTCGGACTAGTTGTGCTCGCGGAACCCTTGACGTTGTCAGTGGGTATGCGTGCGCCGCGTGCGTGATGATATCGTACTACTTAGGAGCAGTCTTTGAATTCCTGCCTCCCTGCTCCTCGCTTCTCGCTTGGGAGACGTCAGGGCTCTCTGAAATTCGATCTCGATATCTCAGTATCCACTCTATAGGCGCCAGTATACTGCTTTGCGTCAGTCTCCTTTGCTTTTGCCTGGCACTTCGCTCTCGGCAAGTTGGCGACTTGAAGGCTGGGCTCATCGGGAAAAAAAATGAAGCCAACGACAGACCTTCAATGAAGCGGCCACGTCTGCCGCCCGTAAAAATGTCAGGCTCGAGATATCGTCAACACTACGGCTGATTTTTATATATATCCGAAATCGATGCGCTGGGGGTGGTGGCTGGTGTCGATGCAGAGGCTGCCGGAGCCGCGGTGGTTATAGAGTCGTGAGCTGGATTAGTCCTCGTCTGGGAGTAACCATCCCTCTGGTCCTCTGGAAAACCCAGGCGGCACGGTCCGCAGGCCCTCCAAGTATAGCGACTTGAGAACTCATCGGTGATACGGTGGGATGGTGAAAAAATGACCACAGTCCGCATTTACTTACTCTGGGCTGCTGGACGTCGGCTGATGTTATTCATACTGCGGATCGCTGGTGAGTAATGGCGTGCTCGTCAGACTATTAGAATATCAAAAGCTCCCCTTGCCGTTTGGAGTCCTACAGGATACGATAAATTACACAGCGCCAATCTTGGCTAATTGATCAAGGTACGCACTATCTATGCTAGCGTTGTACAGTAGTACCCGTGAACATGCACGACTGCGGTGGATCGTGCATGATCACAGACAGGGTTATTGAGCATTAGGACCATGGGAAAACCCGGTACGCCTGGCTCTTGCACTCACCATTAACACTTTGCACCTCCAAGGAAAGAATTACATGAGCATTTGCGAGCTTGGGAGGCGTCGCCATTTTCTTAAAATTACTTTTTTTGGCAATTTCTTGCATGATCTCGGGTTGCATAATTACGGGCAATACTGTAGCTTGTCAGCCCCCTGTGGATTTGATGAGCCTTGACTATTATCTATTATCTCAGTGCGACAAAACATCCACACCCACCACGAGTGACAGGGTGGAGCACGCCCATGTAGGCGAGGTTTTTCATTTGCCTGGACCGGTATTGGTGGCGGATGGTGAAGCTCGCGCCGTGATACCGTTTGCGAGGCGCTCGTTGGCTGTCATACGGGAGCTGTTTGCTACAAGCGAGCGAGAAAAATCGTGCGTACTACCGCACCACACCAAACAGGTGAGGTGCCCTCTCCGTGCCACTTCCGTCTGAGCTTTGAAAGGGCGAACGCACGAGCTTCCGACCGCTCAAGGTAGGTAAACCATTGCTTTTACCCCGTTCCTAGAAAGCCACTGCTACTTTTGGCGAGTGTGAAGTTCAAACCAGCGCCTTCCTAACCCACTCAGCTTCTCCGGGCTTTCAAAAGTGAGACATCCTCCACTATCCGGGGCCACGTCTGCTTTCCTGACAGTGATACATCACAGGACTAACGAATAGTGGAAATGTCGTATACGAGTGAATGAATTGATATTGAAAGAGATCGTATCTACATGTATTTATACTGAGTGCGAGTGCTACTAAATGGAGAAAGGAGTACATATGGAGGTACGGAACAATCGAGAAAGAAAAAGAAAGAGAGAGCGCGATCCATGAGGATCGCGCGATGCGCTAAATGAGATGTGCGTGTTCGGGGACGGAGTAAAGTATCCCCGAGTACGGTCGCCCATCGTGATCATGTCAACTTCGCGTTTCGCAAAACAAGAATCAACAAAGGTGACTTTGAATCGCACCGATCATTACGCAGCTTGATTGAACTCACGCTGTTTAAAATCCCATAAATCACCTCAGCGCCCTCTAGAGAACCTACTTACTGTGTACGAGAACAGCGCGGCCGCCAACAAGCAAGAATCCGTGCATAGAGGCCCCGCTGAAACCTTGGTGCAACTCTCGGACGCTCTTGACACACGATCGCGCGCTCGATCTCTCTCAACAAGCCTTTTAGTTTTTAGTTTTTATTCTATCATGGACCAATGTGAGGCTGGCCCTTCCACAGCGGCAGCGAACCCGATGAACAGAAACCCGTCTGGCAAAAATGGCCGCGGTCGATGTCGTGCGTTCACATCATCCCATTGTCTCAGAGGGTACTTACTGTAAAGTTGTCGTTACGCGCAACAAATGGCTCAGGCGAGTTGGGCATTGCTCTATCAGGGCCACTGTGAGATGCCCCAAGGGGGCCAGAGCCTGCGTAAAGGTTTCAACATTCTCGCCTGCGGCTTCCCTTCGCGGTCATTCCTACTCTTCCACATTCCTACACCAACTCCCGCAGAGCGACATGTGAATCCGAGAGACGGTGTCTCGGAGGCTTATTTCTCGCATACACATGTTGTCGGTGGGTCAAGAGCATAGTCGGACGGGTAGATACAGGAATAGTGGGCTGCCCAAGCCTTGCATCTATCTACACTTGAGCAACGTGACGTAATAGAGAGCGAGGAGGCGATTTCAACGTCACCGAGATGATGCCAGCGTGAGACAGCTACGACGGCCAGTCAGTTGGCTCTGGCGCACTACCTGTATTGCGTAGCTTGAGCCATATAACTGGCATAATGGCCAGGGGATTGGCAAAACGACCAGCGAACTGAAAAAGCAGCCAGCGGACTGGCAAAAGACTGGCAAACCGGTTGAGGATGCATCATTGTTCGGCATGCAGTTCTCAGATATGGATGGCCGGGAAAGTCGTCACAGCTACTTGCGTGTTGCGAGGCGATTTATATAAAGGTAGGTTAGTCAAGATATCGTAGGACAATGCATGGTGGATCGGCGAGGGTAGCGTGAATTGACGAAAATTGAAAAGTGCTATTGTTGATTCTTGTTTTGCGAAACGCGAAGTTGACATGATCACGATAGGCGACCGTACCGAGGCCGAGCCGTTTATCCGACAAGGACCACCACTTTCAGACTCTACCCCTGATCGATGGCACTCAAGGCCCCATGTACCTGGTACGGCTTTATGACACCTGCGTCCGCACTTCTGGGCACCATCTGTGCTGCCAATACCTGCCTAAAACTCGAGGCTCTTTATTCCTAGTATCCCGCTTTGGACGACAGATGCATAGCTTCGGTCCCAGTCGACATAATGAGGTGCCATCAATCAATCTCTGATGGATCGGTCTATTTCCGTACCACGACCGCTGCCCCTGGTTTGAAAAAAGGTGGGAAAAGGTGAAGGTAGAGTGGGGCCATTATTTCAAAGTTCCTGACGTGGGTTGCGCGCGTGCCCGGTGTGTGCCTCCCCAAGCGGTCGTGGCTGTCAGTGTCATCCCCGACATGGTTCATTCGACCCAGCTGGGCCATACTTGATGGCAGGTCAGACAGGAAGCGGGGATTAGGCGTGGGACACGCTAGCCTAAGGCAGAGTTGCACTTGTGAGTGTACCTAGCTTTCGGAGCACGACCACATCCTGACAGATCTTAGTGAGCACGTACCACTAATAAATATCTTGACTCCGAATCTTGGAATATTGGCGCGCTGATCGCCAAGTCCCGCTCGTATGGCGGACGTCTTTTCTTGATCCCCTTGACTCTGCATAGCGTTGTTCTTGGCAAAACTTGGGACGGATGTGCGCGGGTGCTGTAGACATACTTGCGTCAAAAGACCGCTCGAGGGACTTAGCTGCCCGATATAATATCAACTGGTTCTCGCGGACTGACAGTGGCGCGAGACCAAGCCTCTTGGTATGCGCACCGCCAATTCTATCGACATCGACGCTGGGGAAGGAAGCTTGAAGATTGGGGAGATGGTCTTGGCAATCGTCAATATCGTCGGTGTCATGGCGGAGTTCGGTTGAAGCACGGGGCCTCTTTTCATCAGCTTCCGAATCTACTGGTATTTCCTACAATAGACAAAGGTCGTTCGACGCTGAATCGGACACTCCGACTAGTATTGCATCTGGATCCTAGACCTGGGTTTGTCTGGGTGCTCCTATCTGTCAAACGTTCGTGTGAACAGCTGCACCACTTTTTTTTTCTTTACAGTCCTCCGAGTCCGAGGTCCCGATCAGCGAAAATATCGTACAGGCCTTCTCCACGTTGCCAGTGCCATTCTTTCCCTGCTTTTCATTGTGGGGCATTCTTTCCAAATCTCTTCTACTCCGAATCGCCGAAGGAGAGAATGTGGATCAAAAAGTGCCGCGCCCGGACTCAGAAACGTCAACTCGACCCTGCACATAATTCAAACAAACCCCAGTGCCCTTGATGCGCATTCAAACCGGGTCTAATGGCTCGATGTTGTCTACTCAATGGCACTATCATCACAGAGCTCGTCATTGAGATGTTGAAGGTGTGTGGGAGTAGATAAGGGTGTGTGAAGGGCTGATTTCGTAGAAGTTGGCCGCTCCAAAGTCCCTCCCCCCAGTGCCAATTGGTCTGCATGCCGGCTCCTGCTCGAACACCTGAAGCTTGACTTGGAAGCGGCACGTTATCGTGTGGACCTGCCCGCCGATTCGCTATCTTACCAAGCCTCCGAGGTGCGTGGGCCCGAGGCGTGTGGACTACAGGACGTGATGAATGAAGCAGGGGATTGGCTCTCCAACTTTTCTGCACATGAGGTAAGAAAACTTTGTCAATTATGAACAGCGATAGGAGTCGAGGCCGCTGGAACACCGCTGGAACTCAAACCAGCGGAGAAGCAGGGCAGTACGTATGAGCACCTTTCGCAAACTGTGTATTCATCCATATCTATTTCCGGCCACTGGGAGATGTCTCAAGTGTTCTGCATTGATTGGTGACGTGAAGTCTCATGGTCATAGCATATCGGAGCTGGGTCGGGCGCCAAGGGAGGGCAGTCTGTGCATTTCCAGCTCTTTGGTGCTGAACTCGAGTTCGGCTGTCTGTCGATAATTTGCTTGCAGGCTTCGAACCCTCTACAGCACGCTCAAAGTCCCTCTACCCAGTAGATAGCACGTGCGCGGTCATGTACGATGTGCTGACAATGTCTCGATGATATGTATAATCCCCAATTTTTCCTACTCTGTCGCGTAACCGCCTCAGAGACCGGTGATGAGGCTACAGTACTCCGTATTATTGTTGGTACCCAGAACCTCTAGCCAAAAGGTTGATTCCTATGTGCTTCGATGAGAATCTCTCAGCGCCTGTAGATTCAAAACGCTTGGATCCTTGGGCAGGTGATGACCCATTCAAGAGTCTTTTCTTTGGCATACAAACATCCCTGTATAGGGCTTGGTCGGGAGAAAAGCACCGGGGCTTTGCTCGACACCTTGTGCGAGTGGTGGTCTGATAGTAGGTAGCAAGGCAGAATATGATGGCGAAGGGATCCAGATACTATTCGGCGTAGAATGCCTTTACAGAACGCGCGAGAAAAACGCTTGCCCAGGGATTGACACCAGCAGAATAGTGCTGAAGAGGTTGCGACATGAAGATTTGAACAGTATTACGGGCTCGTCAGGATAGGATTTCAATGATAGGCCTCCTAAGTATACCCTTCTGGAGGTGGCGACCAACACTCAAGCTAGTAGTCAACAATGCTCGTTTCTGATGATCGTCATGCTGTGAATTTCCAAACCAGTCCTGGAAGCTTGACGTACGCAAGAGTAGATCAGAAGGCACCTCTTCGTGGCGGATAGCCCGTACATAATTATCGACAGCAACCCTTACAAAGCCAGTGCCAAGTGATGAGCTGGAATCTGGATGACGGTGGCAAGATGGCGGTGAACGTTGAGTCGATCACTGCGCCGCAGCCAAACAACGCGCTGGAAGGTGTTGCTGTGCGATTGAGCTTCTTTTCCACGACGCAGACGACGAAAACACATCCTCGAGCGCTTTACCTTCCTCGTCCACGACGCTTTTCACACCTCACAAGGCCGACACGATCGCACTCACGTTTCTTTACCGCCTGACGCTTGCCACCGACCAACTTTCTCCCCAAGTTCACACTCGCAGCTACGATAGTTATGCCCTCTGGATGGCTGAACCTCGAAGGTGTCACCGACGCCCAAGTCTTTGAGAATGACTCTGCTTTTAAATTCCTCGGTCTTACCCGTATGCAGCGGATATACGGATTCATTGCGTGGTGAGTGTGTACCACTCGACTTTCGTGGACCTAGGAAAATGAGTATCTCAGACGCACTCGCGGTACCCATGCTTTTAGTTTGGCTATTGGATTTGTTTTGTCGCTTCTGGGGACTATTCTACTCTTCCTAGGAGCGCTTGTGAGCTTTATATGTAAGTACCTGCTCGGCGGTTGAACGAGCTCCAGCTGGACCATGATCACCCACAGTGCTATACACCATCGGAATCATCGTCAGTCTCATAGGGACTGGTTTCTTGATTGGGGTGAGATTATGCCCTTTTGCTATTCCTTCCAACTCCTTTTTCACGAGTATTAATTCTGTCTCGCCTTTTCGTTCTCCAGTTTACCAAACAACTCACGCTGATGTTCAAACCTGTGCGAATCGTTGCGACCCTCATGTTCCTCGCCTCCATCGTCCTTGTTTTCATCGGCGCGTTCGTCCTGAATAGCGAGGCGAGTGGATCCCGTTCATTTTTACCCGGCATATTTTTCTGACATTTGATTGGGGTGCTGCCTTGTCAACAGATTTTGTGCATTAGTAAGTAGGCTCATCCCCTCGCCATTGCGGTATACGTCCTAACGACCTTCGCTCCCCAGTATTCGTTGTCATCGAGTATCTCGCCTACACCTGGTACGTTCCGCACCATCAGCTTCTCCATCGCTATCGAGCTAACCCGCCAAATCTCAAGGTACTGCTTGTCATACATCCCATACGCACGCACGGCCGTCAAGGGGATGGTGGGCATGTAAAACGGCCACCTCACTCGTGCCGACATACGTCCCGCTGCGCCAACTGGATTGACTGTCGTTGTATCGATCTGTGTCATATTGGGTTTTTGTGCCGACTATGTTTCTTTTTTTTTTCTAATCTAATTTGTCGCATCTGTTTTCACCCACTTTCGGTCACAACTCACAAGAGAGATTACAGCGAGCTGTTATAGACTGTGAACCCCGGAGAAGTGAAACTGGGAGCAAGCTAGCGCTGCGTGGAACACGTGCCCTTGCTTCAGTAATTCTTGGATACTACTTAGGCATCTCATCCCCCTTGGAGCGTATGCTCCATTGTTGGTGCTGATACCTGAGTAGTAACAAGTAAAGGGCACAACTCGTGTTGATCATGTCCATTTTCCCGGAAGCCATAATGGCAGCCCAAATGTCACGATAAGCAGCAGTCCCAACCGCGGGAGTTAACAACAAGTCTACGTAGACTCTACAGCGTATAGATAAAGTTCGGATGCCTATCGCCCAACCCCTTCTTATCCGATCCACCATCAACCTCACCCCCCGACGCAACCGCAGCTCGCTGCACGGCTTTCTTGGCATTCTGATCTCGGAGGTAGAGCATGTTGGCGAGCGCGACGAACGCCGTGGCGACGCTGAAGGCGAGGTTGATACGCGTCGCGATGGTGTATCGCGGGGGCTTGGTGAATATCCATGTTGATAGGATTCCTGCGAATTTGCATGAGGTCGGATGTTAGTGTTTAGGACTTGGGCAGCGTGTATCTGTATCCCTATGAAGGATTTGCCGTATAATCGGGGGATGTACGTACCTCCGCTAGATATTCACGTAAGGGATCATAAGGACCAGTCAGAAAGGATATCGTTAGAAGAGGAGAGAGACGTACGAATTAGACATGATGAACCCGATGGCGACAGCGGTAGCGCGTTTGTAGTGAGGCATAACATTGCTAGATCCACATGATGTGAGTTACATAGGGCAGTAGACTTCAGCCAAATCTATGGTCTCACTTTGCCATCCAAGCGCTGATCGTGGGGGCAGCGCCGTACGCCCCTGTCACTTGGAAGAAGAGCGCAGCGTAGATGACGCCCTTGTTTGTCGAACCTACAGCACTCAAACGTATGAATTACCAGACATAATTCAAGAAAAGTGCGTGGGAGGACATACCAAGATACATGGCGTATCCGATGAGGGCGATCATACTAATGCCGATCGTGGTGAGCCCACGCTGGCGGTACTTATCTGACAGGAACGCGGTGCCCAAGTTCACTATTAGGGGGATGGAGAGTAATGATATGGAAAGCTGGTTTATTAGGAGAAGGGTAGGCATGCGTGCGTACCGACGAATGAACAGGCGTACGGTGGAACCGTCATGAGCTGCGTCCGCGTTGGGGAGTATCCCAGAGTATTTACAATGGACGGCGCGCTATCCAAAAACAGGTTACGATTGAGGCTGAGCTGGGGTTTGAAGATGATTTCGCTAGGGGTACTCACAAGTATGCCAGCCCATAAAGGGTCGTGCCTTAGTAAGAAGTTCAGCACATCTACGCGAAGAAAGAAGCCCAACTGGAGAGACATACCGCAAAAGAAAAGCAGTATGCCGCAGAAGATGGCCTGAGGCGCCATGAATGCCGATGCTACCTCTGACCACGTAAACGCTTCGTGCTCTTCGTCACCGCTGCCATCCGCTTTGAGCGCGTTATCCAAAGCTACCCGCTCCTCTTGAGTCAAAAATTTGGCAGTCAAAGGGGAGCTGGGAATGAAAAAGAAAGACACTAGGCCGAAAGCCACGGTGAATATGCCCTCCTAAAACGCATATGCGATACAGGTGTGATTAAGCGGACATTAATCCGAGAGTGCAATGAGATAAATACTAGGATGAATATCCAAGCCCAGCCTCGCTTTCCTTGTATCCCGTCCATGTGGATGATAGCCGCAGCCAAAAGGCCAGAGAATGCACCTCCCAAGGAGGTCGCGCAGAATAGAACTGCCACCCGCACTTGCAGCTTATGACGCGGGAAGAAGCTGGATAGGTACAGCATTATCCCAGGAAGCAGGCCGCCTATGTTCGTGTAGGTGAATGAGTAAGTGCTGCCAGTTGTAGATTCACTGGGCGGGAGTAGTCTCTTACCTTCAGTAAGACCCAAAAAGAATCGACATGCCAAAAGGCCAGGATATGTAGTCACGAGGCCTGTAAGAACCAAGATAAGGTTGTGCGACTCCTCATAGAGAAAAGAGGCCAGAATACCTTGGAGCGTAGATACAATTCCCCATAGACAGACATAAAGCGGGAGCAGGATCCTCGGACTGACTTTTTTCAGCAAGAGATTCGATGGGAGCTCCCATGCGATATAAGGGACACTGCGTGATCTCCAGAGATCAGAAAACGCAAGGGATAATTAGATTGAGGGGGTTTTACTAGGTGAGGGTAAGGGCTATCGAATATTGATGATCCGTCATTTTGAGGTCTTTCTGCAGGCCAGCAACGCGCGCATTTCCAATATTACTTCGATCCTGTAGAGATCAACCCAGCGATCAGTCTGCTTATTTTCGTAATCGCAAGTCAAAAGCACCGCACAATGAAGCTCAGGAAGTCTATTGAGTGGATCCATGAGATTCAAGCCTGGTTCAGAGGTTTTGGTGTATGTTGAGAAGACACTCACAGAACATCGTGACAAAAGGCACAACAACCAAGTCGACCTTGCGCAGCGCCCTTCGGTACACCTCATCTTCGTTAAAAACGGTGGTCGCGGCTGGTGAGATGCTCGAAACCTCGAGACCGAGCGCATTGCTCCCCTTGGTGTCCTCCATGAGCTAGACGATGAGCACGAGGAAGCTAAGAGCGTGCGTGTTCGGCAAGGGCCTCCATCAGGTGAACCCCTTCATGTGCCTTTTCATGCTTCGATGCGGGGGTGAGAACTTGAGTCGCACAGTGACATACACGCTACGATTCTCATAATTATTGAAAATGAATCAGCTAAGCGAGTTCGAGGGTCTGCCGAAGGAATGCTGGCGATCGCTCACGGACCTAGGGCTCCTTCAAGCCGTCTACGACGACTCTGGACGCAAGGACCGTTCGATGTAAGAACCGAGGGGCGGCGAGGGCCTCGCTGCCACCCGTCGTCTTGTCGAAAGCCTGCAGCTGGGAAGCCAAGTAAAACTGGAGAATAAGTATCCCGATTTCCCACCGGTGTACCGTGGTCACCAGCCGCGCGAATGTAGAGCAAGTTCTACCGAGCAGTATCGCGGGCAGTAGGCTTGAAGCTTGGATTTGATTCTGTTCAAAGTACTTCAACTTGGCATAACGTATAGGTATACTAGATCCAAGTTTTCACGCACAAATTGGCGGCGGGTACCGGAGTTAATTTTCCGCGTCGGTTTTTTCTGCGGTGCGCCGGCGTCCTCTGACCAACCGCTTTCAGAATTGCAATGGCATGTGATCGATTGATTCCTGGGGGGGCGGAGGAGTGCACACTGCGACGTTGGTGCAAGAATTCGAAAGCAGCGGGCGTTTGCTTCGATGGAGGGGTTCGGAGTCTCGGACCTGTCGGACCACCTCGGAGGCTAGGAGTCAGACAGCAAGTTCATACAGGCGAAGATAGATGGTATTTCTCGATATTAAATAGGTAGGGTACCTGGGCCTCTCGTATCAACGTCCATGCTCCAATCTTTGAAAATAGTTCAATGCAAGCTCCGTACAACCTCCAGCCTCCAACCTACAGCGTATAAATGAAATTAGGGTGTCTATCGCCCAACCTCGTTTTATCCAGCCCATCGTGTCCTTCCCCCGTATTAACATTACCAGCGGTCTCGCCCGCAGACGTGACAGCCGCTGCGCGCTGCGCGGCCTTTTTGGTGTTCTGGTCGCGTAGGTAGAGCATATTGGCGAGCGCGACGAATATGGTGGCGACGCTGAAGGCGAGATTGATCCGTGTTGCGATGGTGTATCGCGGAGGCTTGGTGAAAATCCATGTTGATAGGATTCCTACAAGGTTTGGAGGCGGGCGTGAGTATTAGATAGCGTGTATTACTGCGGGATGTTTTCAATGAGTCGGAGAGATGTACGTACCTCCACTGGATGTTCACAAAGAGATCACAAGTACACGCAGTCAGAAAGGATAGAATAGGCGAGATAAAATAGGCCTGGCATACGAGTTAGACATGATAAATCCAATAGCGACAGCGGTGGCGCGCTTATAATGAGGCATAACATTACTGGAGTGATCGATACCGCGTGAGCAAGAGTCACATGTGGAAACACTGGCCGAGTTTGTGAACTTACTTCGCCATCCAAGCACTGACTGTGGGGGCGCCACCGTATGCCCCAGTTACCTGGAAAAAGAGCGCAGCGTAGATAACGCCCTTCTTTGCCGAGCCTAAGCCACAGTGTACCCGGAATCGCATAAATCGCATGATATACCGAACATGAATTGGTGAGTGGAATAAAAAGTGTGTGGATGTGGCTGTGAGTGAGGACATACCAAGATACATGGCGTATCCAATAACCGCGATGATACTGATGCCGATCGTGGCCAGCCCGCGCTGGCGGTACCTATCCGACAAATATGCAAAGAGTAAGTTCACTATCGGCAAGAAAAGGGTTAGCTTAATGATCCCGAAGCCGATTGGCTAAAGAGAAATGCGTGTACGCGTACCGACGAATGAGCAGGCGTAGGGTGGGACCGTCATGAGCTGCGTGCGCGTTGCAGAATACCCCAGAGTATTCACAATGGATGGTGCACTATCAAGAAACAGATGATGGTGAATTGGCGAGCTCTGGAGACGGTTCCGGTAAAGTACTCACAAGTACGCCAGTCCATAAAGCGTCGTACCTAAGTGAGAGATCGGTGCATCGGTCTGAAACAGTACAGCGAGGAAACGTACCGATAAAGAAAAGTAGTATGCCACAGAAAATCACTTGAGGCGCCATGCACGCCGATACTACCTCTGACCATGTAAACGACTCATGCTCTTCATCGCCACTTCCATCTGCTTTGAGTGCGTTATCCAGAGCCACCCGCTCTTCTTGAGTCAGGAACTTGGTAGTCAGGGGAGAGCTGGGTAAGAAGAAGAAAGATATGAAGCCGAAGGCTACGCTGAATATGCCCTCCTGGATCCCAAATCTCGTTGAGCGATTGTGCATTTAAAATATAGTGAGGTAAATACCAGGATGAATATCCAGGCCCAGCCCCGCTTTCCTTGTATACCATCCATGTGAATGATGGCCGCTGCCAAAAGGCCAGAAAATGCGCCGCCCAAGGATGTAGCACAGAATAGGACAGACACCCGGACTTGCAATTTATGCCGGGGAAAGAAACTGGACATATACAGCAATATCCCGGGAAGCAGGCCACCTGTAATCGTGCGAGACGGTAAGTGTTGCTAGTACGGCTGGCTCGGTGCAAGCTATTTCCTACCTTCAACAAGACCCAAAAAGAACCGACATACCAACAGGCCGGAATATGAAGTCACGAGGCCTGCAGATATCACGATGAGGTTCTCTGGCTCACCATGAAGAAAAAAGGCCAAAATACCTTGGAGCGTAGATACGAGTCCCCATAGACAGACATACAGCGGGAGTAGGATCCGCGGGCTGAGCCTTTTCAGCAAGAGATTTGATGGGAGCTCCCATACAATATAGGGAACGCTATGCATTACGCGAGGTTAGAAAACGGGAGGTGTATTGAGCCGAGGAAGGATGTATTACTATGTAATCGTAAGAGCTGTCGAATACTGGTGATCCGTCATCTTCAGGTCTGCCTGCAAGCCGGCGACTCGCGCATTGCCGATATTACTCCGGTCCTGTAAAGATTAATCTAGGGATGAGGTTACTTGTCTCGTGAGTGTAGGTCGAAAACATCGCACAATGAAGCTCAGAAAATCTGTTGGATAGCTCTGTTAGGCTCAAGTACTCTTGTTTTGATTGTTTTGTTTTTTTTGGCCAAGATGAGTACTCACAAAACATTGTGACGAGCGGCACGACGACGAGGTCGACCTTGCGAAGCGCCCTCCGGTACACCTCATCCTCGTGGAAGTTGGCGGTCGCGGCTGGCGAAACCTGGCGATGGAGCGCTGTATCTACGCCGTTGTTCTTGCGGTCCTCCATGGAAGTACTGAACAGATACCACGACGAAGCGCAGAGCAAGGGCCTTGGTATATATACGCCTCTTGGACTTTAGTACTTTAGTGCCTCGGTGTTACCTCGCCGACAAGCGAGTTCGGAACCGATTAGTGGCGGGTATTGCGGATCCCCGGGGTTGGAGTGGACCCATATGCGTCGCCGGCATCACCGGCGGCGCTGAAGGCGCTGACAAGGCGAATTCAGCACTGCGTGGCGGACATCAAGCTTATGTAAGCTCATCCATGTGGCCGATCCTCAGTCAGCCGCCAGCAGAAGCCGTTGGCCTTCGTTTCTACTCACCACACATGTCGCAATCTCAGCGGCCAGTCTTCGATCTACATATACAGCAAACACCGTGAGCCTGTAAACTGGTAATCATGTAAGACCTGTGTACATGTCAGGGAAACGAGTCCACCAACAGGAATCGAAAATGATTACAGTCATCAACTGGTCATTTATACAACCAAATACATATACCCCCCCTGCACAGTCAATACTCATCCAAATAATCCACTGAGGTGCTCATTGCATTCTCTAGCTTATATAGATTAAATATCCAAAATAATTTTGGTACAGCATGAAGCCAATTTCAAGAGCAAGCAAAATTGGTCTGGGGGCTGCTTTTTTAGACAATTCAAGTCATTTATACAGCAGTTTTTTAGTGCCCTAATGATTGCACAAAGATGATCTAGGCCTAGTAGCAGTGTATATTGGGAAGTATGGGAAATCTGGGTTACTGTGTGGGTGAAATATGAGAGGTCTGTTGATATATACTATCAATCCATTTGCCCTTTTCTGAGCTCAGGATTCATCCCATGCTCAAAAAACAACCGCCCCTGCACCAATTATGCTCCAAATAGTCTCTATTTCAAGTGGGATATGCCTAGTTGATGTTTGAGGTGATACATCAGCAATAAAACCAAAATTGGAGTCACATTAACTCAAAATATTTTCAACCTTGGTACAAAAACCCCCTAATATGCTTTGTTTTTATTTTTTTGAGTATTGACCACATGTGAAAAATTTGGTCTGGAATGCTTACATACAGTACTCCATACTCTGATAATTTTTGAGGGAATCCATGAAAGGAATAGGGCAGGAGGGGGGGATGTATAAATGGCTGATGCTGTATAAATGACCCATTGATGACTGTATATAATTGGTTTTTTGTGATTAAAAAACATGCTAGAAATTGGTAGCCCTAATTTTGATGGGGGGGAGATAGATGATTAGGTGTCCCATCAATCTCTGGAGTCATAAGAGACGCTCGAAAGCTGCAGAAATTCTTTACGGATACTCACAGCGGTGATCCGGTCGCGCGACGATCGTCTCTTGCGTAGCTTCGCCGTACTGTGATTTTGTACACCTGCGTACGTACATGCAAGGGAACCGCAGTCGTAGATGATCTCGGTGTTTACTGTACCTACATTCTGGACTCCAAGCAACGACCGCCAACAGCTTGAGCGTGTAAACTTTTCTTTCTCCGAGATTCGAGCAAGAGTCGGAGTGGTTAGCTACCACGTGGAGGGTGTTGGCGAGGTCAGATCTTCTATAGGCTAGGGGCGTACTTTGTCTCGCTCTAGCGAATATTCATGCCAGCCAGAAAAGACGTGCCTACATCCGAAGCGTAATGCAAGGTCCCGGATCTCAAGCGGGGAGGCTAGCGTGCAATGAAAATCGCGCAGATAGCGCACAATTTTTCAGAAGTCTCACATGAGTCGCCTGGAGTCTGCTACCCTGCGACCGGAAAGGTCAATACTGATGCTGATACGTTGGACGGCTTTCCTTTGTGGAGGTCTGATCGCAGCCGTGTAACGATTGGGTTTACAGATTACACGTTTATGGTTTTCCTCAAAGAATTACACGGGTGTACATAAAGAGGCGCGCAATTGTACGTGGCAGCCTCGACGCTCGACGATCACAGAGCGGAAGATGGCTGGGGCATTGTGGGGACGGCGCTGTTTAGCACTTGCACTCGCCGGGCTTGCAGGCGCAGCTGAAGGAAACATGGGCGAGGGTGAGCGTTTGGAGATGGATAAGAAGGCTACAATTATGAACGCACCTGGCACCACAGTTGCAAGAGGTGCTACCGCAACCGTCGTGGAAGTTCTTGATCTCAACGGACTATACGAGGGAGTACATTGTGAGCAACGGTGCGAGGGGGGGAGGGGTGACGGAGGTGGACGTACGGCAATCATGATGATGGATGTGGATGTGAAGACGATGTAGCGAGTACTGGTCTGAGGGAAAGGAGCGAGACGAGGTAACGGTCGGTATTTATACCGTGATCAGATCGCATGATCAGCTATATCGGGATAGCCGGTGAACGTTGAACTGCGGCTGAGGCACAAGGCTCAAGGAGTACTGCCTCAGGGGGTGTGGCTGGTCCCGCAGCCGATGATCACCGATCGATCTTTGGGCCACCTTGGAGAAAGTGCTGGAGCCCTGGAGCTTCGCCTTTGTCTTATCTAGAGCGGGGCTTATCTGCGTTATCTTGGGCGTGTAATTAGCGGCGCCCAATGGCTCTTGCGCCCCTTTCATCGCCTATACAGACATATCCGTACACATCCAGCTGATATATCGAGTAAGCATGTCGTACGAGCAGGCACAGACGAGCATTTCGAGGCAGCTCTCCCACCCCCGAAATCTCGAATAAGACTGGTGCGATCACATGTTCGCGAATCATCTCGGGTGCTAGGCGTCCAATATCAATCCGCAGACAGCGCATACGGCACTGAGGGATTTTTTGGAGATGAGCGATATTCTGGACAGTGTTCTCTGATCGTCATTGGTGGTTGAGGGATTTTCGCTGAGCAATATTCCCTCATTGCCTAAGCCTTGCGTTCCTGGACCAAACATTGGCTGCATTGGCTACCCAAGGCTGCCCAGCGCGTATAAAACCACCACCTCCTCAGCGTCGTCCCCTCAGTGCCCTCACCCCGAGCCACCCCACACACGACTACTACACGCTTCTTCATCCTTATCAATCATCATGATCGCTGTACGTTCTGCGCTCCCTCAGCTAGGCGACATCCAGCCCGGGCTTACGCTCTGCATTCCTCCCGATAGTCCGTTGAAATCAAGAACCAGCACTGCGGCGAGGACAAGTGCCACTGTGGTGATACGTACGTGCAATTTTCTACACAGCGCTCTCGACTAGCACGCGGCACGGCTGACCCGCGTTTCTTGAACCAGCTGCGCTTGCACCCCCGGCGAGTGCAAATGCTAAACGGCACCCGCCCCACTACCACACACCCCAATGCTCTCTCTGCCCATGGTTCCCGGGCGTGGAGCTCGTTGTTTTTTCCCATATCCCTTGTAACGCTTGTATACTCTAAACCCCAAACATGAATATCTGTCGCCACTATGAACGCGTGCCGCAAAGACGCTCGAAATACGCTCGGAGAAAGGTCGCATGATATACTTATCAGTCGTGGCATACACAGCATCCTCGATCACTCCTCGATCGATCGTGAATCGATCACCCGCCCAAAACCCTCTTTTCCTGCGTGCAGAGAGCGTACGTGCGCACGCCTGCCTGGCCCCAGATGTCATGATCGTCCGAAGCCAGCCCGCTGCACGAGCAGGCACAAGGGACCCTCCGAAGGAGCTCACCCGATGTAAGATTGCTCATAAAGGCCGAACACGACAATTGCGGCCTACACTTCCGCGTAAAGTGCAATGCTTTGAGCAGTTGGTCCAAATGTACGCACAAGCATACCGAGAGGCGGGCAGGTGCATCGGACGATGGCCTACCAGGCGCCCAGGGCTTAGTCCGGGGGTACCTATCTCCTCCCTGACAAGCCGTTAACGTTCCTTCCTAAATATTGAAACCGGCAATCATTACCGCCAGCCTGTACCCTCTCCCTCTTATGTTTTGGCATTTCTGAAAGTCGTTGCAGCGGCACCGCTCTCGACCCGTTGGCACCCAGCGCTATCCTGATACGATAGGCATCTTGCCGATATTATATCTATTGGCTATCAGATACCAAGGGGATGCAGAGTCCCAGGCTGCCTATCAAGCAGTGGAGCGACGAAGCGTGGTGTCCTACTTGTACGTCTTACATACTAAGCATAAGCACGAGCGTCTGTTCCAACTACAAGAGCGCGGCAACAAGCGCAAACGAGTGTCGATCACATCCGAGATCATGATGTGCATACCCCCAATAGCCAACAATCAATCACCCGACCATCTCAACATCACCGGCAACACGAGCGCTCCCACTCGCAGGCTCGTCCTCCAGCGGCATGATATTCAGCCCCATAACCGCCGTCCGCAGCGCGCGCTCCCACGCCTGCTCGAGCATGTACCCCCCGGCGCGCATCGCGCCCTGCTCGTCCGCGCGCACGCGCTCCGACAGCGGGTCGTCGTACTCGGCGCGCAGCACGTACTTGTCCTCGCACGCGTACCACGTGTCGGTGAGCGGGACGTGCGGGACGTCTTGGGCTTGGACCGCCGAGTGGGCCGTGCCATTGAGCCGCGCGCGGGCGGAGGAGGCGGAGAGGCCGGCGAGGGGTTTGCGCCGCGCCGCGCGCTTGGCGGCTTCGGCGCGGGATTTGGCGATCAGGTCTGTTGCGGACGCGTCACTTGATTCCTACGGGACACGAATAAGATTGGGTTGAGTTTATTTAGTCCAAGATAGTAACTGAGCAGAGAAGAGCGAGGGCAGATGCACGCACGAGCCGGTTGATGATCTCTTCCTTTGCTTTCTCCCGCTCGATCCGCTCTTCCTCTGCAATCCGTCGCATCTCCTCCGCCATCTCTTCCCTCTCTCTGCGCTCTCGCATCTCCTGCTCTTGCAGCCCCTGGATATCGCGTTCTTCGCGCTGGATGTTTAGCTCGATGAGTGCGGCGTTTTCGCGCCGAAATGCTGCTATTCGCGCTTCTGTTTCGGCAACGTCGATCTCGTTTATTAGGTTGAAAGCTGCTCGAGATTTGGTTGATATCGTGCTTGCTGTCGTATGGGTAGGGTTGGGAACCTACTTATATCTTCAACCTCCTCTAGATAATCGTTGTATGAGCGTAGGTCTGCGAAATCTTCTCTTCGTTTGTTGAACCTGTCCAAAAAAAGACGCCAATGTGAGCACGGCGAGTAGTTCAACGATGGTAATAACAGTAGAGAAATGCTGGAATGCCAAGCACCGGTATGGTTATGGTGATATTTTGACACGTACTCTTTGGCTATCCGCCTGCGGACAGCGACTTCTTTCTCGACCGTAAGATCTTCGAACGTCTGAGGCGCGAAAGCCATCTTGCGGAGGATCTTCCCGCAAATAGGACATCCTTGTGGCCCAAGTGTGAATAGCCGGTCGATACATGACTCGCACCTAGTGGCAATAACATTGAGTGTGTGAAGAAGTTAGTCTCGTAGTAAGATAGAGATTGTACGACGCGCGCACATTTTGTGATAACATGTACTAACGAGAAGACGGAGCTTGGGGTTGAGATATCGGTCGCTTTTGCACACCGGGCATTCGTCGTCCATCGACTATATGGTAGCCCACCGAACACCAGCCAACAAGATTTGAGCGGTGATACCAAGACTAGGACGTATATCAACGTACCGAATACTCGCTCGTACGTCCCGATGCATCTTTAACACCACCATTGTACACCGTAGGAACGTTCTTGCTCGTGGCGGTAGCTGATGACGAGGCTCCGTTTCGCTGGCGAGTGGTGGTTTTGAGCCAGTTCAGCCGAGTACTTGATGACATGCTGATTATTTGTTGTAGCACGTATCAGCGACTTGTTTGGCGCGATGGCAGCAGGGAGCTTTGACGAGCTTGTGATAGACCGATAGTCGTCGTTCAGGTCGACCTTGGCGTTGAGTAGATGAATTACATAAGAGATCATAAGTACCGAGTCCGCGGCTGTCCGCGGACGGAAGGGGAAGATCGCGGATACGGTTTTGGAGTGGTTTTGGACACGGTAGATCTACGAAGTGCACAATGGCACATGTATATAGTGACTGATATCTGCTCCACCAGATTTCTAGGTTTATTATAGCGTATGAAGCACGTACTCTCGTTGAGTCGAGGTCTCAGTGCTAATTCTGACTATTTCCAGCTTCTCTTACGAGGCAAAGTGCGCTGGCGGTCGAAATGTTGAGCATTGAAGCCACGTTCAAGGGAGCGGAGATCTGAAGCTTGCGGGCTAGCTTAAAGCTTAAGCAATGGTTGGTCCGGCATGCCACCCATATATATTCCCGGCCGGCCCGTGATGAATTTTGACAAAGGAAGCTCGGGGAAGGCGTTCGATCGCGCTCTGAACTTTGTGCCGCGACTCGCCATTTCTTCGCGCTACTCTGCCACAACCTCAACCCCAGTATGCCCTTTACGCCAGCGCCTGCACGCCAAGGCAACGAAAAATTGAATCCCTTACAGCAATGGATAAACGCGGTCGCGCGAATTGACGAGCTCCTTCAACGCGAACCGGACGCGAACGAGGACGATGAAGCCATGCGCGTCGTAATCAAAAAGTGGTGCGAGGACGTGAAGAATGCGAGCGTGAGTCGTGTTCAGAGAATTATTCATTGATAATATACTTAGTATTGTCATGATTATCACGACACCAGGCCATTGTAGATCAGATTACAGAGTCTCTCAAAGCAGTGCATCTCGTGATAAGTGTAAGGGATGACATGGCGAAATCGATCCGAGCAGCCATTGCATGGGGAGAAAGGTTGAGGGATGAAGATATAGAAGAGGAAGACAACGACGGCTTGCATCAGCCCAGCGAGTCGAAGGAGAGTACCAACAACTCAGACAGCGAAATTGGTACGCCTCGACAAAGCTTGCGACAAGATATCACTGTGGCAGCCGCCGCCGCCGCAGCTCAGTCCCAGCCGCCCGTGGAAGACGGGAGCGCACAGCCAAAGGTCAAGCCGCAGCCTTCGTCTGGTTGGCTCGTGTACAACGGCGGCGTAGAAATAGGCGTCCTAGTCCGGCACGATGTTGCGCAGTACCACAAGCCGACGAGTCGCGTATTCTTGTGCGGACGAAGACCTGTGTACTAAGCTCTCCTCGCCAAGCAGTGCCAGACATGCACTTCCAAAAACCGTACGGGGTGCCAAGGAAAGGCAGGGTATGCGTGTGTCGCATGCAGGAAATCGGGTAGCAAGTGCAATTATGCGTTCCATGGGAAGTGCGACATCCGACGTGAGTGTTTCATTGTTCTGAAGTAGCCGAACACAAAGACTCAGTCTATACCTTTGACCTTAGCACCTTCATCCACTCAGGTGAACCTGCGCAAGCGCAAACACGCGGACCTCTTTGCCGAGCCCACTCCTTTGGAGACCGAGAACAATGAGCGGTGGGAAATTTTTACCAAGCGAGCGCGCCCTACCCCTACCAGCGCGGACGTGACGGCGCCGGCAAACCCAGCCACCCAGCCCGCCCCTCCCACAGCTCCGACCGTCCCCACGGATGTGAGTCCGCCTGTCGTAAATCGTACGCTCGAAGCGCAAAAAACGGCGATCTCTCGGATTAGCGCAGGGGCGCGCGGTCCAGAGCCACTCGAGGCGGAAAGGCCCTTTGAGCTCGTGCCTGTACCGAGTGTGTCCGGTCGGCACTCCCAAACCCCCGTCAGCGGCACCACCCTGGACATCGTAGAGGGCGGTCAGCCTTCTTCACTCACAGAGGGACAGCGTGCAGCTAAGGACGTCGATGCGCATGCGCAGCTGCTGGCACAAATGGGAGAGGAGATCGCTAAGCTCAAGGCCGACCATGACTCAGAACGCGATCGGCTCTCCAAACTCCAGGCTAGCCATGACTTGGAATGTGAGCGGGTCTCCAGGCAGCGCCAAGTCATTGCGATGCTCCAGAAAGACGTCGCGGACTTGACTCTCGAGGTCGAAAGACTCCGCAGAGAGATTAGTACCGCGCGCGCAGAGCGTTAGCCTATGTGCCACATACCACGAACGACTCAGGAGTGCCAAACTATTGCTTCTAGTTCTCTTCCTTGTGTACAAACAAGTGGCAGGAGCTTCGAGAGAATGAAACTCGGGCGCGCCTATATTCATCTCCCACTAAATATTTTGAGCTCGCGCGTCACTTTGCCCCAGGGATATTTTAGGTGCTTCGATCCGGAAAGATACTCAGCCATAGCCAGTTGATTTTGCATTGTCGATGTAAAGCTACAAGTGTTGCAGCGTCACAACCAAACTGCAGGGTTGTGAAGTCTGGAGGCGATGCTTCGATGCGACAGGAGCCAGCGCTGCAGCGCTCGTAGCTTCTTGACGTGGATCGATATGCGACGCGGGAGTATTTTTGTCAAAAGAGTAAGAGTCAGACTGGGGCATGCTCTGTGGCTAGCTTGGACCGATGGCCGGCAGTCGCGAAGGGCGCAGTCATATTCCTCAGGTCATTAGGCCCAAGAGACGCCCTTAAGCTTTTTGAGGTGTTTGCATCGGCCTGTTTTTTCCAGAGAATCTTGCGGTTCAAATGCGTCGGCGTCGACGAGGATGAGCGCTTGAGCAGGGATGAGCCAAATTTAAGGAGAAGTCAACGCTCACGTAATTTAATCCGGAAGCTTTTGCAATATTGGCAAGCGCATAATGTGCTCAACTTTGCGCACTCCACCATCATCCTCGCCTCGCGCTTGGAAGCAAACTACACTAGTTGTCGCTATCATACAGCATGGTTAAATTCCCCCTGCAGAATCTACTCGGGCTCACGTCAATCGCGTCGTTTACGGCGGTGGCCACCACACCTCCATCAGCAAACAAGACGCTCGAAATTACTGCCATCGCCGCAAAGGACGGAGTGTCCGTTTTCGAATGCTGGGCCCTCGAGCCTGGATTCCTACAATCTGCTCAGCCCGGGACAGTAGGCGCAGAAATCCTTCAACTTGGTAACCTCGCCAACGCGAGTTACTCTGTAATTCCGCCCCGTTTTAACGCTGGCGCACACAACGCTCCCAACATCCAGTGCGTATCTACACAGCCTATTTCAACTATGATCTTATTCTTTTTTACTCTTACTAGGTACGTCGCGTTCCTCTCTGGACTCGCCCGTGTGACCCTTCCTACCACAAACGCCACAGCGGACATATCAGGTGGTGCAAAGGGGCTCATTATCGCGACTGATGTTGCAAGCGTGAGCAACGGCGGCCACATTACAGAATACCCTAGCGACGAGTCGACGATTGCGCTCCAAATCCCTACCCTTGATGGGAACGTGCCCGGACACACCGTAGTGCACGGCGGCCCGTGTCGCTAGTTGGTTGAACTCTAAGGTGCCCATACGGATAGCTCTACGCCTCAGCTATAATATCATACTTCATGGACCCCCGTACTATTGTTTTTGCCTTAGCATCTCTTGCGCCATCTCACTCGGCTCTCGAGTCTTTCTAATGCTATCTTCTTGCTCAGCTACCATATGAAGCATGCCAGAATCTCAAAGGGCCGGCGCAAGTACACTTCTGGCGCTGTTATCAACTCTTGACCTGTCATCTTATCTGTCTGGTCACGGCCCACGGGGGAGACTTTCCATCGATAAAAAGGCGGGTGCGACGCGTTGGGGCGATCGATTGAACGATGTCCTCTGTGCGCGCCTGTTCGCTGGCAGTACCCAGGTTGAACGCTGAGTTTTCTTTTGGTGCACCGATATGCGCGCAGTTCGCTTTTAGAAAAGTCGTCGCCCTCCACCAAGCTTCTCGGGGTGACACAGACTATGCTCGATTTTAGTCGTATCTGGGGCCAACTTGCATCTATCCTCTCTGCCGTGCTTATTGATCTCGCGGAGAAGACGCGGCGTGGATGATACGCGGGAGTGCTGAGTGCTTTGCGCCTCACAAAAACTAGAGAGGTGCTTATGGTTACTCAGCGAATACTCATTATATCACTATGGAGGCCGCATTCTTCCGGCCAGTTTTCTGTAAGCATTCGATTACGGTCTAATGGAAGATTAATAGAAGGACACTGAACACAATTTCTTATAGTCTGCATTGTTCTCAGGTTACTCTGACACGCAAACAAAAGCGCCGCGCCACAACTTCCTAACCAACTTGCTGTGCCGTGCGACAGTTCATAAGAGAAGTCCAAGCCTGAAGATGACGCAGATGCCAGCGAGCACAAGCCTCGAGTGCACAATTGCGGGCATAAAGGACCAGGGTGCATCCCCGCTTATGACATTTCACATTTCGAGCCTTTGTGGCAAAAATCGCAGCGGGATGCTGGCGCCCGAGGAGTAAGGACAAACGAAACTTAGTATGGACAGCTGCGCCCTCAGGACAAAGGCAGTCCGCGCCTTTTACCTTAACCTACTGATATACTTAAATCTAAGCAATCCCCTCCCAAACCTCTGGATCTCTAAATCTCTTCTCAATGGCGCAATCGAGCGGGACTCCTTACAATGGTATTACATCGTGAGTCGAGATAGAAACACGAGTATAAGGCCTCTGTTACCATTAATTCCAACTTAATTCAATGCAGCTCCGATGCACTCGAGGGGTTGAATATGACTGGTATGTACAAGGTGAAGTTGACGGCTCTGGTTATGTACTCATCGGAGCTCGGTTTTAGTGCTCAGCGCTGGCAACCTCCCTCAAAGCTCGGGCCTTCACCGAGATCCCAAGGCATTCGTGGCTCTTAGCGTCTTGGACAAGCCATGGAAAACAAAGATTGCGGATCGAAGCAAGAACCCCCGGTGGGGGGACGAATTTAACTTGCGAGTGTTTTTATTCGATTGGAGCCTTATTTCTCAGCACCGTTGACGTGGTTTCTTGTTACAGGCTAGGAGGTGATTCTGCTGTACTGAAATTCGAGCTAAAAGTACTACGGCGGTTTGGACTCTCTCACCGCGAAGTGCTCGTAGGAACATTGGAGATGCGATTTGAGGAGTTACGAGAGAAGCAGAGAAAGGCTCATGGTTAGCAATGTTCTTCCGGTCATACGTAACTCATCTGAGTAGTAGCCTGCTATCGTAGAGGAGGGTAGGAATTATTTTACCTTGGACCTCCAGGCGATTCTCTCCTCCGGGCCGCGGCCATCCATCTCTGTGCAGGTTCACGGGGATCCGCTGGAGGCCGAACAAGATCTTGACACAGCTAGAGTGCTAGTTTCCACCGCCCGGGGCGACATCCAAGAGATGCGAACGCTCTCGGGGCTCCCAGCTGTACCTGCACATGCCTCTGATGCTGCATCCTCGGCCCAAGATGCTGTCCAGGCGGTCGGCTCGGCAAAGGAGGTCCAGGAGGTTTACAAAGCCGCACTCGCTTCCATTGAGGCGTTTGTGAAGGTGGTGGACGCATTCGCTGAAGTAAGTGGGACTTGGCATATGTTGAAATATGTATGTCCTGGTTGACATACTCTTTCATACTCTCCAGATTCACCCTTACGCCAAGGCCGCTTGGACGGTCCTGTCCGCTGGCTATAAGGTGCTCAGTCTTTCATTTAGTTGTCTATCCGCGGTAGCTTACGAGCTGAGTTTCCAGATTATCGCGGCACAACAAGGTCGAGACGACGCGTTATCTGAGCTTCTAGACTCGATGTCCACTGCGTTCGACCTAGTGTGCCGATTTGATAAAACTGCACTGCACAAGGATGATAAATGCATCATCTTGCAAGTTGCAAAGAAGGCGAATGAATGCGCGCTGTTCATCCAAGAGTATTGTCGCACTAAAAGTTTCGGTAGGCCGTATATTGAACATTCAAACCCGCGGGCTCTGACATCACGGCGACTTAGCACTTCGTGCTGTCAAGGGCGTCTTCTCTGGTACGGATGATGAGATTTCCCGATTTAAGCGGGATTTCGACATCCTGCGCAGAAACATGGATACTGGTGCCATTCTCTCGTTAACCGAGGGCCTTTCCAGAGTGAATGAAGACCTGTACAAGGTTGAAGAAGGCATGAAGGATATTGGCCTAAATGGTCTGAGTCGGTCTCATTGTTTATATTGAAATATGTGACGCTGACTTGATTGAATTCGTCAACAGTTGTACAAATGGCCATCTTGGACAAGCTTCCATATGCTGCGGGAGCAACTTGGGATAGGGGAAAAACGTGCTTACCCAGCACTCGGGAGGCGCTCCTTGAAGATATTTGGCAGTGGATCACATCGTCCGAACCTAGGGATGGTGCGGAAATCCTTTGCCTCACTGGGGTCGCCGGGTCTGGAAAGAGCGCCATAGCGCACACAATCGCCAGTCGCTGCTACGACGAAGGGTTCCTCGCCTCTTCTTTCTTCTTCAGCCAGGATGTTGCAGAAAGGAATAACCCGCGAAAGTTACTCACCACGATTGCGCGTGATATTGCTCGAGATCCGCGCATTCGCGAGCGGATCTGTCTGGCCCTTGAGCGGGACCTGAGCCTCGTCACTGCGCCCTTATCTCAGCAATTCGACTCCTTGATCTTGGCGCCGTGTCTGCACTATCCGCCCGATGCGTTCGCAGCCATGGTAATCGATGGTCTAGATGAGGGCTATACAGTTGAGCTGCTCAAGATATTTCGTTCTGCGTTCCCCAAGCTTCCCCAGCCATTTCGCCTATTCATCACCTCCCGAGATATGGCAGGCATCGAAACCATTCTGTCGCACTCCGCTCATTTCCATCTGCGGACAATTGACATTAACACAAGCGTCAACCTCGGGGATATGCGTACCTATATTCGGCATGGGTTGACGGTTATCGCCGAGCAGCACGGCTTGGGAGAGAGCTGGGTCAGCGAAGAACTCGTGGAGGTGTTTGTGTCGAAGGCCGAGGGCCTATTTCAATGGGCGGCGGCAGTTTTTCAGGCTCTGGAAACCGCCTATAACCCCACCAAGAAGCTCATATCCCTACTGGCGGATACACGAACTGGGCTCGCCCCGGAGAAGAAGATGGACAATATCTACACCAAGATCCTCGAAGCGTTCGATTGGGACGACGACGACTTCAAATCTGACTTCCACGCGGTGATGGGTGCCATTTTGGCGGCCAAAAGCCCATTGTCAGTCTCGGCCCTCCGGTCACTGCACCCAGATATCTCCGACATTGGCAGACTTTTTTCTCGGCTTGGCGCGTTGCTCACTGGATGGAAGCACCCAGGACAGCCCGTGCGGATACTTCACCTGTCTCTTCGAGACTTCCTCACCGCTCGTGCGCCAAAGAACGCACCATTTTATATCTGCGAGAAGGATCACAGTCGAAGGCTCGGTCTCCTGTGTCTCCGAGTTTTAAGCGAAAAGCTAACAGAGGGTGCACCCGGCGTTGGGTATCTCGCAGACGATACCGTGCGGGGGATTCCCATTTTGGACAAAGCCGAGGTCTCTGAGGAGCTCTCATATGCGTGCGAATTCTGGATGGACCACATTGTTGAATTTAAAGCTCCCATACCGGCCAAGCTTGTCGAGCCGCTCCACAATCTTCTTTTTGCGCGCCTAATCCCATGGATGGAAGTTCATACATCAATAGCCACATTTAAGGGATTCCAACAAGTACGAACATGGATCCAGCAGGTGTGTGCCAACACAATCGCTGTACAGGGGGGTACGCTGATACTTCAAACGGCACTTAGAACATGTCTTCCGAGGGTGCCAACCTCATGAACGAAGAATTCACTCATGTCCTTGGGGCTGCCCTGGTGCAGATTTCGGAACGGCTGGACTGTATGGAGCGTCGAGAAGAAGCCCTGACCGCTGGCAGGGAGGCCGTGGATTTGTATCGACAATTGGCAACGGATCGCCCAGCTGCACACAACTCCTCCCTCGCACATTCCCTCCGTAACCTTTCACGTGCTCTATCACATATGGGACATGGGGAAGATGCCCTTGCGGCTGTCACGGAGGCCGTGCAACTGTTTCGACCGCTAGCAGCAGATCGCTCCGCTTTATTCAGCCTCAATCTCGCTGAATCTCTCGACACTCTTTCCGCTTGTTTATCAAGCCTAGGACATAAGAAAAGGGCTCTTATACCCGCTCGAGAGGCCGTGCAGTTGTACCGACGGCTGGCAGAGGATCGGCCCACTGTATTCAGGTCTAAACTCGCCTTTTCTCTCAACGAACTTGCCGTTGATCTGTCAGCCGTGGGACATCGTGAAGATGCCCTTGCGGCTGTGTAGGAGTTCGGCAAGAAGGCCTAGTCTCCTCAGGGTCGAA
The DNA here is from genome assembly GCA_000697705.1 of Botryobasidium botryosum FD-172 SS1. Taxonomy (NCBI): domain Eukaryota; kingdom Fungi; phylum Basidiomycota; class Agaricomycetes; order Cantharellales; family Botryobasidiaceae; genus Botryobasidium; species Botryobasidium botryosum. Next base: position 318,410 of record KL198045.1, on the reverse strand, counting down.
CTCGGGGCTAGTGTCGAAGTCGGTAGTCGAAGGGTCTTGATGCAAACAGTTGACCGCTCGATAGGGTAGAATTCGGGGGGAGTTCTGGCGACCCAAGCCTTGGGTCGCCAGGCTAAATACAAACATTGACAAAGGATGCCACTACAAAGGACAAGCCCAAAGGCCCGTGCGTTGTAGTGACGTACATGCGTGACAGAAATAGAAACATAGACAAAACTAACTAAAGACAAACAAGACTAAACTAACTATGGAAAGCTCTGGAAGACGGCTCGGCCCGCGCCTCTTACACCCGCCCTCCCGCGCAGTAGAATACGCGCGCTAGTCCTCTTCGATAGGCATGAGATCGGGCATGCCGTACTCAGCGTCGAGGTCAGGGGTGTAGGACATAGCGATGGGATCGGTGACGACGGAGGAGGTGCTGGCGGTTGGAGTATTCTTGCTGGCCCCTTGTTCCTGAGCGTCACGATTGAGTGCGCCCAGCATGTCCGCGGTGAACTTCTTGAACGCGTTCGGGTCCCCCTGAACCATGCCCTGAATAGTAGTGTCGGGGCCTGGGGGTCCCTGGTTGTTCATGGACGCGGTGCCGGCGGGGGACTCGGTGTTAGCGGCGCGATTGTCGATGATGATGCGCGGCTGGGGGCGCTTGCCGTTAGCTCCGCGAGCGCCGCCCCTGCCCTTATGACCGCCGCGATTGGCCAAGCGCGGGTCCCTGGTCTTCGGACCCGGCCTGTCCGTCTGCGGGCGGGTCCGAGGCTTGTTGTTGCGACGGCCACCTCTGTCCCGCTGGACAGGTGCCTGAGTCGCTGCGATGGTGTTGGCGAGCGCCTGCGAGCGAAGGAGGTCGTTGGATTTCGCTGCCTCACGGAACTGGTGCTCCATGAAGCTGCGAAGGAACTCGACGTCTTGATTGGGCCTGGCGGTGACCGTCGGGGTGGCTGTGACCCATGGGTTGTTATATCCGTAGGCTACATTAGGTGCTAATATACGCGTCAACGCTAATTTAGCCAGGTTTGTTGACATTAAACCCTTACGTTGAGGCAGTGCCATATTGTTTTGCTCGGACCATTGAACGAAGCCGTCGGGGAAATCGCGAACTTGTTCGCCTCTGGCGATGCGTTGAAACGCCTCGCGGCGCCAGGTGAAGTACCAGTGGTCGCGGTTTTCGGCGGTGGGCTGGTTGTGCATGGCGGTGAGGAAATTACGATTGTAAAAAGATTTGAGAGCAAGAGTGAGATCGAGAGTGAGATCGATAGACTGCGAGGGGATCGCTGCTGTCTCCTTCCAAAATTTCGACTCCCTTTTATGCTGTAGCTCTATCCCTCCGACCCATATTTCCGGGTCCTCTGGAGGATTCCCTTGTCCTTCGTTGAGTTGACTCAGCGACTGGATTCCTTGCGCCTCACAATAATCGGTGAGCGTGTCCAAGTGCTTGATTACCGAGTAGGGTTCCCATGTGGTATCTCCGCCTTTCCACTTCAATTCAAATAAGGTGTGTTTTCCTTTTCCGTGGTGTGAAATGATCCGGTCTACATCCCATTCGGACATGTCATCGCCTAGGGCTGTGATTTGTCTGACTTGTCGCCCGGGAAATCTGCGATCGTCATTCGGGATGTGAATTCTCAACAATGAGGCGTGAAATGTGGGGTGCACGCCCCTCCTCTTCAATTCATCGGATAAATCGAGTTTGTACGACGCGCCCTCCACAACTTCCTTTATGATTTGGAAGGGCCCGATATACTTCGGCACGAGTTTCCTCGCGCGTCCTTTTGGTATTTTCAAGTTCTTTGTTGATAGATACACGTATTCTCCTTCCTTGAATTTCGCTGGAATACGCTTCTTATTCGCTTGTATAGTTTGCTTGACGCGCGCTTCCAAGATAGCGTCATGCGCTGCAATTATAGCGTTTTTTATCATTTGCGCGTACTTTCTTACGCCTGGGTACTTTGATTGTACGTTCCAAACCATTGGCGATGGAGTTCTCCCCGTGTTCAGGAAGAATGGAGAAAAACCAGTTGTGATCGATCGCGCAGAGTTCATCGCGTGTTCGATCCCTGGTAATTTTGTTGCCCAGTCCCTTTGATCGAGTTCCACGCAGTTCCTGAGTGCCTGGATCGCTGTTCTATTCGTGCGCTCGGTCATACCGTCCGTTTGCGGATGAAAGGATGTGGACATCTTGAGTTTGATGCCGAGCAATTCATTTAATTTATCCCAAAAAGTGCTTGTAAATAGAGAGTCTCTATCGCTGACTATGTTTTCCGGTAGACTGTGTAATTTGTATACGGTGTTGAACATCATTTCAGCGATGTCTTTAGCTCTGTATGTTTGCTTCGTGGGGACTAAATGAATCATCGATGTCAAATGATCTATAATGACGCAGATCATGTTATAAGTGCCTGTCCTATTCGTTGACTCGGGTAAGGGTCCTACAAAGTCAACGCCTATAGTTTCCCATGGCCGCGTTGGGACCGGCAAGGTTTTGAGTAATCCCATCGGCTTTTTCGTCCTTGTCTTTGTGAGCGCGCACACGGAACAACTTTCACAATATTCTTTTATGTCCGCCAACATGTGTTTCCACCACATGCTGTCTCTCATATAATCAGCCGTCTTTTGTGCTCCCAAATGGGCTAACAGCGAGTGCGCGTGTGTGATTAAAATCTCCCGGAGGCGCCGATTTTTGATCATGATGTCCGGGATGCACAATAGCGTCTTGTCCTCCGCTTGCTTCAATATAATCAGTCCTTTGTTGTACGCAAAGTCCGTGAAGTTTGATGGATCCGCGATTACTTGCTTGAAGAACGTGTCGCGATCATAATTGTTTCTGATCGCTTCGATCACGTCTAGTCCAGATTCATTCATATAGACGACCCTAGTCAGGGACGCGTCTTCCGAATCCTCGTTATCCGGTTCCTGTGGCTGTGGTGCTTCCTTGCCATTGATTTCTTCTACATTCGGTAAGGTCGGAGTCAAACCCGAGATTATGTCCGCGACTTGGTCATTTCTTTCTTTCTCGATCGCGCTCTCGACGTACGGTGCGATTTGGGGCTCTTCCTCTATGACCTCTTCTATAGTAGCTGGGTGAATTTTATTTGAGCTATTGCCTCGAGGTTTCCTAGCGTATTTCTTGGGCTGAGCGGCTTGCTCTTGGTTCATCGCGTCATACGCCTTTCGGAGTGCCTCCTGTTTCTTCGCCGCTTCGGCGATCTTGGCCTGCAGGTCATTGTATAGCTCATCTCCCGTGTAGATCGGATCATATCCTCCTATCGATGCCGCATGGGCTGATATCGCGCCCTCCTCTTCAAAGTCGTTTCCGACATATTCGGATGTCGCTCGGATCGTGCCTGCAGGTTCATCGCTATAGATTCTTGACAATGCGTCTGCGAGCTTGTTCCTTTCTCCAGGGATATGTTCAATTTCGAAGTTAAACTCCGTTAATACTGTCAACCATCACTGCTGTCGCGATGATAAACCTTTCTTTTGCATTAAGCTTTCAAGTCCTTCATGGTCGGTGAGGATGCGAAATCTTGCGCCTATCAGAAGACACTTGAAGTGTTTTAGAGATTCTATGATCGCCAGCTGTTCCTGCTCGTGAACAGGGTAATGTTGCTGCGCCGGGTCGAACTTTCCAGACCAGAATGCTACAACTCCGGCCTTCTCGAAGTCATCTCCCTGCGTAACTGTGCCTGACGCGCCTGTGCAGCACGCGTCAGTCACCAGGTTGATCCACAGGGCTCCCTCGTTGTAATTTAGGGTTATCCGGTGGACATCTCTGTGCGCTTGTACGATCGTTTTCACCTGATCAAATGCACGCTGCTGTGTGGGTCCCCATGACCACAATTTATTCTTTCCTGTTAGTGGCGTCAGCGCGGCCATTGGAATATGAATTCCGTCGCATCCGGGTGCTAGAAATCCGACCGCCCCGAGGAACCCCATTAGAAGGTCCTTGTTGGTCGGTATTTTCCAATTTACTATTTTGTCGACCTTGTATGGGTCCATCCTGATGCCATTATCGTCGATTACGTGTCCCAGAACTTCAAGTTCTTTCGCAAATAGCTGCATCTTGTGCGGGCTGATGTATAGCCTCTGCTCGCGTAGGATCGCAAATATTTTTCTAATCTGGTCTACATGCTCAGCGATAGTGTCTCCGCCCGCCATCATATCATCGAAGTATGAATCAAACCAATCGCCCTGGTATTCGGAAAAGGCATGGTTCATAAGGGCTTGATACGTTGCTCCGCCATTGCAGTCGCCTTGCTGTAGCACGTGGCTAACCATCGTACCGTCTGGCGTATTGAAAATAGTGCGTGGTACGTGCGATGGCTCTACTCTTATCTGTTCGTATGCATCTTTTCCATCAATGAGACTTCTGTATCTCTTTTTCGACAGTTTCCTCAATATTTCATCGATGTCTGGGAGCTGCGCGGTCATCTTGTGAGTGTTAGCGTTTATTTCTCGCTTATCCACTACCGTTCTGATTTCCGTCGCCCCAAACTGTCCAGGTTTCACTTTTGGTATGATTAACATCGGCATCGCATTACGTCCAGATGTAATTTCCCATCTACCACTCTGTACATACGCCTTCTTTTTAGCTTGCCACAGTGGCTTTAGCGCCTCCGGGCATTTGCTGGGCCTGTACGAGTAGACTTTACTCTCGTCGATCAGTGGGATCGTATGATTAATCGCTCGAAGCGGCGGCAATTCAGTATTCATTGCACTGCCACTGATGTCAGCGGCTTCGGCGATAAGCATTTGACGTATCTTATCTATATCCTCTTCTAGGAGATCTACAGACATAGACGCAATTGTGGCTATGCTGGGCCCTTCCAATGGCACCGGCTCCGCGCTTCCTACTACTGCGACTGGGGGGTTTATGCTCATTAGCACCTTATGTTGGAATAAGAAAGGTGTTCCCAAAATCGCATCGTAAGAGTGCAGATTTGCCACATCAAATCTCCTTGGGCAATCAATCTGTTGGTATTTTAATTGTACCGTCGATGACCAATTAATTTGCGATCGCGATCCGCTCATTGCCTGTTGTATGGGGAGCTGGATCGCTAGTCTTTCTTTTGGTAGCTTCAGCTGATCGACCAGTGTTGTGGATATGAAGTCTGCTGAAGATCCTGAGTCCATTAGACATCTGCACGCGTGTCCGTTGATGGAAATTTCCACTATTATACCGCGCGGAATCCTTCTCTCAAAATCTTTTGCGTGCGACGCCGTCCTCTCGATGCTCTCCACATGCTTCGCCGGATCGATCGCCTTCTTCTTTCCGAATTTAGCGGCGAACGCCATTATACCAGTGCTCTTATCAATAACATCCTGTAGTCCTTCGATCTCGATGTTGCAGGAGTATATCTGCTCCGCTCTCTTGCTGATCGCTTCAACGTCTATTGTCGCTGAACTTACGTTGAGTTTAGGCGCTCTGGCTCGGAATTTCTTTGGACAATCCTTTGCTTCGTGTCCAGGCTCTTTGCATTCCCAACATTTTCTGCGCTCGTCAAATTCTACGTTGAAGGGCTTTCTCTGCTGGTGCTGGTGATTCTGGTTCTTGTACTTGTTATCGCCTGATCCCTGTTGCTTGGTATCCTTATTAAAAGGGCGATCATATTTTCTTGCGTCTGGAGCTTTATGGTTGCTGCTCCCTTGGCGCTGATCATTTCGCTGCGGGGCGTAAGTATTGTTGTTATTATTGCCTCCAAATCTATATGAGTTATTTCTCTGGAACTTAGATTTATCGGCCTTTTGCTCGTTCACAATCCTAAGTTTCTCTGCTCGTTCTAGTAGCGTACACGCGCTTTCTAGTTCATCTAAGGTTGATGTTTCTTTTGTGTGACCCATATGCGTGAGTTCTACCTGCAGATAACTATTCGCGCCTTCCCAGAATCTTATGACTTTCATACGATCGGTCATATAGGGAATTCTTTGCGCGATCGCCTCTAATTTACTAATATAATCCTTTACCTTCCAAGTTCCTTGGTGCAGCGCATCAAACTTGTCTTTCTGATCGGCAATGAATGTCGCCGGGAAACAGTATGTAAATAGCTCACGCTGGAATCTGGCGATCGTCCATTCTTTTATGCTATCGCGCACATTAACCTGGAAAAATCTTGCTGCTTTTCCATCTATGAAGCTTGATATGCATCTAATTGCCGTTTCAGACGTCATATCTACTCCTAGTAGTCCATAGTATGTTTCTACCTCGTATATCCACTTGTCGAATTTCTCAATGTCCGGCGTTCCGTCATACGTAAATGGTTTCGGTGGTTTAAACGCAGACTTTATGACTGGTGCCGAGGTTTCTGGCGCTGGCGTCTTTGCTGGCAGCGCTGCCTTGAATACTTGTGATGCGTAGCTATTTGCTGGGGGCTCGGACTGTAATCTATCCAGGCGCGATTGTCCTCCGTCGATGACGTTACTTCTCGTCTCCAGAGGTGCACCGCCACCTGTCGATCTTTCGATCTTAGCCGGGTTTTGGCTGGCTTGAATTGTCAGGGTCTCGATTTCCATCACCTGGCTATTGATCTCATCGGCTTCTCTAAGGCCGTCGTCCAATTGCATCTGTATGAGCTCGATCTCCCTCAGTTTTTGGAGGTGGATCTTCTTTCTTTCTAGCTCGTCTTTCCTTTCCTCATTCATGCGCTTGCGATGGGCCAGCGCTCTCTTGAGTGCTTCCAACTGTATGTCCGCCTTGTTCGGCTCTTCCTGTATTTCCGTTGATTCAAACTCCTCAATCGGCGAGTCTGGTTCGGGTGTACAGGGTCTAAGTCTAAACCCTTTCTGCGCCGAAGGCGTGCTCCACCTATTCAGATCCTCTAGGTACGATAGGTCCCTTAGTCTCTTCTTTGGGTAACCAAATCTATTCAGCGACTCGGGCGGCTCTGAGTCCTTGTCCCCGAGGTTGCTATACATTGAGTGCCAGGGCTTCTGCCCGTCGGGCGCCGGCTCTCCTGTCTCGCGCTGCTCGATCTGGTCTTCAGCCAGAGGCGCGACTTGAGGCGGTTCCAAAGCTTCGTTCTTGAAGCTTTCCGCCGTGGGGGTCTTTCCAAACGACTCGCCCACCTCGGGTCCGTTCCCGAGATCAGAGTATCCGGAGAGCGTACCATCCGAGGACGCGCCCTCCACTCCTTCCTTAGGCGGGGCGCCCGTCGGCGCCACCGCCTTAGCCCCGCCGCCAGCGCTAGTCGCTGGGACAATCGCGGGCTTTACGGCCTTTGCGAGGCCTGACTTACCTTCGATTTTGCGTGGCTTTCCGAAGCTTGACATTTCTAGAAATAGATCAAAAGGTTTTTGTTAGTGCTGGTTCGTACGAATATAAGGGTAAAATAAATGTTTTTCGAGGGTGTGACACTTCGTCAGTTGCAGGTGGCCAGTCCGGTTCCTAAGAAGCTAATCTTTTAGTGTGTTTTTGGTGTTATATGAAAATTTTTAGTGCGAAAACTTCTCTAAATCGGTCAAAAAAGTGTAGGAGTTCGGCAAGAAGGCCTAGTCTCCTCAGGGTCGAACTCGGGGCTAGTGTCGAAGTCGGTAGTCGAAGGGTCTTGATGCAAACAGTTGACCGCTCGATAGGGTAGAATTCGGGGGGAGTTCTGGCGACCCAAGCCTTGGGTCGCCAGGCTAAATACAAACATTGACAAAGGATGCCACTACAAAGGACAAGCCCAAAGGCCCGTGCGTTGTAGTGACGTACATGCGTGACAGAAATAGAAACATAGACAAAACTAACTAAAGACAAACAAGACTAAACTAACTATGGAAAGCTCTGGAAGACGGCTCGGCCCGCGCCTCTTACAACTCGCTTCCCTTACATGTGCACAGGTCTTACATGATTACCAGTTTACAAGATCACGGTGTTTACTGTACCTTTGTTCTGGCTGCTTTCACACTGTCGCACTCGAACAGGTCTGGAACGGCCGGATGTAGTAAGTATCAAGGCCATCGCGTGGGTGAAAAGGTCCAGGGTGCATTTCCACATCTGCATGATCTTGAATACGTTCCTTGCGCGCTTTGACGGTTAGCGTAATAGTGCCCCGATGCCCGCGCGCGATGCTTCCGCTGAGACGTAGAACAAATCACTGCGCAGTGCAGCGTTTGCTTATAGAGGATTATTTTTCAAGAGAAAAATGCGCAAATGAAGAGCCCACGGGCTAGAGAGGCGCCCGAGATGGATAATTGGAGGCGAAGACATGGTGAAGGCCACTGTAAGATAAGAGGTAAGCCAGCAGAGGTTTGGGCGCTTGAGGTGATTAAACGAGATATTAAATAAACGCGGCACCCCACGTTCACACACTCCGGCAAACGTGAGGTGGTTGCGCACTTTACCTGGCCTTGATAAAAACCGGTTGTTTGTCTCCCAGGGTGAATCGTCTCTATCCTCCCCCCCTCCCGCTAGCCCTGTCGATATGGCACAATCAAGCGGGGCCGTTAGCGGCACCACACTGTAAGCCCCGCGAGAAATGTGGTTGAAGAATTCCAGCCATGACCTCTTCAAATCTTTGCAGGCCTGACACGGCCGAGGAGCTCAAGATTATCGGTACGTGTATGGTAATATTGGCCAGCCTTGTAGTATACTCAGTACAGCCCTACAATAGTCCTCAGCGCCACCAACCTACCTCCGCGCTCTTACCTTCATGGAGATCCTAAATCATTTGTGAGCATTAGCGCCCGAGGCCGAACATGGAGCACCAAGGTTTCAGGGCGGAGCAAGAACCCACAGTGGGGGGACGAATACAGCTTGTGGGTACTTTTATTCCATTATGACCTCCGTGTCTCCACACCTTACCTATGACACTTTGTTTTCCACCTTAGGCCGGGAGACAGTTCGGTCACACTGAGAGTTGAACTGAAAGTACTACACTGGTCAGGGTTTTCTCATCGCGAGATGCTTGTAGGAGCAGTCGAAGTGCGAGTTGGAAAATTACTAGAGGAGCAGGGAAAGGCTCATGGTGAGTGTTTTTTTTTCGTTCAGTTGAAATATAGCTACACCCGACCTGAATAGGATCTGTCTCGTTTTAGAGGAGGGTAGCGATAGTTTTACCATTGACTTCCCGACAACACCCTCCTCTGCACCGCAGCCATCAATCTCTTTGCGGGTTCACCGAGGTCCTATGAAGTCCGAGGGGGAAATTGACAGGGCCCGAGCGTCGGCGTCCGTAGCCCGGAGTGGGGTGGAAAAGATGCAAACGATCGCAGCGCCCCCCACAGTACCCGCGCATATCTCTGATGCTGCATCCTCGGCCCAAAACGCTGTCCAGGCAGTGGCTTCAACGAAGGAGGTTCAGGAGGTCTGCAAGATGACGCTCGCCTCCGTTGAGAAGTTTATGACGTTTGTGAAGATGATTGACACAATTTCTGAGGTAAGTGGGACCTGGTAAATGAGGCCCGTATACCAGCTAAACGGCATATTTTCCAGATCCATCCCTACGCCAAGGCCGCTTGGACGATCCTATCCGCTGGCCTGAAGGTATTTGACCTTTCATTTAGTTGCCCGTCGATGACAGCTTACGGATTGGATGTTCAGATCATCGCGAGACAAAAAGACCAAGATGACGCGTTGCACGCGCTTCTCGAATCCATGTCTACTGCGTTGAGCGCAGTCTGCCGGTTCGATAAAACGGCGCTGCACAAGGACGATAAGGATATCATCTTGCAGGTGGCGAAGAAGACGAATGAGTGCGCATTGTTTATCCAAGAGTGTTCTCAGACCGAAAATTTCGGTAGGTTATATAACTAACGCTCAAGTTTGTCTGCGGCTCTGACATATCATATTTAGCACTCCGTGCTTTAAAGGGTGTCTTCTCCAACGCGGACAGCGAAATTGCTCGGTTCAAGAACGATTTTGACGTCCTGCGCAAAAATGCGGACACTGGTGCCATTCTGTCGATAGCCGAAGGCCTTTCTGGGGTAGATCAAAAATTGTACAAAATCGAAGAGAGTATAAATGATATAGGGCGAGAATGTAGGCTTTTTCGCCTTCACCGTATAGGGTGGTCTTAACTTGTTTGAGCTTGGCAACAGTTCGCCGCGCTGCGCAAAGGGCCATTCTGGACAAGCTTCCGTATGCTGAAGGAGCAGCTTGTGATCCAGAGCAGGCGTGCTTACCCAACACTCGGGAAGCGCTCCTTGACGACGTTCGGAAGTGGATCGTTTCCTCTGAGCCTAGGGGCGGCGCGGAGATTTTCTGCCTCATCGGAGTCGCAGGGTCCGGAAAGAGCGCCATTGCGCACACAGTTTCCCACCGCTGCGACAAAGAAGGGCTCTTGGCCTCCTCTTTCTTTTTCAGTAGGGAAGCTGCGGAAAAGAGGAGTCCGCGAAAGCTGTTCAGCACGATTGCACGCGATATTGCTCGAGATTCGCATATCCGCGACCACATTTGTCAGGCCATCGAGGATAAACAGAGCCTCGCCACCGCATCTCTGTCTGTTCAATTCGACTCCTTGATCTTAGAGCCTTGTCTGAAGTATCCGCCCAAAATGCCCGCGGTCATCGTGATCGATGCCCTGGACGAAAGCGATACCACCGAGCTGCTCAAGATATTCTACTCCTCGTTCCACAAGCTCCCTCAGCCATTTCGCCTATTCGTTACTTCCCGTGATATGCCAGACATCCATACTATTCTGTCGCGCTCCCCTCATTTTCATTTGCGGACAATTGATATCGGCACAAGCGTCAACCTTGAGGACGTGCGCACGTACGTTCGGCACGGTCTTGGGGTTATCGCTGAGCGGCATGGCTTGGGAGAGAGCTGGGTCAGCGAAGAGCTCGTGGAGATGTTCGTGTCCAAGGCCGAGGGCCTATTTCAATGGGCCGCGGCAGTTTTTCAAGCTGTAGAAGCCGCGGAGTACAAACCCGTCAAGAAGCTCGAATCACTACTGAAGGGTACGCAAACCGGGCTCGCCCCAGAGGAGAAGATGGACAACATATACACCAAGATCCTCGATGCCTTTGACTGGAAAGACAAGGACTTCAAATCGGACTACGGCACGGTGATGGGTGCCATTTTAGCTGCCAAAAGTCCGTTGTCGGCCTTGGCCCTCCAATCCTTGCATCCAGACGCTGATATCAGCGGGCTCTTGTCTCGATTAGGCGCGTTGCTCACGGGGTGGAAACGCCCAGAGCAGCCCGTGCGAATTCTGCACCTGTCTCTCCGTGACTTCCTCACCTCTCGCGCACCAACGAGCGCACCATTCTACATCTGCGAGAAGTATCACAGTCGAAGACTCGGTCTCCTATGTCTCTCAGCTCTAAACGAGAGTCTGAAGCAGGATGCTCCTGGCGTTGGCTATCTCGAGGACGATACGCCGGGGATTCCCATTTTGGCCATGGACGAGCTCTCTGCAGAGGTCTTGTACGCATGCGAGTTCTGGATGGACCATATCGTTGAGTTTGAGGCTCCGATCCCGGCCGAGCTTATCCGGCTGCTCCAGGAGTTTCTTTCCATGCATCTAATCCCATGGATGGAAGTATGCGCATCAATTGGTGCATTCAAGGATTTCCGAAAAGTGAGAGCATGGATTCAACAGGTGCGTGCGCAAGCGCAACTCTTGTACACAAGGTACGCTAACAGCTTCGTGGATACAAATTAGAGCACGCTCCCCGATGTTGTCAATTTGATGAATGAGGAATGGAACAGTGCCCTTGGGACTGCCTTTGGGAATCTTTCGAACCGGCTGGACTTTATGGCTCGTCGAGAAGACGCACTTGCAGCTGGCAGAGAGGCCGTGGACTTATATCGACAGCTGGCAGAGGATAGTCCTACTGCATATAGCTCCAATCTCGCCGAGTCCCTCGACAATCTTTCCGTGTGTCTATCACCTCTGGGACATCGGGAAGGCGCCCTCGCAGCTAGCAGAGAGGCCGTGGATCTATATCGGCAGCTTGCAGAGGATCGCCCCACTGCATTCAGCTCTGATCTTGCCCGTGCCCTCACCAACGATTCTGCATTGCTGTCAGCTCTGGGACGATGGGAAGACGCCCTCACAGCTAGCCAAGAGGCTGTAGATCTATACCAGCAGCTGGTGAGGGATCGCCCGGCTGCATTCAACTTCAATCTCGCTCATTCCCTCAGCAACCATTCTGTATTACTGTCAGCTCTGGGACGACGGGAAGACGCCCTTGCGGTTAGCAGAGAGGCTGTGGATCTATACCGGCAGCTGGCGAGGGATCACCCAGCTGCATTCAGCTCCGATCTTGCTCGTTCCCTCGGCAATCTTTCCGCCTGTCTGTCAGCTCTGGGACAACCGGAAGACGCCCTTGCGGCTAGCCGAGAGGCTCTGGATTTATACCGGCAGCTGGCGAGGGATCGTCCAGCTTCATTCAACTCCGATCTCGCTCGTTCCCTAAGGAGTCTTTCCATCCATCTGTCAGCCCTGGGACGACGGGAAGACGCCCTTGCAGCTGGCAGAGAGTGTGTGGACCTATATCGGCAGCTGGCGAAGGATCGCCCCACTGCGTTCAAATGTCATCTTGCCACTTCCCTGAACAGTCTTTCCTACTGGCTGTCAGCTCTTGGACACCTGGAAGACGCCCTTTCAGCCGTCCGAGAAGCTGTAGAGCTGTACCGATCACTAGCAGAAGATCGTCCCGCTGTATTTAATTCTGATCTCGCCGATGTCCTCGACACTCTTTCCGAGCATCTGTCAGCTCTGGGACACCGGGAAAGCGCCCTTGCGGCCTCCAAAGAAGCCGTGGAGTTGTATCGGCCGCTGGTAGCGGATCGTCCCGCCGCACACAACCCCGCCTCGGCGGAGATCCTCCATAACCTCTCTTTGCGTCTGTCCTCTCTGGATCACCACGACGATGCAGTTGCAGCTGCTAGAGAGGCCGTAGAGCTATATCGACCACTAGCAAAAGATGTGCCCGCCAGATACAACTCCGAGTTTGTAGGCGCTCTCCGGCAGCTGGCCTCTTCATCGCGAGCTCTAGGCCGCGAAGAAGAGGCTCTAGCGGCCGAGCAGGAAGCGGAATCGATTCATCTTCCAGATGCTTAAATGCAGTAGCGCGCTCCGCATGTATCTATATATTTGCTTTTGATGTCCTGTAATTTCACTTCCTTGTACTTATACACCATTCCGGTACGACTACTGCATCAATGGCATTTCCCTTCCACAGTTACTTACCCCATCTCAGCGAGCGTCCGAGTTTAGACAAATGCAAGTTCACGTGTACAGCGCAGCCCGCCTGTTGAAGAGCTGAAACGAATCGAGTAGGTTTCATGTTTAATCTCATAGTACGACGAGCGTGAGGATCCACAAACAACCCATGTCAAGCGCACCAGCGATCAGCTGTATCATACCCGCAGTCCAAGAGAACATAACCATGAAGAGAGCAGCCAACATTTCCCATTTCCCATTGGGATTAACGCTGCCTGAGGACATCGGACGCGCGGACTGTGCGCGCAACCTTGATGTAGTATAAGACTCGCGATGCGAGTAAACACCTGGCCATGCATGCTATGAGAAGGCGAAAGTCCGGAGTCCGGATCATCGCGATGTGCACCCTATGTTTTCTGGATATCCGCTCGAGACACTCCACGGTAACTAGCAGCGCGGCGCATGCAAGAAAAGCAGAGCTGAAGACTGGACAGGCGTGATAAAGGTCTGTGGCTGACGGGCAGAGAGGTGTTGACTTCGTCACTCCTGCCAGGTTTTCCCATGGTTACGATTGTAATATAGGAAATCTTGGCAGGAAAGAGAGGTCGACTCGACACTTCTTGATTCGGCTGCTCGGCCAGGATCTTGGTTGATACGTTGCGCGTGGGAGCTGCACTCGTGCGCCGGCCAAGTGAAGTGGCAGAAAAAGCGAAAGAGTATATGACTCTGCGAAGGGAGATGATATGAGCACAAGACAAAGTAAGAATGAAAAGAGATAATGATACGAAAGGTTCGAGGAAGGGGAGTGGAACGACGAACTGCCCCTGCTATGACAAGATACAAAAGTTGTTCCTCCCGCTCTTAATACCTTCTTCAATTCTTCTCCCACCCGTGTGTCCCTCGTCACTGTTACTCCTAGCGCTAGTGCTGTCTCTATCCGGTCGTGGACCGGTATTCTGAAAGAGCCAATACGCGACTTCCTCGATTTGCGCCATCGCTCACGGACGGGCGTGAGCCCGATGTGGGCAAGGAGTGCTGCGAGCGAGGAGGGCGTAAGGTAGCACGAGGTGTTTACGCATGAGGGAGGAAGAGGAGGCCAGAAGGACGGAGAAATTGATGGGTTAGCGTAAGGATTTTACCTGACAAATTAACACTCGTGCAAATGAGACGCGAGGATATTAAATTTAAGAGCGAATGGCATCCTGACCTCGATCGTGCGGGTCGGGAACGAAGCTGAGAACGAGACTGAGACTTATGGCGTCCCATCTTGAGCGGTTCTCGGATACGTCGAGCAGGGGACAATCTTGTTCTCAAATCTCTGGGTGCTGGGAGCGGAGATCGGTGGGCGTACATGATGATATCCAAGCAGAGTGCATGGCGTAGTTGTCGTGCTTAAGCGCGCCCTCTTCAAGGAGCCTCTACGAACAAATTAGTAAGTACAAAAGATCCATCAAAGATATTCAACCCACTGTAATTGAGTTTCTTGCTCCTATAAAACCGAGCTCGTGCAGCCACCCGACGAGAACCTTTTCGTCGCGATCCTTGCCCTGTCTGATAACAGACATACGCTGATAAGCCTCCATTCCGCTCATTTCTTGCACTTACCTCTCTATCTTCATGACCTCGGCAGCTGTCGAGGACAGTGCCTCATTAACAGCTCGCAGCTGGGCCTGGCGCTTGAGGAGAACGTGGAAACGGCGAATGAGGGTGCATATGGCCTGGGTGCGGACGACGATCCGTTCTTGGCAGCAGTCGAGATATTTGTCGGCGACGACGAGCTGGCCAGCAATGGGCTGCTTGTGCTGTAGACTGGTCCGAGGGAGGCAAGCAGGATAGTAGAAGTGATTCAGATGATCGTCCGCCCGAGCGTGACCACTGACTTCGGCGTCGACACTCCGGTGGTTGCATCCGTTGCACAGCCACAATATGTGGATCCCGCGGCCTGTCGCCGACCTTCGAGTTGATTGTCTTCCCTCACTATTCCCTTAAGCTTGCCTGATAATGCCCATTAATGACGCCAGTTACGCTATAGATCCATGGTACGCATTCGCAGTACTGGCCATAGTCTCACAGCTAGTAAGTTGCCTTTTAACCCCAGCTTCCCGAAACACCCAAACTCTACTTAAGACCGTAAGCATCCCTCTAGCTAACGTTTGCTTTTTTTCGAGATTTTGGACCGTTCGAATATCCTTAGTGGTGTGTTAATATTCCTCTATCGAAAGTTCAAATTTTTGTGACCCACGGAGCCGGCGCTGCGCTCCTTCCTTCGCATATATACAGGCTCGCAGTCCTGGCCCGCGAATTCCTTGACGTTCCTTACCATTAAGACAGCACCCATTCTTCCTTAGCTCCCCTCATCGATATATATCGATGCGACGCGGGGTGTGGGTTCACGCGCCACGTCTGCTCGCTGATGACACCTAGGCTGAATTTTTGTGCATGATATAAGGGCCAAGCCGCTGGATAGTCTCATCTGCATCTTACTCTGCCGTCTCTATCAGCTTCGCAACGGGGATAGATTTCAAGAAACAATGCTATCTTTTGCCAACAATCTATTCGGTCTCAGGCTTCAGCTACTCTCCTGCTTATGACACAATTCATATATCTGCATCCTTCCAGCACTACTCTTCCCGCCTTGTCCTACCACAGCTAGTGCCGCCATTAATTGCTCTGAGCTCACTCGCTCGCAATCTCTAGTTTTTACAGTTGAGGGCTCCGCTCTCGATATTGTACTACCCGATGACTGCCTGCATCCCCTGTCATCCCACACCGTGTGTATGCTGGCTTCGCCGTATAGCTGGATCACGCCCCCCGATTTCCTTCGAATTTTCCAGCCAAGCTTTTCAGGTAGTAAATCGAGCCAGTTATGTTCCTCACCTCTGCAATTGAGCAGCGGCCCAATCTTTGACTCGAGGATTACATCCCCATGCGACATCCTGATCTGACTCTACTGCCGTTGGTTTTGGTCTCTCGTCTCTGGGAACTCCCTGCGCTATCAAAACGATTTACTGGAGGAACCAGGCCCCAATAGAAAAAGGTGATAAAACCAGCAAAGCACTCACACTTACATTCTTATAAGTCTATCACTTGAAAGTGTTTGAACACACTGGTTCGCGCTGCCACTCGCTCATACTATCGACAATCGCCTCCCACCTCCGTCCTCACCGTTTGAGAGAGTTTTTCATATCGAGAATCGGGGTTTAGAAGCGGGTGGGAGTCACGATCGAGCGTCATCAAGAGCGGTCAATGGTCACTCAGCTGCTATCCACTATAATACTTACATCTGCTGGTCACTCACCCATGAGCTTCTTTTTCATCGTCTTCTGGAGGATGAGAAAGAAGCTCAAGGGGACTTGTCAGGGTTCGCAGCTTCTCTTTAAAAATTACTCGGACGAGCAAACGAAATCACTAGCTACACTCTTCTAACTGCTTTTACACTGTACCACGCTCCAACAAAGTCTGGTGGTGGCGAAAGGCTATAGGCCTCGAAGCCATTGCATGGGTGTAAAGGCCCAGGGTACATTCCCATTTGCGGCATTTGATTCCTGGGTTTCACAGCAGGTAATAATGCGCTGATGCCGCGCATTGCGTCTGCTAAGATGTGGAGCAGATCGCTGTGCAGTGAAGCGTGATAATAGGGCGTATGGGGTCGATTCTTTTTTAAGAGGAAAGGGTGGTGAAGGGTGCCATACGTAAGGTGAGAGCCAGGTGAGCCAGCACGAATATGGGCGCTTAAGGTGATTAAAGGAAATATCCAATCAACGTATCGCTCGTACACTTTAGGCAATGCGAGTTCACCGGGCGCCTAGCCTAGGTAACCGTCCACTTCTTGCTTCCCAGGGTGAACCATCCCCTTTCTCTCTCCCTCCCTTCAGACCTCAACTACATGGCGCAATCAAGTAGGGCCACTAGCGATACCGCATTGTAAGTTTCGCGAGAAATGTGGTCATAGCTTCTCGCTGCCATGATATATTCAAACCTCTGTAGATCTGGTGCGTTGGAGGAGCTCAGGATTGTTGGTAAGTGCGCAGCGATATCTATAAGTTTTGTGGTATAATCGACCGAATTTTGCCACAGTACTCAGTGCTACCAACCTTCCTCAACGCTCGGACTTTCACGGGGATCCTAAAGCATTCGTGACGCTGAGCGCCCTAGGTCGAACGCAAAGCACCAAGGTTGCAGAGCGAAGCAGGAATCCACAGTGGGGGGACGAATTCGGCTGGTGGGTATTTCTCTTCCACTATGACCTACGCGTGAGTCGATATCTTAGGCATGACTCTTTGTTTTGTACTTTGGGCCGGGAGACAGCTCTGGCGTGCTGAAAATCGAACTGAAAGTATTACACTGGTCATGGTTTTCTCACCTCGAAGCGCTTGTAGGAGCAGCCGAAGTGCGAATTGAAGAATTACTGGAGAAGCAGAGAAAAACTCATGGTCGGTGATCTACGTCCAGTCAAGATATACCTAATCTGAATAAGAGTCTCTCATTTTAGAGGAGGGCGGCGACTCTTTTACTATTGACCTCCCGATCACGCCCTCCTCTGGACCGCAGCCTTCAATCACCGTGCGGATTCACGGGGGCCCACTGAAGGCCGAAAAAGATCTCGACACAGCTAGAGCACTAGTTTCCACCATTCGGAGGGATATCCAAGAGATGCAAACGCTTTCGGCGCTCCCAACCGTACCCGCAGATGTGTCCGATGCTGCATCTTCGGCTCAAGATGCTGCCCAGACGGTCGGCTCAGCAAAGGAGGTTCAGGAGGTTTACAAAGCCGCACTCGCCTCCGTGGAGGCGTTTGTAAAAATAGTTGACGCATTCACTGAGGTAAAGACTTGACATATGGGGTATGTATGCCATGGTTGACATATTCTCCAGATTCACCCTTACGCCAAGGCGGCTTGGACGGTCTTGTCTGCTGGCTACAAGGTACTCGGTCTTTGCTTTAGTGGTTCGTCCATGATGGTTTACAAGGTGAACCCCCAGATTATCGCGGCACAACAAGGTCGAGACGACGCGTTGTCTGAGCTTCTGGACTCGATGTCCACTGCGTTGGACCTAGTCTCCCGATTCGATAAAACTGCACTGCATAAGGATGATAAAGGCGTCATCTTACAAGTTGCGAAGAAAGTGAATGAGTGCGCGCTGTTCATCCAGGAATATTGCAGCACCAAAAGTTTTGGTAGGCCGTATATTGAATATTCAAACCCGCGGGCTCTGACGTCGTAGCGACTTAGCACTTCGTTCTGTAAAGGGCGTCTTCTCCAGCACGGATGATGAAATTTCCCGGTTTAGAAGAGATTTCGACATCCTGCGCCGAAATATGGATACGGGCGCCATTCTCTCGTTAACCGAAGGCCTTTCCGGAGTGAACGACGGCCTATACAAGATTGAAGAAGGCATGAAGGGTATCGGCCGAAATGGTCTGAGTCGGTCTCATTGTTCACACTGATGTATATGACGCTGACTTGGTTGAACTCGCCAATAGCCTTGCAAATGGCCATTTTGGACAAGCTTCCGTACGCTGCGGGAGCAACTTGGGATCGAGAGCAAGCATGCTTGCCTAACACCCGGGAAGCGCTTCTTGACGATATTTGGCAGTGGATCGTTTCCTCCGAGCCTAGGGGCAGCGCAGAAATTCTCTGCCTCACCGGAGTCGCCGGGTCCGGGAAGAGCGCCATTGCACATACAATTGCCCGCCGCTGCTACGATGAAGGGCTCCTCGCCTCTTGCTTCTTTTTCAGCCGAGATGTCGCGGACAGGAATAACCCGAAAAAGCTACTGAGCACGATTGCGCGCGATATTGCTCGAGATCTACGCGTCCGTGACCACATTTGTATGGCCATCGAGCGCGACCAGAGCCTTGCAACCGCACCACTGTCCCTTCAATTCGATTCATTGATTTTGGCGCCGTGTTTGCAGCATCCGCCCAAGTTACCCATGGTTATAATAATCGACGCTCTGGACGAAGGGTATACCACTGAGCTGCTTAAGATATTTCGCTCCACATTCCCCAAACTTCCCCATTTATTTCGGCTCTTCGTTACTTCACGAGACATGCTAGAGATCGAAGTCATTCTATCGCGCTCCGCTCATTTTCATTTGCGGACAATCGATATCGGCACAAACCTCAATCTCGGGGACATACGTACGTATGTTCGGCACGGGCTGGAGGTTATCGCCGAGCAACATGGCTTGGGGGAGAGCTGGGTCAGCGAGGAGCTCATAGAGACGTTCGTATCGAAGGCTGAGGGCCTATTTCAATGGGCCGCGGCTGTCTTTCAGGCTCTGGAAACCGCCTACAACCCCACCAAGAAGCTCAAATCATTATTGGCGGATACGCGAACTGGGCTCGCCCCAGAGAAGAAGATGGACAACATCTACACCAAGATCCTCGAAGCGTTCGACTGGGACGACGGCGACTTCAAATCGGACTATGACACGGTGATGGGTGCCATCTTGGCAGTCAAAAGTCCGTTGTCGACCTCGGCCCTCCAGTCGCTGCACCCCGGCATCGACATTAGCAGACTCTTGTCTCGACTCGGCGCGCTGCTCACGGGGTGGAATGTCCCGGGGCAGCCGGTGCGAATGCTCCACCTGTCTTTCCGAGATTTCCTCACCTCTCGCGCACCCAAGAGCGCACCATTCTACATCTGCGAGAAGGTCCACAGTCGACGGCTCGGTCTCCTCTGTCTCTCTATTTTAAACGAGAGTTTGGGACAGGACACTCCCGGCGTTGGATACCTTGAAGGTGATACGCCGGGGATCCCCATTTTGGCCAAGGACGAGCTCTCCGCAGAGCTCTTGTACGCATGCGAATTCTGGATAGACCACCTCATAGAGTTTGACGGTCCGTTGCCGGCTGAACTTGTCGCACTGCTCAAGGAGTTTCTTTCCGTGCATTTAATCTCTTGGATGGAGGCATGCGCGTCAATCGGTGCCTTTAAGGGATTCCGACAAGTGAGAGTATGGATGCAGCAGGTATGTGCCAATTTGATCAACGCATGTGGGTGAGCCTGCACGCTGATACTTTCAATGCAACTTAGAGCACATTCCCCGAGGGGATCAACTTCATGAATGAGGGGTTCTGTCATAGCCTTGGGCGAGCCCTCTTGAATATTTCGGTACGATTGAGCTACATGGGTCGTCGGGAAGACGCTGCTGTAGCTGGCAGCGAGGCCGTGGATCTATATCGGCGGCTGGCAGAGGATAGCCCCGCTGCATTCAGCTCTGATCTCGCTCGTTCCCTCAACGACCTTTCCATCGATCTGTCAGCTCTGGGACGACGGGAAGACGCCCTCACGGCTAGCCAAGAGGCTGTAGATGTATACCGGCAGCTGGTGAGGGATCGCCCAGCTGTATTCAGCTCCGATCTCGCTCGTTCCCTCAGCAATCTTTCCGTCAAACTGTTAGATCTGGGACAACCGGAAGGTGCCCTTGCGGCTAGCCAAGAGGCTGTACATATACACCGGCAGCTGGCGAGGTATCGCCCAACTGCATTCAGCTCCGAGCTCGCTCGTTCCCTCGGGACCCTTTCTGTCGGTCTGTTAGCTCTGGGACAACCGGAAGACGCGCTCGCGGCTAACCAAGAGGCCATAGATCTATATCGGCAGCTGGCGAGGGATCGCCCAGCTGCATTCAGCTTCGAGCTCGCTCGTTCCCTCAGCAATCTTTCCGTCGGTCTGTCAGATCTGGGACGACCGGAAGACGCGCTTGTGGCTAGCCAAGAGGCCGTAGATCTATCTCGGCAGCTGGCGAGGGATCGCCCAGCTGCATTCAGCTCCGAGCTCGCTCGTTCCCTCGGCAATCTTTCTGTCGATCTGTTAGCTCTGGAACGACGGGAAGACGCCCTTGCGGCTGGCCAAGAGGTTGTCGATCTATATCGGCAGCTGGCGAGGGATCACCCAGCTGCATTCAGCTCCGACCTCGCTCGTTCCCTCTTCAATCTTTCCATCGGTCTGTCAACTCTGGGGCGACCGGAAGACGCCCTTGCGGCTAGCCAAGAGGCCGTGGATCTCTACCGGCAGCTGGCGAGGGATTACCCTGCTGCGTTCAAATCTGATCTCGCCAGTTCCCTGAACAATCTTTCCTACCAGCTGGCAGCCCTTGGACACCCGGAAGACGTCCTTATAGCCGTCCGAGAAGCTGTGGAGTTGTATCGATCGCTAGCAGAAGATCGCCCCGCCGTATCCAACTCTGGTCTCGCTGCTTCCCTCGACACTCTTTCCGACCGTCTGTCCGCTCTGGGACACCGGGAAAGCGCCCTTGCGGCATCCAAAGAAGCCGTGGAGTTGTTTCGGCCGCTGGTAGCGGATCGTCCCGCCGCACACAACCCCGGCTTCGCGGAGATCCTCCATAACCTTTCTTTGCGTTTGTCCTCTCTGGATCACCGCGATGATGCACTTGCAGCTGCCAGAGAGGCCGTAGGGTTATTTCGGCCACTGGCAAATGATATTCCCGCCAGATTCAACTCCATGTTTGTAGACGCCCTCCGGCAGCTGTCCTCTACATCGCGGGCTCTGGGCAACGAGGATGATGCTCTAGCGGCTGAGCGGGAGGCGGATTCGATTCACCTTCTCAACGCTTGAGTGCCGCAGCGCGCTTCACATGTACGTATATCTTTGCTTTTGGTCTCTTGTAATTTAATAATTAATTTTTTCGTATATGTCGTTCTGGCACGACCACCGCGCCTATTGCATTTCCCTTTCACACCTACTTACCCCGTCTCAGCGAGCGTTCGGGTTTGGGCAAACGCAAGTTCACGTGTACAGCGCAGCTCGTCCGCTGACGGGCTGAGATGAATCGAGTAGCTTAAGTTCATGCTCAATCTCATAGTACGACGAGCGTGAGGATCCATGAACAGCCCATGTCAAGCACACCAGCGATCACCTGCATTATACCCGTAGTCCAAGAGAGCATAATCATGAAGAGCAGCTGCCATTTCCCATCGAGCATTGGGATGAATGTTGGTTAGAGATGTGGAACGCGTGAAATGTGCGCACAGCGCTAGCCTTGACGTAGTGTAAGAACCTTCACGATGCGAGTAAATATCTGGCCAGATGCGCTGCCAGAAGGGAAATGTGCAAAGTCTGGGTTATCGCGATGTGCAGACTTGCGCTTTCTTGTCACCCGCTCGACATACTCCGTGGGTGCGGTGTATCGGGGGAAAGCGGAGCTGAAGACCCGGGTGTGATGAAGGTCTGTGGTTGACGGGTAGAGAAGTGCTGACTTCGTCACTCCTGCCAGGTTCTCCCATTTTTACGATTGTAATATAGGAAATCTGGGCAGGAATGAGAGGTCTACTTGATACTTCTTGATCCAGTCGTTCGGCCAAGAACTTGGTTGATACGCTGCGCGTGGGTGTTCCATTCGTGCACCGGCCAAGTGGAATAGCAGAAAAAACGAAAGAATATATGACTGAAATCGAGGGCTGCGAAGAGAGGTGATATGAACACAAGACACAGTAGGAATGAAAAGAGATAATTATATGAAGGGATCGAGGAAGGCGAGTGACATGATGAACTGCCGATGCTATAACAATATACAAAAGTTGTTCCTCCCGCCTCCCTCTCTCAATACCTTCTTCTTCCCCCACCCGCCTGTCCCCTCGTTATTGTTACTCCTAGCGTTAGTATTGTCTCTGCCTAATGGTGGATCAGTTTTCTGAAAGAGCCAATACGCGACTTTCCCCGATTCGCGCCATCGCTCGCGAACGGGCGCGAACCCGATATGGGCAAGGAGCGCAGCGAGCGAGGAAGGCGTGAGATAGCGCGAGTTGTTCACGCATGGGAGGGGAAGGACGAGGAAGAGGAGACCGGAGGGGCGGAGGAATTGGTGGGTTAGCGCGAGCATTCTACCTAACAAGTTAACATTCGTGCAAATGAGAAGCGTGAATAACATGTTCAAGATCGAATGACATGCGCTGACCTCGATCGTGCGGGTCGGGAATGAAATTGAGAACGAGGCTGAGACTTATGGCATCCCATCTTGAGCGGTTCTCGGATATGTCGAGCAGGAGGTAATCTTGTTCTCGAATCTCTGGGTGTCGGGAGCGGAGATCGATGGGTGTACATGATATCCAAGAGGAATGCGGGGCGTAATTGTTGTGCTTAAGCGCTCCCACTTCGAGAACTCTTTACAGATAAATTAACCACAGGAATTTTATTCAAGGAGACATTTCAGACGCACTGTAATTGAGTTGGGCTGCGTTCCTTACTCTTTTTTTTCCCTTTGCCAAAACCGAGCTCGTGCAACCACTCAACGAGGACCTTTTCGCTGCCACCACCGCGATCCTTGCCCTGTCCGATAGCAGACATGCGCTGATAAGCCTCCAGTCCGCCCATGTCTTGCATCTCCCTCTCTATCTCCACGAGCTCGGCAGCTGCCGAGGAAGACGAGGCTTCATTAATAGCTCGCAGTTGGGCCTGGCGTTTGAGGAGAACGTGGAAACGGCGAATGAGGGTGCGTGTGGCCTGGGGCGTGGACGACGATCCATTCTTGGCGACGCTGGCGATAGTCGCCGGCGACGACGAGCTGGTGATGGGCTGCTTGCGCGTCCGCCGCGTCCTGGGCATCGCAATAATCGCAGGCTTTTCAGATCTCCAAGTATTTTACGCAAATGAAAAGAAATTCAAAAGGCCTGGACGAGCAGAAAGAGCGGCAGTCGCAAGGAAACCGGCGGAATCCCCGGCACGAGAAGATGCCGGCGGGTGGCAACCAAAAATGGAACTCCGAAAGGGGAAGTTGAACGGCCGCACTTTTGCGTCGCGCGACCTGGCAGGTGCTCCTCGTCGAGTGCTGCTTCCACACCCACCGTGCGCGTGCTCCTCGACGTCGTCTGCCACAGTGAACAGACACCTATACACAACCCACACTCTCTTTTGCGCATCGGCCATCACTAGACAAAGATTAGGTGGGTGCCTTAGACCCTCGCTACGACCGGCACAAGGGTCCTTTGACCCTGCGTGCAAGTTATTTGCGTAGCCGTGCTCGTGTTCTCCTCCTCTTTTCCTCATCCCCGCTCACCACGGTGGCTCTTTCCTCCTCCTCCCCTCCTCTCCCCTTTTTTCTTTCAGCGCAGCGCGCCTGTAACCGACGTTGATCGCCGATTCAATTCTTCCACGCCCATTCTCAAGACAATTCGTCGCCCCCCAGACACACGCTCTTCCTGCGCGCCACTCTGCGAGTTCGGCTGATTTCAACACGCCAAAAAGCCATCGATACACTGTAGTGTTTGCCTGGCTTGCTGGTCGGCCTTCCCCCTGTTGTCTTTGTCTCTGCCACTGTCTCTCGCGCTCTTTGTCCTTTGCCTCTGCCGCCTTCTCTCACTTCCGGGTATACTCGCTTCCCCCTCGCGACCACCGCTCGACGCAATCCCCTTCGTTACAACTTCTGGACACCTGCTTCCCCTCTTAGCAGCACATAAACCCAGTGCGTCTCTCTGATCCTCCCTTCCGCAGCTTGGTGCTGACAATAGCGATCGGAACCCATGTACAGCTCCCACACTTTCAGAATGGTTTCCAAAAGACTCATGGGCGTCTGGGCGTTCCTCGACTTCTCTCTCATGGCAGCGGGTATAGTGGCCATCGTCTTCTCCATGGTCTGGCGCGAGTGGAATCTCCTCCGCCAACTCGTCATCTCGCCCATGGACCTCACCGGCACGCCACACCCCCTCTCCCGTTCCCTCGGATTCGCACTAACGGCGATCTATCGTTTTTTGTAGCGGGTCTCGCACTAGGAATAATGTTATTAGTCACATTCGCGTTCTCCATTGGGGCTGTTATCCAGCCCACGCGTGTAACGTCGGGTCTCGTCGCGCTCAACGTTATGCTCATCATGGACTCGGTCGCGGTGATAACGATTGGCTCTATCGTGTGGTTCTACACCCTCCGCGAACGGGCCAATTTCGCGGTGGCGTGGGCTCAGCAGTCCCCAACTATCATCGTTGAAATGCAGAACAAGGTACGAAGGCCCCCTTTTTGCTTTGGTCGCAGCCTGTCTCGAACGGAGACTTACTCGCAGCTGTCATTTTATTGTTACGTAGCTCTCATGCTGCGGATACTTCAACTCGACAAATATGGTGGTAAACTCCGGGTTCTGCGTTGATCCGACGTTTGCTGCGAACCAAACGGCGTGTGTGGATCCCGTCACCGCGTTTGCTGACTACACACTCAATAACGTATTCACGTAAGTACCTCTCCCCTTTTCCATTCGATGTCTGTCTGACATGTGTTTTGTGCGTATTGGAACAATGGGACGATCATACCTACAGCTCGGTACGTTTGATACTCCGACACTTTTGGTTTCTATTGTGGCTGGGGTTCTATAGCTTACACCTGCGTTTATCCCTTGTGTTCTGCAGATTTACGGATTCCAAGCGATCATCCTTTGTTTCTTCCTTGCCACTATTTGTGTCATCAAGAAGGTTCATTTATACACCATCTCTTCTTCGGCTTACCGTTGCTTACCCGGGATCTGTTTTGTTCATTTCTGTAGAGGCATGAAGATGAGCGATTCCGTAAGATAGACGCGAAACGCGGTGGGATTCCGTTCGTCTAAACACGAGATTCGTTCCAATGTTTATCGGAGTCTTTCTTTCTTGCTTTCCATTCTACCTACCCACATCTTCGCTTTGCTCTCTTTTTCGCACCTCTCATTCCGTCCATATATGATTCGGCATCGCTCATCTATATGTACCTCTCCCTCTGTCGTTTCTGTTTCATTCCTTTGGTCAAAACAACAAGAAGGGTATATATCAATCATCAACAACTCCATCCTTTTCCCTTGTTTTATTTTTTCATCACTTTCGGGGTTCGTGCGTGTTCGGTGGTCAGGACCTGGTTGTTCTGGCTGCGAACGCGTCGACCTACTTTCTGTTCGTCATCTTTCTTTTCTCCAATATATTGGAGTTTTGATCTTTGGTGTTTGGTGTTTGGGTTCGATATCTTCTCGTCTTTCTTTTGCTTGTAGTTTTTTCGTTGCCAGCTTCGGCTTGGCTTGTGAGGTCGGGGGCGGGGTGGTTGGTTGGTATAACTTTATTATTTTTGTTGACTCAACTAAGAAAAAAAAATAACCTATTTTGAGCGCACCGGGAGTACTAAGCGGCTCTGGCTCCGGAGTAGATCGTCCACGGTGCGTCTCTCAGGCGCGCCCGAGGTAACATCATCGGCCTGAGGGCGGTGAGTATGATCAGGGGGCGATGACATAAGCTCTGGAGGCGTCGCGGTCAAGCCTTAGCCACCACGCTTATTTCCTGCAACCTTCCTCCTGCAGCTGCCAGTGGGCGCCACTGAGCACTAGTGATTGAGGTCGATACTGGCGTTTGCGAATCAGCACCTGCAGTCGCCTCCTCCTCAGACGATTTCTGTCGATTCGATCGAATCTTTGAGTCTTGCAGGTGCGACTCGAAATACAGGAGAGCGCTGGTCCTTGCCGAATTCTAGAGTATCAGGCTCGGACTCAAGATTAGGAGAGGACATGCTAGAGAGTCAAGAGGATGTGCTGGGCCCGCTTCAGAAAGGCTTTGATGTACTCGCAAATCTCATCACTCACATCTCGAACCTCTTGCTTTCTGCTCCATCCACCCCGCTTCACTCCCATGGTTCCAATGCTCTATATGCTTGTCTGATCATGCACGATCCACCGCAGTCGTGCAAAATCACGGGCACTACCGTATCGGGTTTTACATGGCTTTTCATTATTATGGCCTCGCCTAATGCGCACTATCTATCGGCTTAACATTGCTGAGGATATTCTTTCTATGCCTTGGGCTACCTGGACGCTGAGCTGACAGACGATTGCTCATGCCGCCAGTAGTGGCTAATAGTCATTACCATGCCGAACCGCAATGTTCATATATACTTGTATAAGAACGAGAGACACGGCGCCGATTGACGATTTCTTGCCCACTCATTTCTACTGATTGTGAGATGATAAGCGCGGAGGGCATGATTCAGGTTCAAGCTATGAGAGATTGGGTGGGGGTTGGTTTGTGAAGGGTACGGTTACAATGGTGCGCGAAACAGTGCGATGAACGGTGCGTCAAGGAGAAAGGAAAGAAAGAAAAAGCACGAGAATTAGCTCGCAACTAAGGCAGCATACCCATGCGCTTCTCTGCGGAGAGATAGTAATGAGTGAGGCCGAAGCAGAGGAGGAGGGTGGTCGTTCCGCCCATGGCGGCGGAGAACGCGAGGAGGGCGTGCGGGCTAGTGCACCATACCACGCGGACGAGGAACACGGAGAAGGAGAGGCAGGCAAGGAAGAGGCAAGCACAGGAGTTGATGCGGAAGGCGAGGGAGAAAATGTGTTTGCGCGTAGGATGTGCGGCTTGGGTATCGTGTGCGGCTGCTGCGACGGGGCTGGGCAACTGGTAGGTGATGTGCGTCAGTAGGGGCGAAAGCGTGTGCAAGAAACATGTGTGCACGTACCCATCCTGTAATTTGATTGTGCGCGAGTCCGAAGAACATGGCGAAGCAGCTTGCGAGGCATGCCATTACGGCAGCGTTGAGGGCCATGGTGTCGATGATCACCATCGATTGATCTTTCTGATAGCCGAATATGGCAATGCAAGCACTAGACAGTGTGCCATGCAGGTTAGCGAAGGAGCCATCGGGGTGAAGAGAGATGACAAACATGAGGATCCCGCACGACTTGGCGAAGGAGTTCAGTGAGCGGGATGAGTATATGCCCGTATCATGTTGGTCAAGATGAGACTCACACATTGGTTTACCATCGTCCATGATGGGAGTGCCTTGTCCCATCCCAGTTTGCAGGCAACCACTAAGAACGAGGTCTGTGGTACGGGCCTTCCAAGAACAGCCGACTGGGCCGCGCTGGGTAATAGAGTCTCGGGGACTTGCACGACAGCAGAGATACTGAGGTCGCCGCCCGAATTAATGATAGATGTCGACGCCGAGATTGGGAGAGAGCTTGCGAGAGCTTGCATGTCTAGTCCCAAATGAACAAACAGATTGAGCGTCGATCTGGAGTGAGAAAGAGGGTGCGTGGGATGTCGGGGATAGTCTCGTGGGGAAATTTGGGGCGTTCTTTGGACACTGAGAGGCCCGTGGTGCTCGCCCTAAAAGCAAATCAGACGCAGAGCATCTGTGGAGCCGCGACTCCAGATCAATTTTCTGAAGAACGTCGCGCCATACGGTTCGATTATCCGAGCACAAGCGACAAAGAGAAAGTCCCAAAGGAGCGCCGACGTCACGCGAAAATGTTTGGTGCTCGTTGCCAGCGCTTGGACATGTTGGCCTGGAGTGAACAGCTGCGCGTTCACCGCCAAGACAAAATGCGCCAGGCCGTGCACCGAGGCCACTGTTTTCTTAGAAATCATAGTCCAGACCTAGCGCCACGCACCAGAATAGCTAAACTGGTGTTGAGTCGCGCAGTCGCGGTGGAGCGTTGGGCGGCTGTTGGGTAGTGTTTGAGGCAATGACGCCATTTTTGCCTGCCAGGCGAGGCAAAATGTAAGAGGCGCGGGCCGAGCCTCGGGCGAAGCCCGAGGAACGGCCCAAAGCCGTCTTCCATAGTTAGTTTAGTTCTGTTTGTCTTTAGTTAGTTCTTTCCTTTTCTGTTTCTGTTTACGCATGTACGTCACTGCAAAGCGCACGGGCCTTTGGCTTGTCCTTTGTAGTGACTTCCTTTGTCTATGTTTGTATTTAGTCCGACGCTCCAGGGCTTGGAGCGTCAGAATTCCCCCCACTCGGAAATACTATCCCTAGAACGGTCAACTGCCCGATCCCCGACCTTTCGACACTAACCCTTCCGAGCCGAGTTCGACCCTGTAGGAGACTAGGCCTTGCCGAACTCCTACACAAAAGCCGGCAAATGGCAGGCGTTATTACTAATGACAAAATGGCATCGTAGCGGCGCGCACCCGCGCCAGTCCCCGATCCCCGTGTAAAGACGTGTGCATGAGCGTATGGGAAATTGTACAGCGGTTGTGCGTATGCCAGTCCCCAACAAACAGGGGTTGTAACATATACAAGGCAAGTCACTTCATGCAAAGGAGCTGGTATCTTTGGAGATTAATCAGCTGAACTGCTGAAGTTTCGAGAGCTAGTAAGTAGTAAAGAGCCATCCCCCATATACGCGTATTCGCTCCCCTGCCTGCTTGCGCAGAGGTATGCACACACAGCATACATATATACACCTGGAACGGACCGTATGCGCCCTCTCGCGGATGCTAAGCCACACGTAACGCATACACGTGTGTCCTGTAAAGGGCGGCGGCGAGCACTGCGGTCGTATGTGCATGAATACATAGTCCATGATATACCGTTCAAGTATATTGAGTTGAGGTAAGTATTGTATGCGTATTGCGTACGCAGTCCACGAGTCCAAGTACTTCCGTGAATAGGACCTAAGGCGCACGGTCATGCGCACGGAGCAAACTTGCGAGTGAGTGGAAAGATCAGCGAGTATTTTGGCGATGATACACCACGGCGTTTGGTGGGACCGTACGTTGAAGACGACGAAATACTGTTGAAATCCTTGAGCTTGAGTGTTTGACAAATCGGAGTTACGTGCGTATGACGTCATTACAGTAAAATCCTCTCCCACACCGACAAAACCCTTATACCTACTAAAGTAACCTCAGCTTGGTTCCCTTATCTGGTGCTTATCCTCTCCAGATTTCTTTTATAGCTGTTTTAAGCGGAGCTACCTTCAAAAATTGGTAAAAAGTTGAAGTCAAGCTCAGTTGCAGTCAAGAACAGGCGGGGCCCAAGCGATTTCGTAGGATAAGTAGGGTGTCGTATACAGATTTTTGCCAATTTTGCCAACTGGTTTTGCCATTTTGCCGGCATGCGCCTCGCCGGCAAATCGTTTTGCCAGATTTTGCCCTACTGTCGGGGTCTCCGGCAGGCACCGAGATCTGCCAGGCCTGGTTTGTCCTCCGGGGTTGCCGGATGGCCTCGCCCGCCGACGTCATATGCTGTGGATTCTGCCCGGATGCAATAATTCGCGCATTGCAGAATTCGGGCTCCAGTGACGACGTCGACGACGACGGCGAGGCCATTTCTTCGACTACGACGTTTCTTCTTTTATCAGGACTGCTCAGAGGCCCCTATGATTTCGAGGACGCGAAATTATCTGTCGTTTGGGTCGATTGCGCGCGTTGTGGGCAGGAATGCGAACGGAGCAAGAGTCGCGTATCCCAGGTTGGCCCGCTCGGTGTCCGCGACTTTGGACGCCATAGAGTCCGGTGAGAAGGCTGCTGGTGCTGAAGAGGAACAGGTGAGCCTGTGTTTCCTGCGGCTCTACCATCCAATTTCTATATCGCTTGGTTTATTTTCATTAGAGCACATCCCCCAAGGATGCGTGGCTTTTCGTCGACTCTGTTTTCCCGATTCGCCGAGGACTTTGGGAGTACGCATATCTTAGCCGGGCTTATGGAGGCTAGCTAATGTGAATAGCTATTGTCAGCTTTCGCCACTATATTGCCGCGCTCGAGGAGGACGAGCTGTTGGAGCGCCTCGAAAGGTCGTTGGGTGGAGGCCAAGGCATTCCCAACGTATATGGGTTCAAAGTCTTGAAGTTAGAGCCAAGGTGAGTGCTTGGTTACATACAAAAAATCTCTGCGCCTTGTTCAGTGTCTACCGATAGACCGAAGGACGGCGGCGTATTCGTTCACTTTCAGTATAACGAACCCCCAACGGCCGTGGCACCAGCTCTGAATACTAATTCGGATGTCCTCCGGAATGTAGAGTCGTTTCTCCGGGACGAAGTGGAGAAACAAGGAGGAATCTCGACGTGGCTTGGGCTTGAGCACGGAAGGCTATGGCTGGTGAAGGGGAAGCCATGGAAAGAGGTAATTCTACTTGTCGAAATAGGGGGTGCCTTATCTCAATGAATCTTCTAGGATCTTTTCCGCTTTCCTTCGCCACTAATCAAAGTTGAATTCGAAGGCCCCGATGTACACCAAGAGCAGCTTTATGAGATCCTTCGCGTAAGGACATTCTTAAATTTTTCCCTCTCGACGGCTGAACATGCTTGTGTATCTAGTCATACGGTCACATCGTTGACATTACCCGCCCACAACCCGTTCCCGCCGGCACGCCTCGCTCTTCAATAGTTTCCTTCACTCGACTTCGTTCTGCAACTATTGCACACAATTGCGCGCATGGACTCGTTGTCCCGTCGGTAGAGTCAGGCAAGCTTCAGTCTATTCAAGCCAAAAAGTTTCTAAGGCTGATGCGTGGGACGAGCAGGGAAGAGCACACGGCTCGCAATATTTTACGAAAGACAAATCAAACCGCATCTCGTGAGAGACTGGGTGACAGGTCACCCGAGGATTGTCTTGCCGCTCTTGGTCTTCTTTTTCGGATCAATGACATACATTGCAAGTCTAATCACCCGTGTTTAGCTCTCTAATCCCACTTCCTAAACGTTGACGTTGAAACAGATATTCGATCCGATACGCATTTTCTCGGTAGAGGGAAAGATGCTCGACTGGTTCAACTACAAGAGTACGTCCTCAGCCTTGTAGATTATATTTTCTACCTCACCAATAACAATCATGTCAGACTACCCTCTTGTGAAGTGGCTCCGGCGGAATACCATCGACCAGTTTACTTTCCCTACCCATCACGCTCAAGCTGCCCCTCCCGCACGAGGACACGATGATGGTGTCTGGAAAGAGAGGACAGACGCAGAGGCCGGTCTGAAAGCGTACTTCTCCGAGTATCCTTGTGGGTGGAAATGCCTCGCTATGCCTTCAAACTACTGAAGTTTCCCCTCCCCTTCATTAGCAACTATTCTTTTCGTCCACGGCCCTGCTGGATCCGGAAAGTCGACGATGTTAGGCAACGTTCTGAAGAAAGGCGATAGGTCGGTTATGCTATCCTTCCCCCGAGTCTTGGCCTGATTCTGACATGCTAATTTATAGGAAAGTCCTCACGATCGACTGCGCAGAGATCAACAAGGCTATAGCGTCAGACTCTGCACTCGTCACAGAGCTGGCGAAGCAGACGGGCTACTGGCCCGTTTTCTCTTTCCTCTCTTCGCTGAACAACGTGATTGACATTGCGAGTGTCGGCCTTATCGGGCAAAAAGGTATGCCTTATACCCGCCATCATCTCAGTCTCTAATGCGACACGATTCTAATGTATCATTTCTCGTATTCCCGCGACCCAGTCGGATTCAGCTCCTCGGTGGAGAACCAGCTCAAAGATATCCTCGCAGCCGTCGGCACCGGGCTCAAGCGCGTCAAAGTGCAGAACCTCAAGATCGCGCAGGAGAAGCTGGACAGCGAGGGGGAGGAAACGCAGGCGGCGATCGAGCGGCGCGCGCTGAGTCAGCGGATCCGGCGGGGGCTGTATCACGACGGTCGGATCGACTGTGTGGCGGGGAGCGGGGTGATGTGCGAGCTTGGGTTTGGGGACGAGGCGTTGAGGGAGGAGGATGCGGATGCGGACCCGGTGTGGGAGGCTGAGGATGTGTTGGGGCTTGAGCATCGGTCTGAGAAGATGGAAGGGCATGATGAGAGCGAGCATGAGGCGGGCGCGGAGAAGAGGCCGTTGGATATTTTGGTGGATCATTCGGATATCGCGGCGTTGCCGATTGTGATTATCAAGAATTATTCGCGGAGGGGGGCGGAGAGGGTGGATGTGTTGGCGATATTGAGCGATTGGGCGGCTGGGTTGGCGCAAGACAAGGTTCGTGGTGCCCACAAAAGATGCTATGCTTGGTATCGCGTTGCTAATGCTAATGTTTGGGTGATTAGGTCGCGCACGTGGTTGTTATGAGCGATAACCGCGAGAACATGAAGAAGCTGGCCAAATGTGAGTTTTCCATATTCTTAATATTTTTTTTTGATGCCGTTGACACTCTATCCGAATTGAAAGCTCTTCCTGCGCGCCCACTTGCCACTATCGCATTGGCCGACGCGGACGCAAAGTCTGCACTGGGCTTCGTACGGTCCAAACTCGCAGATGCAGGTATAATCGAAGAACTGGACGCGGAGCAGGCTGCGTATGTCAGTCGACTGGGCGGCCGCGCACAGGATCTCGAAGCGGTGAGTAAGCACGGTTTGAAGCTGGGGATTGCGGGTTTCTGACGCGCTCTTTCGTGGCTCGGAAGTTGGTATACAAAGTTAGGAACGGACAAAACGTGAAAGACGCCGTGGAGGACATCATCACTCGCGGTGTCGGCGAGCTCCGCAAGAACGCGTTTGGGGACGATGCGGATGATGCAAAGGCGTTGCCTTGGACGCGTCAGCAGGCGTGGATCGTGTTGAAGCAGTTGGCGAAGAACGACGAGGTGGGTTGGCTTGCCTTTCTGAGGCTGCTGGGGAGAACAGAGCTGATGCTGCGAATGATCTTTTGTTAGATTGCTTATGCGGATCTTTTGATGAACTTCCCGTTCTCGGGAGACGAGTCGGCGCTCCGGGAGATGGAGATTGCAGAGCTTATCATGATCACTACACATGATGGTAAGTAACGTGACTGTCATCAAACTAGTATGCGCTCGACGGTTTGTTGTGTTATCTAGGTCTTCCCTATACGATCAAGCCCGGGCGACCTGTGTACAAATACGTGTTCGAAAGACTCGTCCAAGGTAACACATGGCCCGCGATTACCATTCTGAAAGTCGCTGACGCCTTCGATGTAGACACCATCTTCCAAGCCAGTCAGGATGTCGCATTCAACGAGAAGGCGATCGCAGCTGCCGAGTCCACCGTGCGCTCGTGCGAGTCGGAGCTGGTGACGCTCAAGACGATCGGGTTCGACACCGGGAGGTCGCTCGTGTGGGGCGGTGGGGCGATGGACGCGCGCGCAAACTATCTCCTCAGGAAGATGAACGCGGCGGGGGAGAAGATCGAGAAGCTGGAGGATGCAAATGCGAGACTAAAGAAGGTGCTTTCGCGCTCGTTTTAATTTTTGTCCTTGGCATGGCATGGCGTTGGCGTGGCGGACATTAATCGAACATCTTGGATACTGATAAGCTCTCGTGTATGATAGTAGAGCAGGAGGCAGCTTCTCCGAGTCCAAGTACTGACAGTACTTGCAGAATACTTGAAACAGACTAGTAGAAACACGTTATATACTTGCCCCACTCATGAGTGACACGAAGGTCTGAGCTGGAGCTATGTCCTGATCAGCTCCACCGCACACGTCCTTCTCCTCGCGCCTCCAGCCGCGGCACCGTCAAAGTCGCTGACTAGTACTCTGCCTGCGCAGAAGGTGGCGGCCGCGCGCGGGGTTCTATTTTTGTCATCATGGTTCACAGGGTATGTGTACCACCGCTAGCTGCGATTAGCTCGCGCAGCGGCGAAGACCCGAACCACCACCATGCCGCCGCCCATGCCCGCAACGTCGTTGCACACGATCCCCATCGCCTCACGTCCTCCGCAGAGCAGTATCATTCGTGGAACGCTGTATTTTATTTCCTTCAACACCGCATGCATCCTGTGCAACGCGACGCAGTTCGCCCTTACGCCTCTCCTGCTTATCCCCTTTCCTGTGGCGAAGAGGTGGTATGAAGAGGGGATCCGGTATACGAAGGGCACTTTTGGGATACTTCTTGGTAAGCTTATCTCGCTCTCGCAGCGAGGTGTGTGGTCGCTGGGTGCTGACGCGCCGTCCCGCTCTGCGGGTACTAGTCTTAATGTCGCAATGGTTCGCCCCGACGAGCATCGAGTTGACTCTCGAGGGTGATTTGAAGGCGGAGGATATTATTATTCGGGATCCAAAGACGGGGAATGTGGTGGAACTGAACCTTCCCTCGAAACACGTGATGATGGGTAACCACCAAGTACGTTTCTTGTTCACCTTGGGATTCTGCCCTTGCGCGTCAAGGGACTCAACATTGCTGGTGTGTAATCATTAGGTATACGCCGACTGGCTGTATCTGTGGTGTTTCGATTACTATGCTCGCACGCACAAGGACGTTCTTATCATCTTGAAGAGGTCGCTCAAGTGGATTCCTCTCATCGGTTGGGTTCGTCACGGCTCTTTGTCTCAGACTCTTCCCTTCTACACCTACCTGATTAGCTTGCGCTTACACAAATCCGCACTCTTGCACTTGTTTTGAATTACTATAGGGCATGCAATTCTTCCGATTCATCTTCCTCGCTCGGTCTTGGTCGGCGGACCGAGTGCACCTCGGGAAGAGCCTGGAGCGAGAAGCCCTCCGCGCGCAGAAATCCCATAACCCATTCTCGCTGATGATTTTTCCCGAGGGGACGCTCATCAGCCCCAACACGCGACCGCTGAGCAAGAAGTTCGCAGATAAAATGGGTATTGTGCGTGCATACCCCTCTTCCAACTTTCGAAAGTCTCACTAACTAAAGTTTCCACACCACCTTGTCTTTGGCTCCTTCTCAGTCCGACCTGTCGCACGTCCTGCTCCCGCGCTCAACGGGCCTCCTCTTCGTCTTGCGCACTCTGGCTCCTTCTGTCCCTTCGCTCAAGCTTGTTGACGTGACGATTGGCTACCCCGGTATAGACCCTGCATCATACGGTCAAGAATACTACACCCTCCGCTCCATCTTCATGCAAGGCATCCCACCTCCCAAGGTCCACATCCATCTCCGGATCTTTGACGTCGCGCGCGACATACCCATCGGCGATCTCAGCAAGACCTCTGGTATCGGGCGCGGCGCCGAGGCGTCTGAGAGCGAGAAACAGGCGTTTGATCTCTGGCTGCGGGAGAGGTGGACGGAAAAGGACCGCTGGATGGCGGATTTCTACAGGGATGGGAAATTTCCTTCTGCAAAGGGGAGCGCGAATATCCCGTTGGTGCTACGCTCAAACTTGGACGTTTTGAACGCGTATTCCTTCTTTGTGCCGGTCTTGATCATACGCTTTGGTCTTAAAGTCAAGGCATGGTTGTTTTGAACGACTAGAGAGTATGGGCTGGTCTTGTTGCTCTTTTGATTGAATGATTCTTTATCCCAGATAAATGGACTGCTCTGAATACGACGATGTACGATACTTTCTTTCTCGCTCCTCGAAATAAGACCGACCGACCCCCAGTATGAAAGCTAACGGATCTCTGCCTGGACCTTTGTGATGGCCGCGGGAAATATGCTTGCAAGCTATCGAAAAGGGCATAGATTGTGGCGGGTGGGCGTCTAATAAATAACACGCGCCCAATGCTCCTTCAAGGCTTCTCCTCATTGCACCTACGATGGAGGCCTTCCCAGATACCGCATCGCTCACGTCGACCATCGCCCCAGAAACACAGACCAACGTCGTCCAGCTCGTTTCCGCCGACGTCAGCACGATTACGGGCGTCAGTCTCTATGGTTCGCGCGCGGAGATCACAAGGATCGCGAAGATCGACCTCGAGGCGGGTCAGAACAGGATCACGATCACGGGGCTTCCCAGCGCGATGCTAGAGGAGACGCTAAGGTACGTGCTGGGAGTTCTCATCACTTGCTTAAGGTCAGACAGTTGTTTGACTATTGTTCTGTAAATCGTGGGTCACAGGGTGGAGGGGAAAGGATCTGCTACCATCCACGACGTTACTGCGAGCCGGACACCGACGCCCGCTGCGCCCCATTCCCAAAAGCCCCACACCGCGCCGACATCCCCCCATCTCCGATCCCTGTACAAAAAACGAAAGGGCACGGAGTCGGAGATGTACCGTGTCTCGAAACACCTCGAGGCGCTCGAGCGATTCGCATCGACGTTCAATGCCAAGGAAAACAGTATCGAGGAGGTAGTTCAGGCGATGACCCGGTATGAAACGGAGGCGGCATGGCTGCATGAGCGGACGTATGATTTGGAGCAGAGGTTGTTGGAGCTGGATGATAGTATCCTCGAGGAGCAGAGTCGGTTGCGAAGCGAGGCTGATGCAGCCACAGCACCGACGGTGTCGAGCGAGCTGGGCAAGCAGCTTACTGTGGCGATATTTGCTCGGGGTAAAGGGCCGGTGGAATTGGTTCTTGTGTATGGTAAGCGTATTGGCTTGTGGGTTCTTTGGCTGTACGCTGAGTTTGTTTTTGTAGCTGTTTCCAGCGCGTCGTGGAGGGCGACGTATGAGACCCGGGTGGTTACTGCCAATTCTACCAAGGATGGTGGTGCACCGGTTGACCTGACCTACAAGGCGGCGATCAACCAATCCACTGGGGAGGTAAGCTAAAGTAGATACGCTTTGCCTTAGGGATTGTTTATAACGACATGCTCTCATTTAGGATTGGGCGGATGTACCTATCGTGCTCGAGACCGCCTCACCCACGTTCGGTCTCTCTATCCCTCAGCTTGTCCCGCATACGCTTTCCGTCCATCGACCGCGCTCCCGCAGCCCTGACCGCTATGAACACAGTCGCAGGCGGCGCGCTCATTATTCTCGTTCTCGCTCGATCTCACCGCACCGGTATCCGCACGTGGTGACAGTGAGGGCCGGCCGTAGTATGGAAAGCCATCGTTCCCATAGCCCACCGGCACCACAGATGGTAGCTCAAGAGGCAGTAGTCACTTCCATGGGCAACGTCACTGCTTCATTTAGCATCCCCGGCCGAAGCAATATCCCATCCGACGGAGAGGATCACCAGGTGACCATCGCCAAGCTGAAGTTGGAAGCGCGTCTGCAATGGGTCGCGGTACCCAGCATGTCGCTGCAGACCCACTTGAAGGTGGGTATCACATCTCAACGCTCATGCTCGCAAACTCATAGTGGACTTTGTCGTCGACGTAGGGATACATCGAAAACACATCAGAGTACACGTTCCTCCCAGGTAAAACGAGCGTCTACCTCGACGGGAGTTTCATCTCCAAGTCGCCTGTGCCTCCCGTCAGTCCGAGGGAGTCTTTTGAGTGCTCACTGGGGTACGTGAACTCCCGCTACTATCAACCCGATGCGACTCGTTTACCTAACTGGATTTTCGAATTTTCAGTGTGGATCCGTCCATCCGTATCACTTTTCACCCTCGCACGAAAAAGGCCGCAAAGTCGGGCCTGTACACCAAGACCCAGACGCACTCGTACTCCCAGCGCATCACCGTGTTCAATACCCGGACTCAACCCGTGGAGAACGTCGCGGTCCTCGCGCAAGTGCCCGTGTCGCAGGACGCGGCCATTACGGTCAAGGTCTCCAGCCCAGCCCTTCCTCCTGCTGCGGACCAAAACCAAGGCGGCAGCGCGAGCGGTTCGGGCGCGCCGAGTGCTGTAAGGGTGTCAGGTGCGGTGAGTGCGGCGTGGGAGGATAGCAGGGAGGGGAGGTTCAAGTGGACGGCCAAGTTGGCGCCGCAGGAGAAGCTTATGCTTGAGTTGGAATGGGAGGTTTCGGCGCCGGCTGCTACTGTTATCAATGGCCTCTGAAACTCGAAACATGTAAGTAATGGGCCGCTGCCTACGGGTCACACTCTCCTATGCACAGTGTACGGTACGCACTCGCGCACTCGTGCGGAACTTCCGACGGAGTCACGTTGCGGTCACTGTGAACCGCGCGCAGGAAATATGTGGAAATTATGGTATATGGTGCTTGATTCCTGACCCCCACAAAGCTCTCTTCGCTTCCTTCTTAGGCTCTGACTTTCGTCACAACGAGTCAGCCCATGAGCGCTAATTATTGAATAGGATCTAGGTCCGCAGTCGAGAATATGCATGGATATAGCCTAATAGAGCACATGAAGAAGAGCGCGGCCGAATCTTCACGGAAACTTCCAACTGTGACTCATTGGGCGCCTACTTACATATATAAGAGCCACAGCTGGTGTTGAGTTCGACGCCACGACGACAAGCTTGCCACACTTGCACCACCAGCCTAACAAGCTGTCACCTCTACTATAAGTGACGCGCCCGACGGAAGCATTTCTCCACTAAATGACCATGGCAAAAGTCTCCGACGTCGACGCTGCGTCTGTCGCTTCCACCGCCGTCCCGGACGCACGGACCAATGTCGTGCAGCTTGTTTCCGCCGATATCAGTACTATTGCCGGCGTCAGTCTCTATGGCTCGCGCGCGGAGATCACAAGGATTGCGAAGATCGATCTCGAAGCGGGCCAGAACAGGATTACGATCACGGGGCTCCCCAGCGCGATGCTGGAGGAAACGCTGAGGTACGTGTCGAGAGTTTTCAGCGCTTATTTAAAGCTAATTGTTGTTTGACTGTTACGCGTGTAGGGTGGAGGGGAAAGGATCTGCTACGATCCACGACGTTACTGTGGCTCGGACGCCGGCGACCCCCCAGCCTCATCCCCAGAAGTCTGCCACATCCCCCCATCTCCAATCCCTGTACAAGGAAAGAAAAGCTGTGGGGTCGGAGCTATACCGCGTGTCGAAACACCTCGAGGCGCTCGAGAGATTCGCATCGACGCTCAATGCTAAAGATAATAGCATTGACCAGGTAGTTGAGGTGATGGCTCGGTATGAACCGGAGGCGGCGGTGCTGCATGAGCGGACGTATGATTTGGAGCAGAGGTTGTTGGAGCTGGATGATAGTATCCTCGAGGAGCAGAGTCGGTTGCGAAGCGAGGCTGATGCAGCCACAGCACCGACGGTGTCGAGCGAGCTGGGCAAGCAGCTTACTGTGGCGATATTTGCTCGGGGTAAAGGGCCGGTGGAATTGGTTCTTGTGTATGGTAAGCGTATTGGCTTGTGGGTTCTTTGGCTGTACGCTGAGTTTGTTTTTGTAGCTGTTTCCAGCGCGTCGTGGAGGGCGACGTATGAGACCCGGGTGGTTACTGCCAATTCTACCAAGGATGGTGGTGCACCGGTTGACCTGACCTACAAGGCGGCGATCAACCAATCCACTGGGGAGGTAAGCTAAAGTAGATACGCTTTGCCTTAGGGATTGTTTATAACGACATGCTCTCATTTAGGATTGGGCGGATGTACCTATCGTGCTCGAGACCGCCTCACCCACGTTCGGTCTCTCTATCCCTCAGCTTGTCCCGCATACGCTTTCCGTCCATCGACCGCGCTCCCGCAGCCCTGACCGCTATGAACACAGTCGCAGGCGGCGCGCTCATTATTCTCGTTCTCGCTCGATCTCACCGCACCGGTATCCGCACGTGGTGACAGTGAGGGCCGGCCGTAGTATGGAAAGCCATCGTTCCCATAGCCCACCGGCACCACAGATGGTAGCTCAAGAGGCAGTAGTCACTTCCATGGGCAACGTCACTGCTTCATTTAGCATCCCCGGCCGAAGCAATATCCCATCCGACGGAGAGGATCACCAGGTGACCATCGCCAAGCTGAAGTTGGAAGCGCGTCTGCAATGGGTCGCGGTACCCAGCATGTCGCTGCAGACCCACTTGAAGGTGGGTATCACATCTCAACGCTCATGCTCGCAAACTCATAGTGGACTTTGTCGTCGACGTAGGGATACATCGAAAACACATCAGAGTACACGTTCCTCCCAGGTAAAACGAGCGTCTACCTCGACGGGAGTTTCATCTCCAAGTCGCCTGTGCCTCCCGTCAGTCCGAGGGAGTCTTTTGAGTGCTCACTGGGGTACGTGAACTCCCGC
This sequence comes from Botryobasidium botryosum FD-172 SS1, assembly GCA_000697705.1. Taxonomy (NCBI): domain Eukaryota; kingdom Fungi; phylum Basidiomycota; class Agaricomycetes; order Cantharellales; family Botryobasidiaceae; genus Botryobasidium; species Botryobasidium botryosum. The sequence continues at coordinate 277,905 of KL198045.1, read as the reverse complement.
TACTATCAACCCGATGCGACTCGTTTACCTAACTGGATTTTCGAATTTTCAGTGTGGATCCGTCCATCCGTATCACTTTTCACCCTCGCACGAAAAAGGCCGCAAAGTCGGGCCTGTACACCAAGACCCAGACGCACTCGTACTCCCAGCGCATCACCGTGTTCAATACCCGGACTCAACCCGTGGAGAACGTCGCGGTCCTCGCGCAAGTGCCCGTGTCGCAGGACGCGGCCATTACGGTCAAGGTCTCCAGCCCAGCCCTTCCTCCTGCTGCGGACCAAAACCAAGGCGGCAGCGCGAGCGGTTCGGGCGCGCCGAGTGCTGTAAGGGTGTCAGGTGCGGTGAGTGCGGCGTGGGAGGATAGCAGGGAGGGGAGGTTCAAGTGGACGGCCAAGTTGGCGCCGCAGGAGAAGCTTATGCTTGAGTTGGAATGGGAGGTTTCGGCGCCGGCTGCTACTGTTATCAATGGCCTCTGAAACTCGAAACATGTAAGTAATGGGCCGCTGCCTACGGGTCACACTCTCCTATGCACAGTGTACGGTACGCACTCGCGCACTCGTGCGGAACTTCCGACGGAGTCACGTTGCGGTCACTGTGAACCGCGCGCAGGAAATATGTGGAAATTATGGTATATGGTGCTTGATTCCTGACCCCCACAAAGCTCTCTTCGCTTCCTTCTTAGGCTCTGACTTTCGTCACAACGAGTCAGCCCATGAGCGCTAATTATTGAATAGGATCTAGGTCCGCAGTCGAGAATATGCATGGATATAGCCTAATAGAGCACATGAAGAAGAGCGCGGCCGAATCTTCACGGAAACTTCCAACTGTGACTCATTGGGCGCCTACTTACATATATAAGAGCCACAGCTGGTGTTGAGTTCGACGCCACGACGACAAGCTTGCCACACTTGCACCACCAGCCTAACAAGCTGTCACCTCTACTATAAGTGACGCGCCCGACGGAAGCATTTCTCCACTAAATGACCATGGCAAAAGTCTCCGACGTCGACGCTGCGTCTGTCGCTTCCACCGCCGTCCCGGACGCACGGACCAATGTCGTGCAGCTTGTTTCCGCCGATATCAGTACTATTGCCGGCGTCAGTCTCTATGGCTCGCGCGCGGAGATCACAAGGATTGCGAAGATCGATCTCGAAGCGGGCCAGAACAGGATTACGATCACGGGGCTCCCCAGCGCGATGCTGGAGGAAACGCTGAGGTACGTGTCGAGAGTTTTCAGCGCTTATTTAAAGCTAATTGTTGTTTGACTGTTACGCGTGTAGGGTGGAGGGGAAAGGATCTGCTACGATCCACGACGTTACTGTGGCTCGGACGCCGGCGACCCCCCAGCCTCATCCCCAGAAGTCTGCCACATCCCCCCATCTCCAATCCCTGTACAAGGAAAGAAAAGCTGTGGGGTCGGAGCTATACCGCGTGTCGAAACACCTCGAGGCGCTCGAGAGATTCGCATCGACGCTCAATGCTAAAGATAATAGCATTGACCAGGTAGTTGAGGTGATGGCTCGGTATGAACCGGAGGCGGCGGTGCTGCATGAGCGGACGTATGATTTGGAGCAGAGGTTGTTGGAGCTGGATGATAGTATCCACGAGGAGAAGAGTCGTTTGCGGAGCGAGGCTGATGCGGTCACGGTGTCGAGCGAGCTGGACAAGCAGGTTACTGTGACGATATTTGCTCGGGGTAAAGGGCCGGTGGAGCTGGTTCTTGTGTATGGTAAGCGTATTGGCTTGTGGGTTCTGGTGACTGTGGGCTGAGCGTGCCTCTGTAGCTGTTTCCAGCGCATCATGGAGGGCGACGTATGACACCCGGGTGGTTACTGCTAATGTTATTAAGGATGGTGGTGCACCGGTTGACCTGACCTACAAGGCGCTGATCAACCAGTCAACTGGGGAGGTAAGCTTAAGTAGATACACTGTGTCCTGAGGAGACCTTACGATCTCATGCCATCGTTTAGGATTGGATAGATGTGCCTATTGTGCTCGAGACCGCCTCTCCTACATTTGGTCTCTCCGTCCCGCAGCTTGTCCCGCACACGCTCTCCGTCCATCGACCGCGCTCCCGCAGCCCCGACCGCTACGAGTATGGTCGCAGGCGACACGCGAGTCCTCCTTCTCGCCCGAGCTCGCCGCGCCGGCGCAGCCGCTATTCCCACTCGCCGGCGAAAGTGGTCGACAGGGAAAGCTTTTGCCACGATGGCCCACTAGCACCATTGATAGTAGATCAAGAGGCAGTAGTCGCCTCCATGGGCAACGTCACAGCCTCATTTAGCATCCCCGGCCGAAGCAATATCCCATCCGATGGAAAGGACCACCAGGTGACCATCGCCAAGCTGAAGTTGGAAGCGTGTCTACAGTGGGTCGCGGTACCCAGCATGTCGCTGCAGATCCATTTGAAGGTAGGCGTGACGTTCCAAGCTCATGCTCGGCTCGGCAACCCTCATGAAAAATTTATTGCTGACGTAGGCATACATTGAAAACACATCGGAGTACACGTTCCTCCCGGGTAAAACGAGCGTTTACCTCGACGGGGGTTTCATTTCCAAATCGCCTGTGCCTCCCATCGGTCCGAGGGAATCCTTTGAGTGCTCACTGGGGTACGTGAGCTCGCGCCAACGGCTGACATCGTTCGACGTATTTATCTACTCTATTCTTCGGGGCTTTCAGCGTGGACCCCTCCATCCGTATCACATATCACCCGCGCACGAAGAAGACCGCCAAGTCGGGCCTGTACAACAAGACCCAGACGCACTCGTACTCCCAGCGCATCACCGTGTTCAATACCCGGACTCAACCCGTGGAGAATGTCGCGGTCCTCGCGCAAGTCCCCGTGCCGCAGGACGCAGCGATCACAGTCAAGGTCTCCCACCCGGCCCTTCCTCCTCCCGCTGCGGACCAAAAGCAAGATGGCGGCGCGAGCGGTCCTGCGCCGGGTGCTGTAAGGGTGTCGGGCGCGGTGAGTGCGGCGTGGGAGGACAGCAAGGAGGGGAGGTTCAAGTGGATAGCCAAGCTGGCGCCGCAGGAGAAGCTGATGCTTGAGTTAGAATGGGAGGTTTCTGCGCTGGATACTATTGTTATCAATGGCCTCTAAAACTCGAAGCAATGGGCCGCTACCTATGTGTCACACTCCCCTATGCACAATATACGGTACGCATTCGCGCACTCGTGCTGCGACTTCCGATGGGGTTACGTTGCGGCCACTGTGAACCGTGGTAAA